>CM064501.1:36123614-36253392 GCA_032716605.1 Paralithodes platypus | reverse complement strand
CATGTCAGTAACCCTCAAAACCCGGAGCGACATCAGCGAGGCCCTTTTGCCTCTTTCTTCCATCGGAGGGTAAATTGTCATGGTTCCATCTTGGTTACTCAGCTATAAGGTAGATTTGAAACGAAATTATGATGTTACTTTAATAGTAATGAACACTTGCATTAAATACGACTACACAGCCATAGTAATTTCATATATTTCCATTAACGGATAGCGATAAGATCAGCGACTAAGGGATTCAATTTGTATCCATCAGCTGGAAACAAAATAGAGTATAGTATTACTATATGTAAGAGTGTGATGGTATATTTAGTTGCTGACTATTAAGTTTAGGAATGATCCAAAAAGGCAGCCCAGCCTGAAACGAAGTGTCTCCCCCAAAGCCAAAACTAGTAACAAAAGTGGCCAAAGTTGAAGGGACGTTTCGAATCAAATTGCCTGGATACACGAAGCCTAACGCACGACTAAATCATAGGATGAAGGAAAGAATGATTGGGGGAGTGAGTTTCATAGTTCAACCGTTGGGAGTAGAAGAAAATACTGAAATTAAATTTTACTGCTTCATTGCGGTTGAGAGAGCTGGACCGAATAGGAGTGAGGACTGTTGAAGGCGAGTGGTCTCACACTCGCCGCAAGGACAGGGGTATCCACCGAGAACTCTGAAGAATACCGATTGTTGTAATAGTGACATAGGCTTAACAACAAATATATACAGACGGCGTTATGCAAAAATAAACGAAAATCGTTAAATGTAATTGTTGTTTCCATATCATCACAGAGCTATACTGTAGATGTTTATGTAAATCTTGATAGGACTATTTTTTGGTAAATATATTTTGTAAATGTATATATTTGTTTGGTAAAGTAGTTCTGCCACGCCTTCAGTAGTTGCATTAATAATGCTTTATATTATATTTTTTAACTTCACCTTGCTTCTGAACTGCCTCCCTAATGGCTTACTTAATTGCTGCTCAACCCATATTCGTCAAACCTGCCACCACACAAAGTGTGTACCGTGTATTTTTATAGTTAATAATGGCTGCTATCAGGTTTTTTACATGACATTGTGTTCATGCTAATTTAGCAGCCAATTATAATGTTAAGCCATTTATATAAACATGTACGTATGTTGCTTTGGCCCTGTAACTCTTTTAACTCTGGGGGAGGTACTTGCCACAGGCAGTTCTGCCTTTTGTATCCCTCACTCACATATAAAAACAAATGTACTTGACTAACTACAGTAGAAGAGAGAGAGAGAGAGAGAGAGAGAGAGAGAGAGAGAGAGAGAGAGAGAGAGAGAGAGAGAGATAGAGAGAGGGAGAGAGAGAGAGAGAGAGAGAGAGAGAGAGAGAGAGAGAGAGAGAGAGAGGCTACAGTTTACATCCCACCTCCCTGGCTTTCATCTTTCTTTATTGCCTCCATGTTTCTCACGGGCCACTGTTTTTGTTATACTTTGTGTTGTATTACTTTTGGGTTTAATCCCATAATTTCATTAGGAAAGCTATTGAGGAAGGACAGTGAATGGCAAAAATGTGCATAGTTTGTCATATATGTACCACCTCTCCACCAACAAACCTGATCTTCTTTTACTGACAGAGACTATAGTTAAGGTGTCTGAAACAACTTCCAGCAACCTCTTCTCTGTTTCTTCCTACTTTCTCTATCCTACTTTCACATTTTCAAAACCAAGAGCAATGAACTCAAGTGCTTCATCTTCACCATCAGTATAACCCCCACTACTGTTGACACCAGGGCGGAAGAAATCGAAACAACCAACCCCCTTTGGCAAACACCATTGCCACAGCCAGTCCAGTTGTATGTGTAACTATCGCAACTGATCTCACCATTGCCCAGCCACCCCATTTCAGAGACAGAAGCTTTGTCGAATCCCAGCGGCCACAGCTCCCCAGATAAAGGCGGTAGCTGCCATCACCCGTGAGGGTCAATATATATATATGGGTGTCCAAACCGAAAGTTAAGCCCAGGAATGGGTCTTTGAGATTGTTTTTCGCCTGCACTACCACGACTACCCCACAGGTCAGGAGTTTGTTTGGGAGATCTGCTGCAATTCAAAGTGCAGAGGTCCCAAAGGTTTTGCCATGCACTCATCACAATTAGCACCTTTGCTTGACTGGCAGAAGCAGTAGGACCGGTCCCGCCAGCATTGCTGGGCCGGACCCCCAGAATTGCGGGGTCGGACCCGTGGGCACCCACTTGGTAGTGTTTAGCACAATCCTCGGCCCATTTTCCTATATTGTGCGTGGTGACGGCTTTGGTTTTGCGGGGTTGGGTCTCAGGCCCTACTTTAACCAGATGGCTCATCCTCATGGTTGCTAGAGTCCATGAGGAGATTTGTTGTTTGGGGTATTCCTTTACCTAAACAAGGTTGCCTGCCAAGTTTAACGAGTCCCGTCTACCCCTTCATTTTAGTCGCCACTTACGACACACAGGGATTACGGAGGAAATATTCTTTATCCATTGTGGCCATTGCAGGGGCCCCTATCCCAAAGTCAGGTTGAAATTATGAAAGGGATGTATTGAATATCTAGGCTTTTCAATATTGTGTGTTTGTCATTGTTGCGTAGGCATGGTCTCTAAATATATTTATTCCAATTCATATTCAGCTACACACACTCGCTCAATCTTTACCCTGCCTTTCTCTTTCTATATACATGTACTGTACCTATCTGTCAATATTTCTCTCGATAGTTGGTCTGTATTTCTAGGTATCTTTCAATATATCTGTATATTTATTGTGAAGTTATCTGCTACATTATTTAATTCATCGTTTATATTCCACTTGCTATTATGTTTTATTTTTAGTCATAGAGTTTTTATATACGAACACATATTATGAATAGTTGCTTAATTCATGTTTCAGCGAAAAAATAATAACATCTATTCAAATATCACATATATCATAAGATTTCAAGTATATGAAATGCGTGCTAGTTGAATCCATCAACAAACTTTACTTTCCATATTTATTTATGAACAGTAGCTCAATTAATTTGGTATTTTAGTCATCCCTAGTAAATAACAAATCAAATATATTATGACTAAATAGTTGAATAACGTCTTTAATTTTGAAAAACGGAAAATACATATTGGGTATATTTATGTGGTTACCAAACTTCAGTTACCATCTCCAATTAAACTCGATATCTCAAACATTAAATTGTCAGTTAAAATTGCTTACCTAAACCCCATGCCTCGCTATTGTTGAGCTTGGTAATCAGTGATTTTAATCCCCAAAAATGTGTAGAAGGCTTTTTTCTATCAGTCATGTCTACTGTAGGCTATAATTATGACTGCCACATTTCTGATCAGCGTCTCTAAACATACGGCATGATATTGTCCACCTAAATGTAAATGTGAAACTAAATTCTTGATATTTCTATGGTTCCACATTTTGGCTGGATGTGATCACTAAAAATCAAATGAATATTGTCAAATCGACCCTGGGGTTTCCCCAAGAATATATTATACATTATCACAAACTTAAGCATTTATTAGCCTTCCTAGCGTCGAAGCATCTATTGGCATGTATGATGCTTGCTTAGTTTCAACCTCGCTTATGTAATGGTTGCTAAGTAATTATATTTTGTTATTTATTTTATCTACAGACAAAAATATCAAGAACATTTAAGAAGGCATCATTTACCTAAGTAAATAATATTATTTGGATCAGCAACACAATATATTTTTCAGATGGTATACGTGACCCCTGATGAGACTAAACATTTAATGACGTTAAGGGAGCCCACCTCGCTTTTTTCTCTTTCTCTCCTTCTCTCTTTGGCTTGTATCCATTCGGCCCCATTCAGCCTACTGTTTTAAGACGTTTACCCCCATCCAGGTGTTAATATTTTCCTGGCGAGCGGTAGCGAGCCAGCATATATATATTTTTGTTTTGACAGTAAGCTAAATTTGTAAATTTTTCGATGGAGAAATGTGTCCGTCGAAGCCGGATTTCTCCATACAATGCTGGCTCGCTATCGTTCGCCAGGAAAAAATCGACACCTGGATGGGGATAAACGTCTTAAAACAGTTGGCTGAATTGGGCCGAATGGATACAAGCCAGGGAAAGAGAGAAAAGGAGAGAAATAAAAAAACAAAAAACGGTGAACCCCCTTAAATCAATTTAACCAGAGTTGCGTGGGTTTAGCTCTAAATATCCCCTTGTATTTGTAACATTGGAAATTGGGTCCTACGAATTGGTATGGCATGGAACATTTCCTCTAAGTAGGCTCTTTTTTTTTTATCTCCTAAACATAATAGGAAATGGGTAGCTAGATGAAATCACGCCGTGATGGAATGGTTAAGGGGGGATGGTTTACTTTTTGGGCGATTTTTGTATGCATTCGTTATTATTCTAGTTTCCTCCCTAGACCTTCATAAAAAAAAAAAAAAAAAAAAAAAAAAATCCATTAGATCCCCCTTCTAGATTAATTTGTAAATTTTTCGGTATACAAATGTCCCGGCCAAAGGCCGGTTCTTCCAACATTACAGGCTCACTATCGTTTTCGCCAGGGAAAAAATCGACACCTAAATAGCACGAAAGGTCTAAATATTGACGAAAAAATGGGGCGAAAGGTCTTAAAATCGACTAACTAATGGGGCAAACATCTTAACATCTGAGAACTAATGGGGCTGAACATGAGGGAGAAAGTGGTCTAGAAAACCGGCCCATGAGTGATCATTTGTTGAACATTCATTTCTATCTGCTAGATAATAAGGAAATTGACACCGCATTTTTTTTCTCTCTCTTGCAACTGTTTGTTTACTTGAATATGAAAGGTCATATTAATTATAAGAATATAGTTGTAAAATAATAGATATATTTTGTTTCTGTTGCATATATATCATTGGATACACTACAAGAATTATTACATATTAAAATATATTTCTTAGTAATATGAGAGAGAGAGAGAGAGAGAGAGAGAGAGAGAGAGAGAGAGAGAGAGAGAGAGAGAGCAATCAACGTTATATATTTCCGTTAAAATGTTTAATCTGTATCCCGTGAAATATATATATTGTCCACTGTGGAAGCGAATGATTGCATATATTGTCCACTGTGGAAGCGAATGATTGCATATATTGTCCACTGTGGAAGCGAATGATTGCATATATTGTCCACTGTTGAAGCGAATGATTGCATATATTGTCCACTGTGGGGGCGAATGATTGGCTATATTGTCCACTGTGGGGGCGAATGATTGCATATATTGTCCACTGTGGAAGCGAATGATTGCATATATTGTCCACTGTGGGGGCGAATGATTGCATATATTGTCCACTGTGGGAGCGAATGATTGCATATATTGTCCACTGTGGGGGCGAATGATTGCATATATTGTCCACTGTGGAAACGAATGATTGCATATATTGTCCACTGTGGGGGCGAATGATTGCATATATTGTCCACTGTGGGGGCGAATGATTGCATATATTGTCCACTGTGGAAGCGAATGATTGCATATATTGTCCACTGTGGGAGCGAATGATTGCATATATTCTCCACTGTGGGGGCGAATGATTGCATATATAGTTCAAACATTTCCTATTCTGCTACATCCCGGTTTAGACAATCTCGCTGTACTAGACTGTGCATCGTACATTTCACTGTGTTCATTTTGGCTCTGAGAACAATTTTGGTCTTAGTGTTCAATGTCATGGAGACAGCCGTTTAGGAGAATTGCGCCAAAGGAATCCGAGACGACAAACGCAGCCAAACGACCTACTTAGCAAGTGTAGATTCATTGTTTTTATTTTAGCAATGCAAACCACTTCGGTCATAGTGTTCAAATTCGTGGAGGCAGCCGTTTAGCAGACGTAGTGCGTCAAAAGCTCCAGACATGACAAAACACCTCAAAAACACAACCCTCTTCCTAGTGAAATCGGGAATTCTAATTGTTATAATAAGAATAGGGTTTAATTCCCAGCATCCATTAGTCGGCGCCAGTTGGGCTTTTAGTTTAATGGAAACAGGATACATAAAGGCACTTCACCAACTCGAGAGAGAGAGAGAGAGAGAGAGAGAGAGAGAGAGAGAGAGAGAGAGAGAGAGAGAGAGAGAGAGAGAGAGTTACCAGGAATATCTATAATACACCTATTTTTATATCATACCTGCTAGACTTCTTTTTATATATATATTTGTATGTATTCATCACTATGAATCGTACAAGGGACAAGGGTTCTCGAAAAGGTGCTCCAGTCCTGACGCTATTCTTAACTTACAGTGTGCTGGCTTAGTAATCCAGAAGGGTTGATAGCCTCTTAAGTACTACTTTATCCGACTCATTATGAATTACCAGTCCCCAGTCCCCAAAATGATAAAATGGCTGGAATAACGCAGACATTAACGTGGGAAATAGTAAAGGTTAAGGGGAGGTATTTAGTTTGTTCCCTAGACCTCTATCAAGCTAAACAATTACACCCCCTAGAACCCCTTTCAAGATAAATTTGTAAATTTTTCGGTAGAAAAATGTCCCGGCCAAAGGCCAGTTCCCTTTAAATTACAGGCTCGCTATCGCTCGCCAGGAAAAAATCGACACCTTATTGGAACGAAAGATCTTAACATCGACAGAAATGAGGCGAAAGTTCTGAAAATCGCCAAACTAATGGGGCGAACGTCTTAGAATCTCAAAAGCAATGGGGCTATCTGTGAGGGAAAAGGGGGTCCAGAAAAATAAGCCTCAAGTGGAAATCTGCCCTTAACAGCAAAGGGTGTTATCGTATGAATTAGTATTCGTAAATCATATTATTCAAGGATATTGTGATAATACCTGAAAGGACAAAACACATTATTTAAATATGCTTGGCCGAATCCTTACTAAAATACAACTTGATATTACACATTTATATCAAGATTGTCATTATTTATACTAACCACACCTTGTTCTTCGTTGGGTGTAATTTGTTTGGTTGTATTATTTATACTAACCACACCTTGTTCTTCATTGGGTGTAATTTGTTTGGTTGTATTATTTATACTAACCACACCTTGTTCTTCATTGGGTGTAATTTGTTTGGTTGTATTATTTATACTAACCACACCTTGTTCTTCATTGGGTGTAATTTGTTTGGTTGTATTATTTATACTAACCACACCTTGTTCTTCATTGGGTGTAATTTGTTTGGTTGTATTATTTATACTAACCACACCTTGTTCTTCATTGGGTGTAATTTGTTTGGTTGTATTATTTCGAAAATAGTCAAATATTTTATGCTGACCATTGACATAGCTCTCGTGTATTATTTTTGACGAATTTTCACTATTTTCTTTTTCCTGTGCCGGCCCTGAGCCTCTCATCAGCAAATCCACCTGAAGGCATCAGGCACCTGTAATAATAGACGGGAAGACATTTTTAAGCCACCAAGCTCTTTCTTTGCTTGAATATAATAGCAGGAGAAACCTTTCATGTGAGAACATGGTCAAATGTTAAGATAATTGTTTTTATTGATAACATTAACTCCTACTCTTCGCCCCTATTATCGTCGCCAAGACCGCTAACCGGGCATATTTGGGGAAATAACGTTATCATAAACCACAGAGTAATCACAATAAAAATAATTCATGGTGTGCCTCAGTCACCAGGTTCAGAATCACTGCTTTGATCTATTGCTTGACATGTCCGGGAACCAATCCGGGTGGATAGGACTCGTTAGCCTTGGTCGGCAACCCATCTAGGGGAGACAACTTTATAAAAATCCGGGTGGATGGGACTCGTCAGCCTTGGTCGGCAAACTGTCTAGGGGAATAAACCTGATACAAATCCGTACTGCTTATCTAAGTATAAGGCAGGTTAGTGGATGTACTAGCCGAACACCACTGTAGAAAAATAGTGCTAAGAAGATACATAGAGGGCCTTGGAGTTGGACGGATCCTAAATTGAGTGGTCAAACCTGTAAGTCCTTCAGTAAACTGGCTCGGGTTGTCCCTGTTACAGGGAATAGGGCCGCTTTGGGGTCTTCTGTTCTGTTTATGGCCACCCTCATTAAGGAGAGTAAGGCGTCCGGCAATAGATAGGTAGATAGATAAAGCAAAGGGCGTAGAGAAAAAACAAATCAAGATCACTACCTTCGCCAAGCTTGATAATGGAGCCAAGCGCTGTGTTGTGGATGGTCTGGTTGGCTTGTGGTGAGCATGAGATTGAAGGATGTTCTTCATAACTGCATAGCTTCATTGAGCGTGGCCCAAAACACAGCATGAGCGCCTCCTCCCATAATACCTCCACCGGCGTGCCTCATGACACGCTTGATCACTGATTTATGTTTTTTTTAGTGGTATTAAGTGGCATTTATGTGGTATTATGTGGTAATGCACGTTCTTCAATTGCGTGGTGAAAAAGCAGGTACAGTGATGTGTGTTGTATCCCCGGCAACATGGTGACTTAGTTAACCCAGGAAGTGCGACAGGCCTTTCGGAAGTATGTCCTAGATGTACGCGATAAGCCTCACAGAAGACAGCCCATTAAAAAGAAAAAAAAGAAAAGAAAAAAGAATGCCCCAGCACCGATGAAATGGAAGCAATATGTGAATAGGTAGCATGTCTTCTAACCACCACCTTTTGCCTTCCCCTAACATGTGTCTTAACCTCCCTGCCTCTACCTCCCCCCACCCTATAAATTGCCTGGGAGACGGAAACTATTACGGGACTATGCACTGACTGATGCAGATAACTGTCTATTACCAAGTACAATGGAATTTAACCCCTACTGTACCGGCGACAGCTTTTCAATTATATTGCAGCTATAATGAGATGATTTTGCGTAGTTTAAGAAGGATCTGTGATAGTAAAAATGGCCAAGTGAGATAGTTTGAAGCCTGTTAATAATTGTTGGAGGCCCTTTTGAAACTGAATAAACACGTCAATTAGTAGCCAGAATAAAGGTAAATGGACGTCACTGGTAATGAATGGGTAAATTGAGATAAACAATTACTATGGGTAAGGGGGTTATTACTGTGGGTGAGGGGGTTATTACTGTGGGTGAGGGGGTTATTACTATGGGTGAGGGGGTTATTACTGTGGGTGAGGGGGTTATTACTATGGGTGAGGGCGTTATTACTGTGGGTGAGGGGTTTATTACTGTGGGTGAGGGGGTTATTACTGTGGGTGAGGGGGTTATTACTGTGGGTGAGGGGGTTATTACTGTGGGTGAGGGGGTTATTACTATGGGTGAGGGGGTTATTACTGTGGGTGAGGGGGTTATTACTGTGGGTGAGGGGGTTATTACTGTGGGTGAGGGGGTTATTACTGTGGGTGAGGGGGTTATTACTGTGGGTGAGGGGGTTATTACTGTGGGTGAGGGGGTTATTACTGTGGGTGAGGGGTTTATTACTATGGGTGAGGGGGTTATTACTGTGGGTGAGTGTTATTACTGTGGGTGAGGGGGTTATTACTGTGGGTGAGGGGGTTATTACTGTGGGTGAGGGGGTTATTACTGTGGGTGAGGGGGTTATTACTGTGGGTGAGGGGGTTATTACTGTGGGTGAGGGGGTTATTACTGTGGGTGAGGGGTTATTACTGTGGGTGAGGGGGTTATTACTGTGGGTGAGGGGTTATTACTGTGGGTGAGGGGGTTATTACTGTGGGTGAGGGGGTTATTACTGTGGGTGAGGGGGTTATTACTGTGGGTGAGGGGGTTATTACTGTGGAGTTAAGGGGGGATTTCCACTTGAGGAACTTTTTTCTTGACCCCTTTCTCCCTCATGTCTAGCCCCATTGCTTATGAGATTTTAAGACGTTTGCCTCATTAGTTTGGTGATTTTTAAGAATTACCGCCCCATTCTGTCAATTTTAAGACCTTTCGTGCCATTTAGGTGTCGATTTTATCCTGGCGAGCGATAGCGAGCCTGTAATTTGAGAGTAATCGGCCTTCGGCCGGGAAATTTTTCTACCGAAAAATGTACAAATTTATCTTGAAAGGGGGTCAAGGGGGTGAAATTTTAAGATTACTGGAGGAGTAGGAAACAAACTAGAAACCTCCCCTTAAACATGAGGGAGAAGGGGGGCCAGAAAAAACACCCATCCCCCCCCCCCCGCCCCGTTAAAATGATCAGTTTTCGGTACCGACACATAGAACATTAAATAGCGCCTCCTTATAGTTTATATCAATAGTTCATGCATATTTAGGCACTTGACCACTTGCAAGTCTCAGGCTATAAGGAAGTTGGAGTTGTAGACATCGATATTTAGCAGAATTACCAGCGAAAATGTTGTTGTCGTTCATTAATAAACCCATTAAATTAAATCAGAAACCTACATTATTATTGCATTATTGTCTTATATTGATGTTTTCGGCTTCAACTTCCTTAAAGCCTGAAACTCGCAAGTGGTCCATGGCGAGATTCGAGCAGGAGGATTGTTTATGGTTTATTCATGGACAAACAAAAGAAAACAAACAGAAGATAACACACAGTAAAAACAAACAGAAGATAACACACAGTAAAAACAAACAGAAGATAACACACAGTAAAAACAAATATACAAACTAAGAATTGGTTATCATGTTTGACAAACTTTGTTTATATTTTTTCTTGAACAGTATGTACCCAGGAAAATACTTTGCAATGTATAAATACTTACAAAGATCGATACAATAGAGCGCTGGAGAAAAACAAAAAATATATATAAATAATTGATATACTACCGAGTATTACTTGGGTCACTGAAAATTGATATTGAGACTGAAAACAAAAACTGAAAATAGGAAAACTTGTCACTGATCTGACAATTATAAATGGAAAAGGAAAATTACATGGAGACACGAACAATTAAAAACTGCAACACTAATCTGAGAACTACCAAAAAGGGACGAACACTATATAACAGGAAAACATTAAAACCATTGAAGCACATACAAAACTAAGCAACAGAGGCTCTGTATAATGATTCGCAGTCATTTTAGTTAGCCGAAGTCGTAGCGGTCGCTGGAGAAGACGAGCTACATGTGACTGATATGTCAGTTGAACCAGTGCCACTTCAACCAGTGCCACTTTAACCAGTGCTAACTCAACCAGTGGCCACTTCAACCAGTGACCATTTCAACCAGTGACCATTTTAACCAGTAACTTAACCTAACCTAACCTAACCTAACTAACCTAACCTAAGTCTGGAGGTGTGGTGGAGTGGTCATGCCACGGGATTGGTAATCCAATGGACCCGGGTTCAAATCCCGATATGTCAATGGGAAGATATTATTGGGATTGAATTTGTGCTGTACCTATTATCAGTGCATTACCACAAAGCCCACCGAAATGCCAAAAAAATACCCTCATTGTTCCCTGATTAAATAACACTGTATGAATATTCCCATATTCAAAATATGTTACAGGGGGACAATGCCTAGTGAGTTCACTGCTCAATAGGTGGCGTTCTGAGAGTGAGGGTCTGAGTCTGGAGGGTGAGACGGTGAAGCACTTGAGCGAAGCAACTGGCCGCTTCAGAGATGGAGCTGCTTCGAGCCATGATGGATGCTTCACATGTCTCACTCCCCAGACTGGAACAAGACCTTACGGGCTTCACCGTGTTGAGCGGTGGAATGTACAGGCTCTCAGCCTATGCCCGAGAGGGAGTAGTTGGAATATAGAAGAAAAAAAAACTAACCTAACCTACTGGTTAAAATGGTCACTGGTTGAAATGGTCACTGGTTGAAGTTGCCACTGGTTGAGTTAGCACTGGTTAAAGTGGCACTGGTTGAAGTGGCACTGGTTCAACTGACCTGTCACCGTGACTGATGATTTGGGCTATTTAAATAAGCAGCTTCTTTCTCTCTCTCTCTCTCTTTTCCCCACCCTCCCTCCCTCTCCCTCTCTCTCTCTCTCTCTCTCTCACCCCCCCTCTCTCTCTCTCTCTCTCTCTCTCTCTCAATGTCTCTTTGTCTTCCGCTATTAATTAGTTTCACTTTGTCATTTACTCTTTTATTATCAGTAATCCTTTCCCCACTCTATCTCCCCTCTCAGTCCGAAACTTTATTATCGTCTCAAACTTTTATATGAAATGCTGATGGCAAAAGTCTTATGGCTTAATTAATTAGCTTTGCCCATAGTACTTTTCTTCATTCTTAATGTAGTTGGGGGTGTTCTACAATAATGACCGTGATATGCAATATTCTAATAGTTATTTAAATATATGTTTAAGTATTGGTCTACATTAAATCCAGTTTTACTTACAAAAACAAATAATACAAAACAATTTATAAACTAAAATCTTTTCGACTTTAAACTCATCCATCCCATTAGTTATTCTATCTGTTCATATCTATCAATCTATGTATCTACCACTACATTAACTCAAATAGTAACATTATAGTTATCCTTATAGCTTAGTCGAGGCATAATTTAATTACTCTCCGTTGTACTGTCTCCAATTTTTCAATATCCTTTTTATAGTATGGACCCAAAGCTAAACAAAATATTCCATATGAGGACAAACCAATGCATTATATTATACATTTTCGGATATATATATACAGTATATATATATATATATATGTATATATCTCCATATGAAGCCAATAATTAAATTAGTTTTTTTAATTATCTCCAGCGCATTGTTAGACAGTTTTTTTTTTTTTTTAAAAGACCTCCGTCTACGTATTGTGAAAAACCTGTTATCCTCCGGTAAATTGTGGGGTTGAGTGAGTGAAAGGGGGAACAGTGAATGAAGGAGGATGCATGTTTTTCATAATACGTGTTGCTAGCCCCAAACGCGCGAGCAACTGTGGCTTTCAACCATCCGACACATCCCCTTTAATGTGCATCACACATGTTACATACAAATAAAGTTTATGTTTTGTTTTACCCTACTGTGGAAAGACTACGGATACACCACTCCTGCCCGGGCCTCACACAGTGGCATGACCCAGTCCTGTCGAACTGAGCTCATGACACTGGTGGCATTGCCCCGGAGGATAGCCTAGTCTTTGCTTGAGCCA
This sequence comes from Paralithodes platypus, assembly GCA_032716605.1. Lineage (NCBI taxonomy): Eukaryota > Metazoa > Arthropoda > Malacostraca > Decapoda > Lithodidae > Paralithodes > Paralithodes platypus. The sequence continues at coordinate 36,240,451 of CM064501.1, read as the reverse complement.
GAGGGTTTCCCGGGGTTCTCCTGAAACATCTCTGATTTTACGGCCTATTTCATTCACCATCTTAAGGGTGGTACGGCCGAAGACTCCTGAAGTTTCGAATGCCAGGGGCTCGAACTGATGAATTCTGGCGATGGCTTGATATTTTTCTCGATTTTTATTTTCTGCTATCCGGGCGGCTTCACCTGCTTCGTCGGCGTTTCTGGCGGTGTTGGTTGTGGAGAAAGTGTCAACACATGTGGCATCCCACACGAGGCACCGGCCATTCTTGTAAGGGAAAGTGGTCATCCCATCTGGCCGTTTGCCGTCTTCTCTGTGAAGTCCATGTGGTTCGAGGATTGATGCACGGGTTAGAGCGTAGTGAGTGAGAGCACAGTGAGAGCACACGGGTTGGTTGAGCTCCTCAAAAGAGGGGATTTTCGGAGGGGTATCGTGGGGCTAAGTGACCCATATACGTATCAGAAGATCGGCGATGATACGGTGTTTCGGCACATAGTAAACAGAACGTGGTTTCTTGTTTAAACATCGCCCACAAAGCATATTTAGTTTAATCATGAGAGTGTTATTACCAGTATCAGTGAGGGGACAAGGAGCCGTCAGGCACTAGCCCAGCCCTGCCCAGGCACCATAAACCTCCAGCAGTAACCACAAGGTGAGTGAAGTAACCGTTTATAGGGCAGGCAGTTTCACCCTTATGGTTCCCCACCATAGGCCTTATCTTCCATCTACCCCAAGGACCTGACCCTCGGTCTCTCAACTTCTCAAACAATTCTAACCATTATGAAGTACTTGCTATAAGGTCCATTTCTATTTCCCTCTCTCTAACCATTTAGGAAATACTTGCTTCAAGGTCCATTTTCATTTCTCTTTCTCTCTCTCTCTCTGTCTCTCTCTCTCTCTCTCTCTCTCTCTCTCTCTCTCTCTCTCTCTCTCTCTCTCTCTCCTTTTTATCCTTAACATCTTTCCATCCACTTTCAATCACCGCACTTAACCGTCTCATTGTTATTATTTTTTGGTTTTCTATAACTTCAGATCGCTCTTTATCATTTTAGTTATTTGTTTTTCCCTAACATCTTTCAATACCCAACCAGGCCAGCCCCCTCTCCAGCTCGCTTTCTTTCTCCCTCGCCCCCGCCCCTGCTCTCTCTCTCTCTTAACATTTTGTACAATTTAAGCATTTTCCATAACTGCTGTCCTAGATTCGGTTACCCACTCAGATCCTGGCTCTCGCTCACTCTCTGGCTCTCTCCCTATCTTGATGTTGACAGCATTATTAATATCCTAAGCATTTATTAATACTCAACATCAGGGTGGCGTCGCCAGTGTAAGTAATCATAGGATATAATTGGCGTGCTTCCCTTCAATCAGTTAGATATTTTAGTTGTACCGGTGCCCAATGCCGAGGATTTATACATTTAACCACTTAGCTTTAGGAGAAGCAGGCCAATTGCCCATCAGAAAGGTTGACAACAAACTCCCACGGCGAGTAAGAGACATGAGGGACATCTCGTTAGACAACTTCAAGAGAGCCCTAGATGTCGAACTGCAAAAAGTGCCAGACGAGCCCATCCTCGCAAGGGAGCGAGCTGTCGCTTCAAACAGTCTACTGCACCAAATCACCACCCATAACGAGGCGCGTCGCGCTCCTTGGTGCCGCTAGAGGAGCGGCGAACACATCTAAAGGTATCTAAAGGTAAGGTATGATATGTGTTTTTTTTTTTTTTTTTTTTTTTTTTTTTTTTTTTTTTTTTTTTGACACATCCCATCAGAAAGGTTGACTATGATATGTGAATTTTTATGCATCCAGCCAATTATACATTAATAACAACAGCAATAATCTAGATATGTGCCAGGAGAGATTTCCCGGGGTTTCTGAAACAAGGGAGACATGGTAGAGATGGAAGTACCACGGGAAGATCAGGAGGACGGCTTGGGAGAGGCAGAGGAACGGATAATCTTGGAAGACTATGGCCTAGCAGATACTAAGTGTTTTAAGTGCGGAAAAACCAATGCAAGAAAGAATTCGCGAAAATGTTCCGGCTGTCTTAGATCTATTCATTTATCTTGTGCTAAGCTGACAAAGAAAACATCAGGAGAACAACCAAACTGGAAATGTCTCGCATGCCCAGGGCCCACTGCAGAGCCAACCGGGGCAACACCCGCAACACCGGTCGCCGACTTGACCCAACTTGTGACCAAATGGAAAGCGCGGATCCAGGTCCTTGCCCGGGTACCTAAAGGAGCCAGAATCCAAGTGGCGGAGGCCCTTACAACCATCATAAAGCAGGCCCTACAGCTCAAGACACCCCTCGCATGGGCACGGCTCCTGGGTTTCTCCTATGGGGCCCTCCGAAAACCACCCAGAACCAACATACAAGACCATCTTCAGGTTTCACTAGCCACCAGAGTGAAACGTCAAGTAGCACAGTATATGGATGGAAAAAAACTGGTGGAACCCCCCGAACAGCAACCAAACAGGGCCCAGAAGCAACAGGACAAGGAAGAGGAAGAGGCTTAACAGCTACGTAAGAGGGTCGCGGCGAAGCTGGCGGATAGTGACATCAAAGGGGCCGTCAGACTGTTGTCCTCTTCAGAAGGTTTTGCTGGTCAAGGCACCGAAGTTGTTGAAGCCCTAGAATAAAAGCACCCACCTACACCTAGGGACCTAAACCTCCCCCGTGCCCCAAATGACCAGATGCGCCAACCTTTAGTTGTCACGAAGGAGCAGGTGGTTGCCGCAGTGACTTCATTCCCAGCAGGCTCAGCCGCGGGCCCAGATGGTATCCGACCCGCCCACCTCAAAGGCCTCTTGGGTCAGGGATCAGGAGCTCCTGGGGAGGCACTCTTGGAAACCCTCACCATATTCATCAACATAGTTTTAAGAGGGGAAGTACCCGACTGTGCCACACCCCTATTTTTTGGGCATCACTCTGTGCACTGGCAAAAAAAGATGGCGGTGTGCGCCCAATAGCAGTAGGGAACACCTTCCGCCGCTTTGCCACAAAGGTGGGTTTGAAACCACTCTCGAATGGCCTAGGTCAACACTTAAGACCAGTTCAACTAGGTTTCGGAACTCCAAAGGGGTGTGAAGCTGCTGTACACGCAACCCGCACCTACCTCAGCCAAGCCCAAGAAAAACGAGTGCTTCTAAAGATTGACATGCGGAACGCATTCAACAGCATTCGCAGGGATGTCTTCCTCCGTGCAGCTCAAGAACACATTCCCACTCTGTACCCCCTACTTTGGCAGGCTTATTCCAAACCTTCAATCCTGATGTTTGGCGAGACGGTAATCCCATCAGCGACCGGGTTACAGCAGGAAGATCCAGGTGGTCCTGCTCTTTTCTCAATAGAGGTGGATGCAGCAGCTAACAAAGTAAGGTCAGAACTGAATGTATGGTACCTGGACGATGCAACCTTGGGTGGGTCAGTAGAGAACGTTCTAACCGACCTAAATAACATCGTAACTGACCTCGGCCAGGCTGGGCTAGTGATAAATGACACCAAATGTGAACTTGTCCTCCTCAACCACACACGTGAACAAGGAGAAGAGACTCAGGCCCTGTTTCGAGACATATTGCCAGATGTAAAGATCCTTCAGGAGCACCAGCAAACCCTATTAGGTTCCCCACTAACTCTGGCAGCAATCCCACCAGCACTTCAAGTTAAAAAGGGAGCTTCAACGTCTCGTGAGTCGCCTGATACACATCGATGCCCACTCAGCTCTGGCCCTGCTCAAGAACTGTTTCTCCATCCCAAAACTCCAATACCTCCTGCGCACATTGATGACTTACACGAACAATGGTGGCCTCCAAGAATTAGACAGCATAATCCGAGAAGCAGTGACCAGCATCACCAACGTGGAATTTAAAGAACGGGCCTGGACACAAGCCACCCTTCCTGTCCGCCTCGAGGGCTTGGGCATACGGAGAGCCTCGGATATTGCCTCCCCAGCCTTTATCTCTTCCCTCATCGCGACCAACGACCTTGTAGTGTCCATCCTTTCTTCTTAACCCGGAATGACACTTAATGGGGACGTAACAGCAGCGATTAACACCTGAAAGGGAAGTACAGGAGTAGAGGAGGAGCCTCAGGGTACCTCCAGGAGCAAGCAGAAAGCGTGGGATACCATCTCGGCGAAGAAAACTCAAGAAAATCTCCTAACCAATGCAGACCAGGTTGCAAAAGCACGCCTCCAGGCAGCCGCCCGTTCGGAGAGTGGCTTGTGGTTACACGCCATCCCCATCCCACCTCTTGAACTCACTTGGATGCTGAAGCGCTCCGGGTTGCCATCGCGCTCAGAGTGGGTGCGGCAGTTTGTCACCCACACACTTGCAAGTGTGGTGGGGGGATGGATGCTCAAGGTCACCATGCCTTGTCATGTAATTACAACGCAGGCCGCCTGCCAAGACACTCTGCACTAAATGATGTCATAAAACGGGCCCTGCAGAGTGCTATCCGTTCATCAATCCTCGAACCACATGGACTTCACAGAGAAGACGGCAAACGGCCAGATGGGATGACCACTTTCCCTTACAAGAATGGCCGGTGCCTCGTGTGGGATGCCACATGTGTTGACACTTTCTCCACAACCAACATCGCCTGAAACGCCGACGAAGCAGGTGAAGCCGCCCGGATAGCAGAAAATAAAAAGCGAAAAAATATTAAGCCATCGCCAGAAATCATCAGTTCGAGCCCCTGGCATTCGAAACTTCAGGAGTCTTCGGCCCTACCACCCTTAAAATGGTGAATGAAATAGGCCGTAAAATCAGAGAAGTTTCAGGAGAACCCCGGGAAACCCTCTGGCTCAAGCAAAGACTAGGGATGTCTATCCTCCGGGGCAATGCCACCAGCGTCATGAGCTCAGTTCGACAGGACTGGGTCATGCCACTGTGTGAGGCCCGGGCAGGAGTTGTTTATCCGTAGTCTTTCCACAGTAGGGTAAAACAAAACATAAACTTTATTTGTATGTTACATGTGTGATGCACATAAATAAAAGGGGATGTGTCGGATGGTTGAAAGCCACAGTTGCTCGCGCGTTTGGGGCTAGCAACACGTATTATGAAAAACATGTATCCTCCTTCATTCACTGTCCCCCCCTTCACTCACTCAACCCCACAATTTGCCGGAGGATAACAGGTTTTTCACAATACGTAGACGGAGGTCTTTTTAATAAAAGGTTTTAAATTGGTCGTTATAGTTACTCCAAGATCAGTTTCTTTATCTATGCTCATTAGTTGAATTCGATAAATGGAATAGTTTGCTTTTAAATTTTTACTGCTAACGTGTAGCACTTTGCCTTCATCTATAATAAATATAATTTGCAATGACTGAGCCCAGTGTTATGGCTTGCCTAGAGCTTAATGAATCTCTTGTATGTGTGATGGAGAAATTACTTTGTTTTTGCAATGTTTGTGTCGTCAGCGAATGTGTAGATTCTGCATGATAGTTCGTCATCAATATGGATAATATAGATAAGAGATATAATTGGACAAATAACTGAGTCGTGTGGTACACTGCTTGTAACATTTTGTTCAATTTGAAGCTTTGCCACTTATTACTACTCAACCAATCCTGAATTCAACGAAAAACAAACCTGCGAAAACTATGAGCTTTAAGTTTTATTGTCAGTCTGTTGTGAGTCAGTTTATCAAATGATTTTTAAAAATAAAGGCGGATGATGTCAACTGTTATTTTTTCGTTACATACATTAAAGACGTCAAGGAAAATGTATAGGAGGTTTATCAAACACAAACGTTCCTTTTGGAAACCATGTTGTGAGGTCGTTAGTTTCTAAATGGCATATCATATTATTTCAGACTAATGTTTCGAGCAGCTTGCATATAATTGAGGTGAGACATATATGTCGATAGTTCCCTGGCAGAACTGAATTTATTTGTTATAAAATTGGTGTTACGTTAGCTAATGTTTATTTTTTGGGAACTTTATTATTTTGCATGTGTTGAAGAAAAGGGGTAGCAGTTTTGATATTTATATTTCTTTAATTACTTCTGGCGACAATTTATCAGATGCAGGGGATATATTGGATTTTAGGTTTGATATATGGAACCTAAGATGCCCGGGTTTGTAATTACAAAGTTGAAAATTATTTAGTCAACTAAAGAGGAGCTACATTGTAAGAGGAGGAACATGTAAAGAAATGTGAGTAAGACAGACCGAAATCTTCATATACAAGTTATGAAAAGACGTTTTTCAAGGAAAATATTTATATAATAATATACTCCTTAATCAATAAAAGGGAACCGTAAAGGTAACCACTAAAGCAGGGGATAAGAGGAAGAGTCAGTCCGTTAGAGAATTTCTGGAGTTCGAATCCCGGGAGGACCATATGCTTTCATTAATTTATTCAAGTGCATTAGGGTTTGTAATGGAGGATTAATGTTAAGAACGGGGTTTTCCTTAATTGCTGCAATAGCCCTTAGATTCCATTTTTAAGTACAGTGGTGGAGGGGTGGCTAAAGGGAGCTTTTTAGTTTGCTCCCTAGACCTCCATCAAGCATAAATATATATACATCCAAGAACCCCCTTCGAGATAAATGCGTATTTTTTTCGGTAAAAAAAATGTTCCGGGGTTCCTCCTAAATTACAGGCTCGCTATCCCACGCAAAGAACAAATTGACACCTAGGCACAAAAGGTCTTACATTTAACATAAATAGGTGAATGATCTTAAAATTGCCATAGTAATTGGACGAACATCTATATATCTTAAAACTAATGTGGCTAAACATGAGGGAGAAGGGAGTCCGAAAAAAAAACTTAAGTGAAAATCTCTCCTAAATGCATGGGACGCCAATACTTCCTTCCAATTTCTATCATGCTTCCTGCTTTCTTTATGGATCACATATATATCGTTTTATCCTTCCTTGCATTCACACCAACTCGTTCCTCTCCCTCTCGCTTATTTATTAAAAGTGTATCTTCCTTCTCTGTTATCCTGCGTGGTTTATTATTCCTATCCTCGTGTTAAGGGAGCCCACCTCGTTTTTGTTCTCTCTTTCTCTCCCTCTCTCCTTGGCGTGTATCCATTCGGCCCCATTCAGCCTACTGTTTAAGACGTTTACCCCCATCCAGGTGTCAATATTTTCCTGGCGAGCGGTAGCGAGCCAGCATATATATATTTTTGTTTTGACAGCAAGCTAAATTTGTAAATTTTTCTATAGAAAAATGTCTGGCGAAGCCGGATTTCTTCATACAATGCTAGCTCGCTATCGCTCGTCAGGAAGAAATAACACATGGATGGGGATAAACGTCTTAAACCAGTAGGCTGAATGAGGCCGAATGGATACAAGCCAAGGAAAGAAAGATAAAAAAAAAGCCGGTGACCCCCCTTAGCCATATCTGCCCTCAACCCTTTTTCACTTTCTCTTACTCTCCACCTGCTCAAAGTTCACACCACCACCAATAAGTTCACACCACCACCAATAAGTTCACACCACCACCAATAAGCCTGGGAATGTTCACACCACCACCAATAAGCCTGGGAATGTTCTCTGAGTGGCAGCTGGTTGATTCGTTGACAAGTTCACACCACCACCAATAAGCCTGGGAATGTTCTCTGAGTGGCAGCTGGTTGATTCGTTGACAAGTTCACACCACCACCAATAAGCCTGGGAATGTTCTCTGAGTGGCAGCTGGTTGATTCGTTGACAAGTGGCAGCTGGTTGATTCGTTGACAAGTCGGTGCGTTCACATGGTACACTCGGATACCATAGTCTCTAGCCCACTCATACAAATTCATGGACCTCACCTATTTCTAATTATGGAAGTATATCTCTGAAAACGAATTTATGAATATAATTTTCTATAAATCAAATACAAAACTATATATAATATTAATTTACAAGCAAGTTCCATCAAAAAATCAATCCAGATAGTTATAATTGCGTACAGAAAAAAACATATGAGAGTGTGCGAATTCATATGGGTGGGCTAGAGACTATGGTATCCGACTGTACTTTGCCGTCACTCCTACTTATTCTATCGATCTTTGCAATTGGTTAGGTTGTGTTCGGTTATGTGCAGCCATGATACATCGCAGTAGGTTTTCTTTAGCTAAGTTGGGTTGAGTTAGTTGAGGATTAGTCGACACACACTCTTGTCGGAATATTTCTGAGTGAAACTGTGTCCACACGCTTACGAGGCGAACACTCTACCACTAGACCAAGAAAACTACTCCACTTGAGCTGAGGGCTCAAGTGATTTTTCCGCATCTACTTCCGCTCAAGTTCTTTGTCACAACTGCTGGCATTATAATATACTACAACATATAATTAATCTTGTATCATAACCAGAGCCATGAGAACCTAAATAATTATCATATAGCTATTTCTGCCAGTGCCTTTAAGTGCATTGAAATCCATCAGTGCATTAAGAGTGTCCCGGGAATGATAATGGTCCACAATATAATCGAGTTTAGCATAGAAAAGGTTTTTGTCGTCTAAATTACTCCTCTCAGTAGGAATATACACTGCGATAAGATATATGCAGCGTAACGCACGCGTGTTTCACCACTGAATGAACTAAAGAGGACGAGATTGCCACAGCCACTCCCTAAGATGGGCGCCATTGCCGCAGCCAGACCAATTATAAATAATCATCAATACTTGTCTCACCGCTACCAGGTCACCTCACCTCAGAGTGGGCTGCTACATCAACCTTCAGTCTCCATAGCATCCCAGATAGAAGGGACAGTCAGTCATCAACCTTCAGTCTCCATAGCATCCCAGATAGAAGGGACAGTCAGTCATCAACCAAAAGTGTTTGGATATTCCAAAATTCCCTCGGAGATTAATATCAAGGGTTGGTCTTCTGGAACACGAAACGTCTTCTCCACCGGGAACACCCTCACAATCAAAAGTTGTGCCAGGGTCCCCGGTATACTTCCAATCACATGATTCAGATAAAAGTGATATTTAATAATTTTTCATTTACAGTATTTATGTATCTGAATTTTAAACATAGTGACTTCTTCGTTCATACAAATCTTTTTAGGGAAAGTAAGCAAGACAAATTTCTACAAGAACCACCCACACAATTAGTATAATAATTACATAAAACAATCACAAATATTGGATTTTATCCCATGCTACGAAATACAACGTAACATTATCAATCTTTAGTGGTGATAGTTGCAAAACAATTTGATCAAAGACTATTTGTGAACGACTATGCCATAACACAACAAACATGTACAATAACCTAACCTTTTATAGGGCAAGTGACACATTTTGATCATGCGAGGGATCAGTCAAAAACACTGGGTTCAACAACTAAAATTCATTAGGTAAATCACAATATGGTGTAAAACAAAGACAAATACATTAATTATATTACTTATATTATTAAACTAACTACTATACTGTATTTATTAGCTATTAAGTGACAATTAAAACATATTTATTTTGCCATTTCCATTGTGTCATCCATGCTATTATTACACTTTGACTTATCATCAGGTCTTATCAACTTTCTCCTTCGTATAACATTTTGACCCTTTCGTCTGCCTTTCAAGTCACGTGACAATATTATCCGAGAACACTTTCTTCTACCGTTTGACCAACATAATTAATTATTCCAATCATATGATTACCCTAATTTTACATTCTTTCTGTTTTCAGCCTCTAATGGTATTTCTCATAAAGTTAAACTACAGAGATTACTGTGCGATAGACATAATACGTAAATGCAAATCAATTATAACTAATAATATACATATTCACAAAGGTAAAAATATGAAAAATATCTGTTTTCCAACTTTCCTCATGTTCTGATGTTGCTATACTACGTCTGGAGGTACTATTCTGATGTTGCTATACTACGTCTGGAGGTACTATTCTGGTGTTGCTATACTACGTCTGGAGGTACTATTCTGATGTTGCTATACTACGTCTGGAGGTACTATTCTGGTGTTGCTATACTACGTCTGGAGGTACTATTCTGGTGTTGCTATACTACGTCTGGAGGTACTATTCTGGTGTTGCTATACTACGTCTGGAGGTACTATTCTGGTGTTGCTATACTACGTCTGGAGGTACTATTCTGGTGTTGCTATACTACGTCTGGAGGTACTATTCTGATGTTGCTATACTACGTCTGGAGGTACTATTCTGGTGTTGCTATACTACGTCTGGAGGTACTATTCTGGTGTTGCTATACTACGTCTGGAGGTACTATTCTGATGTTGCTATACTACGTCTGGAGGTACTATTCTGGTGTTGCTATACTACGTCTGGAGGTACGCAAGGATATTCAAGTAGGCCCATGATTCATGAGGAGATTAAGGGGAGGCAGACCGTTTTTCTGGATCCCCTTCTCCCTAATATTTAGCCCCATTAGTTTTGAGATTTTAAGACGTTGGTTCCATTAGTTTGGAGATTTTATGAACTTTCACTCCATTTCTTTGTCAATATTAGGACCTTTCATTCCATTTAGGTGTCGATTTTTTCCTGGCGAGCGAAAGCGAGCCTGTAATTTTAGGAGGAATCGGCCTTTGGCTGGGAAATGTTTCTACCGAAAAATGTACAAATCTATCTTGAAGGGGGGTCTAGGGGGTGTTTTTCTAAGCTTGACGGAGGTCTAGGGAGGTAACTAAAAAAATATGAATAAATGAACTAATAGACCAAACAAACAACCACTGTCCCCTGAAGGAGATGAAGGAGAGAACAGGAAGATATATAGGGTTGATATTCTGAGGTAACGGGGTAGTTAAGGCTAAGTAAAAAAAAAAAAAAAAAAAAAATAGAAGGTCCCACCCCTTTCCCATTCTTAAGTAAGCCATTTTAGATTTACAGAAGAGTGACCATTACTTGCATTACTGCATGTCCACAAACATTTCAGTAATGTAAGCATGTTTCCTTCTATTTTTTTTTTTTTTTTTTTTTTTTTATTAAGGTGACAGTTACAAAGTGGTGTACAATCTATCTTATTCTAGTTACATTGTAGTTTATCTTATTGTACCAGTACCTCCCTACAATCAACCTAGTTGTTCCCCAATTCGTCCCTCCGCCACGACCATTTCAAAGTCCAAGTCTCTCACTCTTGTCCTCTGTAGCGGGGAGGACCTTGTACCCCTGAGACATAGGAGTGCAGACCTGAGAAGAGAGAAAGAGAGCCGGCATCTCATCCAAGTTATGACTTGGCTTCTATGCTGGCGCTTTTTCTCCGATATTTGTTCAGCTAATCTGGCATAGAAGACACTTGCAGAAGGTCCCATACCTCCCGACGATGAGAAGACCAGAGGAGTAAAGCTTCCTTGATCCCTGTTCAAAATTCTTTCTTCATAAGCGCGTTTTGTTAAGGCTAAGGTTAAGGCTAAGTTGATATCCAATATATCAGTCAGCATCGTGCTTGCAAATTTCACAAGTTCGAATCCTCTATGGACATACTTTGTGGTAATGTACAGTCGGATGCCATAGTCTCTAGCCCACTCATAAATATTCCTGGGCTTCACCTACTTATAATTATGGAAGTATATCTAGGGAAACGAATTTATGAATATACATTAATCTTCGATAAATCAATTACAAAACTATATACAGTATACTCTATAATGAAAAGCAAGTTATATCCAAAGATGTATCCAGATAGTTATAATTGCCTAAAGAAAAACATAGGAGGGAGTCCACACGTGTGTTGAGTGGACTATGGTATCCTATAGTCTATTGTTGTCCAGCTGAGCCTAAATTGTCATGTTTCTATCTCTGTCACTCGGCTATAAGTTAGCTTTTGTAGCGAAAGATGATGGTAATTCTGAAAACTTGGTATTAATACGACACACAGCCATAGTAGTTTCATATATTTCCATTAAGTGTCGAGAAATCAGCTAATAAGATATTCAATTTACGATCAGCTGGAGAAAAATAGAGTATAGTGTACTAAACGGTCACTACAAAATAGAGTATAGTGTACTAAACGGTCACTACAAAATAGAGTGTAGTGTACTAAACGGTCACTACAAAATACTAAATAGAGTAGAGTGTACTAAACGGTCACTACAAAATAGAGTATAGTGTACTAAACGGTCACTACAAAATAGAGTAGAGTGTACTAAACGGTCACTACAAAATAGAGTATAGTGTACTAAACGGTCACTACAAAATAGAGTGTAGTGTACTAAACGGTCACTACAAAATAGAGTAGAGTGTACTAAACGGTCACTACAAAATAGAGTATAGTGTACTAAACGGTCACTACAAAATAGAGTAGAGTGTACTAAACAGTCACTACAAAATAGAGTAGAGTGTACTAAACGGTCACTACAAAATAGAGTATAGTGTACTAAACGGTCACTACAAAATAGAGTATAGTGTACTAAACGGTCACTACAAAATAGAGTATAGTGTACTAAACGGTCACTACAAAATAGAGTAGAGTGTACTAAACGGTCACTACAAAATAGAGTAGAGTGTACTAAACGGTCACTACAAAATAGAGTAGAGTGTACTAAACGGTCACTACAAAATAGAGTATAGTGTACTAAACGGTCACTACAAAATAGAGTATAGTGTACTAAACGGTCACTACAAAATAGAGTAGAGTGTACTAAACGGTCACTACAAAATAGAGTACAGTGTACTAAACGGTCACTACAAAATAGAGTAGAGTGTACTAAACGGTCACTACAAAATAGAGTATAGTGTACTAAACGGTCACTACAAAATATGCATATTTACTAGATCATCCAGGTTGATGGGGTCGAATATTGATTTTGTACAATTGCCTATAAACAGAGGCAGCATCTCTCGGGAAGACAATATATATAAATAAAATACTTACCCGACGACAGATCCTCCAGTCACTTAAGGGGAGATGGGCCGTTTTTTTATGGTCTATTCATGCAATTATTCCTTTATTTCTTAGTTTCTTCGCTGGACCTCCATCAAGCTTAGAAAAAACACCCCCTGGACCCCTTCAAGATACATTTTTACAATTTTCGATAGAAAAATGTCCCGGCCAAAGGCCGGTTCCTCTTAGAATAACAGGTTCGCTATCACTCGTCAGGGAAAAAATGGACACCTAAATGGCACGAAAAATATTACAATTGACAACGAAATGGGGCGAAAGGTGCTAAAATCGCCAAACTAATGGGCCAACCGTCTAATCCACTCAAAACTAATGGGGCTAAACACGAGGGAGAAAAGGGACCAGAAAAACGGCCCATCTCCACTTAATGGTTAATAACAGTAATGATTAATGTTATTTCTCCTGGGAGGGTGGAACGACACAGATATCCAGCAACCTCCGAGCTAGTGATTGAGAGTGAACCAGTTACTGAGACCTCGAGTCCTGGCTAGAAGATGCGGGTCGATCACTCAAACAAGTCATCGATGCACTCTTGAGTGTATTTTAGCCCAGAATGTACAGGTGGCCACATTAATGTTCTGGCACTCCATGTTATTGTGCATTGAAGACAGCTTTCTATGATTTAATTAGGAGTCAATCGTAATGTTAACCTTCCATACATAAATTCATTGTGTGGATACAAACTAATGTGGCCACCTGTGCAGTAGTTAACATTTATCTAATGTGGCCACCTGTGCAGTAGTTAACGTTTATCTAATGTGGCCACCTGTGCAGTAGTTAACGTTTATCTAATGTGGCCACCTGTGCAGTAGTTAACGTTTATCTTTTGTTTATATAATTTGAATTATTGCATGAATAAATTAATTATGTAGGCCTACAGTGCATAATTTTCTTCATGGTTATAATAATTTTATGTTGGCTATTTGTGAAACTTGGCTCTCACATTCCATATCTTGTTGACATTTAGGAATTGCTAATTTTGTGCCACTAGGAAAGAGGCTATAGGTAACAGCCGGCGTCACACGAGCGATTTTTCCGTAAATTTTTACGGGCAATTATGGTCTGGAAGCTTCAAAAATTACACTTTATCAGAATTCGGCCGCCTAACATAATCTACCTTCAGTCTAGTTACCGATACCAGTGTGAAAAAATCCCGAAATAATACGAGAAAAAACTTGCTAATGGAAAATTGACGGAGAAAACGCTCGTATGACAGCGGTTTAACAGCCGGCCAGGGAGAGGATTATGGGGCTTTTGCGGATTTGTAAACTTCCTGTTTCACCATACTTTGCTGACATTTGTCCTTCCTAACCGCGTGCGTGTGGGCGCGTGCGGGAGTGATTTTCCAGTAGTTTGCCTACCCATCACCCCATGCTAACCCTTTCAAGCTCCAATACGCGTTTAGGTTCTGTTTTCTGGCTACTATTAGAGGATTTTATTCAGATTAGTAACGGAATATGGAAGCCATAGAGTTGATTGAGATAGTATTTACCCTTTTAATACCCACAGATCCTTCCTAAGCTGCTTACAATCGTCTAATGATAGCCAAAATAAACTGCTAAAACGCGTCAGAGCTTCAAGGGGTTAATTGTGACTTCCCGCCGCCCTACGGGATCTCCAAATGACCTAGGTGAGCGGTTTGTTGTGGTTTATCCCTTCATTACTAACCTACCAGGAAAATGATAAGTGGCTGGTTCTGGAGTGTACTTATTTATTAAATCAGCTGGTGCTTAAGGGGGTTAAGAGCAATTTAGAGCGCTATGGACATTATAAGTGAATACACGAATGTAGGCCTTATAGGTACTCTCCACTGATGGATGTTCTTTAGAGGCTTCTTTCTAGATTCCTAATTATTTCCCTAGCACATATTAAGGGGGGTGACCTGTTTTTGCTCTGTCCTTTTCTATCTTTCTCTGGCTTGTATCCATTCGGCCCCATTCAGCCAACTATTTTAAGACGTTTATCCCCATCTAGGTGTCGATTTCTTCCTGGCGAGCGATAGCGAGCCAACATTATATGAAGAAATCCGGCTTCGCCGGAGACATTTTTCTATCAAAAAATGTACAAATTTAGCCTGCTGTCAAACAAAAATAAAAAATATGCTGGCTCGCTACCGCTCACCAGTAAAAAATTTACACCTGGATGGGGATAAACGTCTTAAAACAGTAGGCTGAATGGGGCCAAATGGATACAAGCCAGAGAAAGATAGAAAAGGACAGAACAAAAACAGGTGACCCCCCTTAATGTGGAGGAGTGATTGTTCGGTCCTGAGCGCTAACATGGGGACATGTGCGAAGAACTGACATCATTCCAGCAAGAGGCCATGTAAACTTATTGACACCTAATTATGCGCCTAACTTATTTCCGTTAAGGGGAGGTTTTTAGTTTGTTTCCTACTCCTCCAGCAATCTTAAAATTTCACCCCCTTGACCCCCTTTCAAGATAAATTTGTACATTTTTCGGTAGAAAAATGTCCCGGCCGAAGGCCGGTTGCTCTTAAATTACAGGCTCGCTATCGCTCGCCAGGAAAATATCGACACCTAAATGGCACGAAAGGTCTTAAAAGTGACATAAATGGGTCGAAAGTTCATAAAATCGCCAAACTAATGGGGCAAACGTCTTAAAATCTCAATAGCAATGGGGCTAGACATGAGGGAGAAAGGGGTCAAGAAAAAAGTCTCTCAAGTGGAAATCTCCCCTTAACTAAGATTGCCGTGCATATTTATTTACCAAAGTTGATGATTAGAAGAGGTGAATCCTTTGGAACTCTCCACACTGGCATGAGACGTGTTGACGAGCTGTATTGGTTTTGGTGTCCACTCTAGCAACACATTGTGTATCTTGGTAGAACCTGGATTACAATAACTTATTTTCGTCCAAGATATAATAAATTGTATAATATCTGTACAAGAACATATACAAATGACTTTTAATCTATCTTAAACTTTAAAGAGCCTTTCAATACTATTCAGGCAATGTCTAAAAGGTGAACACAACTGCTACAAAATATATAAAGGGTGAAATAACCACTACAAAATATATAAAGGGTGAAATAACTACTACAAAATATGTACTAGGACTGCAACCATATTGAATGTGTAATTATGTTGTGTATGTTATTTTGTCATACAGATTCGTCAATTGCTAAGAATAAGTATTTCAGATAGTATTAGCGATCTTATTACCATAGATTACATTTATAAATTCATACATTTTGGAGAGCCTTTCAGTACTATTCTGGCCGTGACTAAAGGGTTCAAATCACTGCTACAACATATTTACTAGGACTGCACTCATGACCAACAGCTATGATTGTGTTATTATGTTTTGTATGTGCTACGAACTAAGTAAGCAAGATGTTATTAGGTCATATATAGGCGCCAATCGGGAACACTAAGTAATATGGATAGTATTACAGTTCTTATTGCCATAGATTACTTTTACGAATTACATGTGGCCTCCAGTCCTGTCTAATGTATATATAATGTGGACCTATTACATGTGGCTCCAGTCCTGTCTAATGTATATATAATGTGGACCTATTACATGTGGCTCCAGTCCTGTCTAATGTATATATTATGTGGACCTATTACATGTGGCTCCAGTCCTGTCTAATGTATATATAATGTGGACCTATTACATGTGGCTCCAGTCCTGTCTAATGTATATATTATGTACACCTATTACATGTGGCTCCAGTCCTGTCTAATGAATATATTATGTGGACCTATTACATGTGGCTCCAGTCCTGTCTAATGTATATATAATGTGGACCTATTACATGTGGCTCCAGTCCTGTCTAATGTATATATTATGTGGACCTATTACATGTGGCTCCAGTCCTGTCTAATGTATATATTATGTGGACCTATTTACAATATCACAATTCTCACCATATGTAACTCAAAATATTGCTTTTAAGGGAACCCACCTCGCTTTTTTTCTCTTTCTCTCCCTCTCTCTTTGGCTTGTATCCATTCGGCCACATTCAGCATACTGTTTTAAGACGTTTACCCCCATTCAGATGTCAATATTTTCCTGGCGAGCCGTAGCGAGCCAGCATATATATTTTTTTGTTTTGACAGCAAGCTAAATGTGTACATTTTTCGATAGAAAAATGTCTCCGGCGAAGCCGGTTTTCTCCATACAATTCTGGCTCGCTATCGCTCGCCAGGAAAAATTCGACACTTGGATGGGGACAAACGTCTTAAAACAGTTGGCTGAATGGGGCCGAATAAATAGAAGCCAGGGAAAGAGAGAAAAGGAGAGAAAGCACAAAAAAAAAGCCGGTGACCTCCCTTATCACTCCCGCGGTAAACTCTCTGGGTGGTGGTGGTGGCGGCCCAATACACCCTGAAATTTATGACTCGCGATATGTGGCCCAAATATTTTACCGGGGACGCTGCTGCCTGCCTGTTGATCAAGGTGAAGTCACACTCAAAAGTTATTTCGCGCATGCACTACTCCCGCTTATACCCAATATTCTCCCGCGCTATATTATTAAGAAAGAAAATAACAGCGATAATATTTCTCAACTGCATTCCTGTTAAAACTAAGTGCATACCTTCACTTTAAGGGGGGATGGGCTGGTTTTTGGGCGATTTTTGCATGTATTCATTATTTTTCTAGTTTCCTCCCTAGACCTCCATCAAATTAAAAAAAAGCATCTATTAGATCCCCCTTCTAGATTAATTTGTACATTTTTCGGTAGAAACATTTCCCGGCCGAAGGCCGGTTCTTCCAACATTACAGGCTCACTATCGTTCGCCAGGGTAAAAATCGACACCTAAATAGCACGATAGGTCTAAATATTGACGACGAAATGGAGCGAAAGGTCTTAAAATCTACTAACTAATGGGGCAAACATCTTAACATCTGAAAACTAATGGGGCTAAACATGAGGGAGAAACTGGTCCAGAAAACCGGCCCAACTCAACTCAACCCCACGACCCTTGGGCTAAAACAAATATTTGGTAGGTGTAAACATATAGCAGAAGGGCAGGTTTGGTAGGTGTATACATATAGCAGAAGGGCAGGTTTGGTAGGTGTATACATATAGCAGAAGGGCAGGTTTGGTAGGTGTATACATATAGCAGAAGGGCAGGTTTGGTAGGTGTATACATATAGCAGAAGGGCAGGTTTGGTAGGTGTAAACATATAGCAGAAGGGCAGGTTTGGTAGGTGTATACATATAGCAGAAGGGCAGGTTTGGTAGGTGTATACATATAGCAGAAGGGCAGGTTTGGTAGGTGTAAACATATAGCAGAAGGGCAGGTTTGGTAGGTGTATACATATAGCAGAAGGGCAGGTTTGGTAGGTGTAAACATATAGCAGAAGGGCAGGTTTGGTAGGTGTAAACATATAGCAGAAGGGCAGGTTTGGTAGGTGTAAACATATAGCAGAAGGGCAGGTTTGGTAGGTGTAAACATATAGCAGAAGGGCAGGTTTGGTAGGTGTATACATATAGCAGAAGGGCAGGTTTGGTAGGTGTATACATATAGCAGAAGGGCAGGTTTGGTAGGTGTATACATATAGCAGAAGGGCAGGTTTGGTAGGTGTATACATATAGCAGAAGGGCAGGTTTCGATTCATGCAATGGAAAGTACATACTAAAGCCGGTATCACACGAGCGCTTTTTCACTTAACATTTATCCTCAACACTGGTCTGGCAGCTTATGAGGTCAACATTTACACTATTTCGGTTACATAAATTCATCTACCAACAGTCTAGTTTCCGATACCAGTGCAAAATAGTCCAGAAATGTTGCCGGACAATTTTTTTTTTTTTTTCTATATTCCAACTTACTCCCTCTCGGGCATAGGCTGAGAGCCTGGACATTCACAGCTGTACAATGAGAAGTGAAGCCCGTGAGGTCTTGTTCCAGTCTAGGGAGTGAGGCATGTGAAGCACGTAGAGTACAACGAGAACCTGCCATCTTGCCTTCACATGAGGCACAGTGCTCACTCATGGTCCGAAGCGACCCCATCTCTGAAGCCACCTCGTTCCCGTGCTTCACTGTCTCGCCCCCTACACTCGGACTCTCACTCTTACACACATACACAACATACACAAATGTTGATTATCGAATGTTGACTTAAAAGCTCTCGTGTGATACCGTCTTAATTGGCTGCGTAATTGTGTCTTATCTATACATTCGACTAGTGAAGGTTTTATTATGTCTCAGGTTATCTTAGTTGATCGTTGAACAGGCAAACAGTATACACCCAGAAGATTGTTGAACAGGCAAACAGTATACACCCAGAAGATTGTTGAACAGGCAAACAGTATACACCCAGAAGATTGAACAGGAAAACAGTATACACCCAGAAGATTGTTGAACAGGCAAACAGTATACACCCAGAAGATTGTTGAACAGGCAAACAGTATACACCCAGAAGATTGTTGAACAGGCAAACAGTATACACCCAGAAGATTGAACAGGAAAACAGTATACACCCAGAAGATTGTTGAACAGGCAAACAGTATACACCCAGAAGATTGTTGAACAGGCAAACAGTATACACCCAGAAGATTGTTTAACAGGCAAACAGTATACACCCAGAAGATTGAACAGGAAAACAGTATACACCCAGAAGATTGTTGAACAGGCAAACAGTATACACCCAGAAGATTGTTGAACAGGCAACAGTATACACCCAGCAGATTGAACAGGAAAACAGTATACACCCAGAAGATCATTGAACAGGAAACAGTATACACCCAGAAGATTGAACAGGCAAACAGTATACACCCAGAAGATTGTTGAACAGGCAAACAGTATACACCCAGAAGATTGTTGAACAGGCAAACAGTATACACCCAGAAGATTGTTGAACAGGCAAACAGTATACACCCAGAAGATTGTTGAACAGGCAAACAGTATACACCCAGAAGATTGTTGAACAGGCAAACAGTATACACCCAGAAGATTGTTGAACAGGCAACAGTATACACCCAGAAGATTGAACAGGAAAACAGTATACACCCAGAAGATTGTTGAACAGGCAAACAGTATACACCCAGAAGATTGAACAGGAAAACAGTATACACCCAGAAAATTGAACAGGAAAACAGTATACACCCAGAAGATTGAACAGGAAAACAGTATACACCCAGAAGATCGTTGAACAGGCAACAGTATACACCCAGAAGATAGTTGAACAGGCAAACAGTATACACCCAGAAGATCGTTGAACAGGCAAACAGTATACACCCAGAAGATTGTTGAACAGGCAAACAGTATACACCCAGAAGATTGTTGAACAGGCAAACAGTATACACCCAGAAGATTGGGATACGTCTTTCATTGATCATTATGCCTTGACTTTCTAAATATTTACCTGAAAGTTGGTAAATGGTCAGTATGTACACAACAGTTTTTCTATACAATAGCTGGGGTGGGTTTTAGTGTGTTTCCTAGACTTCCATCAAGCTTGAAATTGCACCCCCTTGAACCCCATTCAAGATAAATTTGTAAATTTTTCGGTAGAAAAATGTCTCGGCCGGAGGCCGGTTGCTCTTAAATTACAGGCTCGCTATCGCTCGCCAGGGAAAAAATCGACACTTTCATGGCACGAAAGGTCTTACCATTGACAGCAATGGGGCAAAATGTCTTAAAATGTCCAAACTACTAGGGCGAACGTCTTAAAATCTCAAAAGCAATGGGGCTAAACATGAGGGAGAAAGGGGTCCAGAAAAAAATATCTCAAGTGGAAATCTCCCCTACACAAGGAGCAACATATTATAATATGATATGGTGCAAACATGATGAAAAAACAACAACAACAACAACTTGGATTGAAATGATCATCAATAATAATAACAGACATGGTGGTAACAATGTACGGTCGCGCTAAGAAGTCATGTCCCAGCTATCATTACGTTTGGCTTGCTCTGTGCTGTATTAATGTCTGTCAGATGTTGAATAGGGTGGGTAGGTGTAGGAACATGGTTGTATGTCTCAATCAAAAAGAATACATCATGTGTAAATATTGCTGATACCAATTATTGATCAAAACATAATTGGTGCCGAGACATCACTTATTAGCGCGACTGTACACTTGGTCAACAAAGTATCTGCACCTCTACCCTGATCATTTGGTGTGTACAACATAGTAATATTGGTCTTAGGTCATAGGTAGTAGGTCTTAGGTAGGTAGTAGTATAGACGGATGTAGCTGCAGAATATATGCCAACGCTATCGAGCTGTACACACCAGATGATCAGGGTAGGGGTGCAGATACTTTTTGGACCAACTGTACATTCATAAGCGTCAACAACACTGCTAACTACATAATCCGTGCAATACAAGTGTGATCATTCATGGCGCTGAGATACACTTAAGGGGAGGTATTTAGTTTGTTCCCTAGACCTCCAGCAAGCTTAAAATTACACCCCCTCGAGTCCCTCTCAAAATTAATTTGTAAATTTTTCGGTAGAAAAATGTCCCGGCCAAAGGCCGTTTCCTCTTAAGTTACAGGCTCGCTATCGCTCGCCAGGATAAAATAGACACCTGAATGGCACGAAAGGTCTTAAAATGGAGTGAAAGCTCTTAAAATCGCCAAACTAACGGGGCAAACATCTTAAAATCTCAAAAGTAATGGGGCTAGACATGAGAGAGAAAGGGGTCAAGAAAAAAGTCCTCAAGTGGATAATTATCTCCCCTTAATAAAGTCGACAGTGTATTATATCGTGGTGTTGCGACACTATACTCTATTTTGTAGTGACCGTTTAGTACACTACACTCTATTTTTTTCCAGCTGATCGTAAATTGAATCTCTTATTAGCTGATTTCTCGATACTCAATGGAAATATATGAAACTACTATGGCTGTGTGTCATATTAATGCCGAGTTTTCAGAATAACCATCATCTTTCACTACAAAATCTACCTTATAGCCGAGTAACAAAGATAGAAACATGGCAATTTACCCTCAGCTGGACAACAATAGACTATAGTGCTGTCGTCTAAACACATGTAGTTAACCCCTTCTGTAACGGTGATATGTTTTTGTTTTTGTATTGTATTCAAACTGTATTTGGACGATTTTGTGCAGTTTAAGAAGGATCTGTGGTGGTAAAAAGGGTTAACTGACATAGTTCAAAGACTGCTAAATGCTGGAGGCCCGCTTTAATGGGGGTGACCTGTTTTTGTTCTGTCCTTTTCTATCTTTCTCTGGCTTGTATCCATTTGGCCCCATTCAGCCTACTGTTTTAAGATGTTTATCCCCATCCAGGTGTCAATTTTTTACTGGTGAGCGGTAGCGAGCCGGCATATTTTTTATTTTTGTTTGACAGCAGGCTAAATTTGTACATTTTTTGATAGAAAAATGTCTCCGGCGAAGCCGGATTTCTTCATATAATGCTGGCTCGCTATCGCTCGCCAGGAAAAAATCGACACCTAGATGGGGATAAACGTCTTAAAATAGTTGGCTGAATGGGGCCGAATGGATACAAGCCAGAGAATGAGAGAAAAGGAGAGAAATAACAAAAAGCAGGTCACCTCCCTTAAACTGAAGACAATATTTTAAGAGCAGACAGATTAAAGCTAAAGGAAAGGGGTTAATGGCTTGATTAGACGATATGCAGAGTGTGAGCAAGGACAGGTAATGTAATCCAAGCCTTACTCAAGTTAATTAAGGAGAGGTTTTTAGTGCTTTCCCTAGACTTCCATCAAACTTAAAATCACACCCCCTTGAGCCCCTTTCAAGATAAATTTGTAAATTTTTCGGTAGAAAAATGTCCCGGCCAAAGGCCGGTTGCTCTTAAAGTAAAGGCTCGCTATCGCTCGCCAGGAAAAAATAGACACCTAAATGGCACGAAAGGTCTTAACATTGACAGAAATGGGGCGAAAGTTATTAAAATCGTCAAACTAATGGGGCGAATGTCTTGAAATGTCAAAAGCAATGGGGCCAAACATGAGGGAGAAAGGGATCAAGAAAAAACTCCCTGAAGTGGAAATCTCCCCTTAACTTAAGTCTTATAATATGGTACGTGTAGATGGTAATAAAGAGAGGGTGATGGTGAAGGAGGTGAGGGGGCATGGTAATAAAGAGAGAGTGATGGTGAAGGAGGTGAGGCGGCATGGTAATAAAGAGAGAGTGATGGTGAAGGAGGTGAGGGGGCAAGGTAATAAAGAGAGGGTGATGGTGAAGGAGGTGAGGGGACATGGTAATAAAGAGAGGGTTATGGTGAAGGAGGTGAGGGGGCTTGGTAATAAAGAGAGAGTGATGGTGAAGGAGGTGAGGGGGCATGGTAATAAAGAGAGAGTGATGGTGAAGGAGGTGAGGGGGCAAGGTAATAAAGAGAGGGTGATGGTGAAGGAGGTGAGGGGGCATGGTAATAAAGAGAGGGTGATGGTGAAGGAGGTGAGGGGGCATGGTAATAAAGAGAGGGTGATGGTGAAGGAGGTGAGGGGGCAAGGTAATAAAGAGAGGGTGATGGTGAAGGAGGTGAGGGGGCATGGTAATAAAGAGAGGGTGATGGTGAAGGAGGTGAGGGGGCAAGGTAATAAAGAGAGGGTGATGGTGAAGGAGGTGAGGGGGCATGGTAATAAAGAGAGGGTGATGGTGAAGGAGGTGAGGGGACATGGTAATAAAGAGAGGGTGATGGTGAAGGAGGTGAGGGGGCAAGGTAATAAAGAGAGAGTGATGGTGAAGGAGGTGAGGGGGGATGGTAATAAAGAGAGGGTGATGGTGAAGGAGGTGAGGGGGCATGGTAATAAAGAGAGGGTGATGGTGAAGGAGGTGAGGGGGCATGGTAATAAAGAGAGGGTTATGGTGAAGGAGGTGAGGGGGCATGGTAATAAGAGAGGGTGATGGTGAAGGAGGTGAGGGGGCATGGTAATAAAGAGAGGGTTATGGTGAAGGAGGTGAGGGGGCATGGTAATAAAGAGAGGGTTATGGTGAAGGAGGTGAGGGGGCATGGTAATAAAGAGAGGGTTATGGTGAAGGAGGTGAGGGGGCATGGTAATAAAGATAGGGTGATGGTGAAGGAGGTGAGGGGGCATGGTAATAAAGAGAGAGTGATGGTGAAGGAGGTGAGGGGGCATGGTAATAAAGAGAGGGTGATGGTGAAGGAGGTGAGGGGGCATGGTAATAAAGAGGAAATATGAAACGCTAAAGGACTCAAGGACGAACTGAAATGAAGAGAGAAGAACCATTAAATAAAGAGTGATGGTTCTCAAGTGAGTGGACGGGAATCTAGATTACGTTGCCATATAAATCATGAATGGTATTGTTTTATGGATACAGACCAAGACATGTGGAATGTGTTGAGTTATGGGAATGACGGGAGTTACGTGGGATATGGAACATAGTTTGGGGAGAACAAATAGGGCAGAAAATGACTAAGATAAGCTGGCAACTTTGTAGTTTGTCCACAAATATGCTTTCCACAGTAATGCCTCATTCACAAAACTCTAGCTAATCCTAATCGAAGTGGCTACGGGACACCATAGCCACTTCGAATCCTAATTGCTTAAGAGGGCCCACCTCGCTGTCTTTTTCTCCCTCTCTCTTTGGCTTGTATCCATTCGGACCCATTCAGCCTTACTGTTTTAAGACGTTTACCCCCATCCAGGTGTCAATACTTTGCTGGCGAGCGGTAGCGAGCCACCATATATATATTTTTGTTTTGACAGCAAGCTAAATTTGTACATTTTTCGATAGAAAAATGTCTCCGGCGAAGCCGGATTTTTCCATACAATGCTGGTTCGCTATCGCTCGCCAGGATGAAATCGACACATGAATGGGGATAAACGTCTTAAAACAGTTGGCTGAATTGGGCCGAATGGATACAAGCAAGGGAATGAAAGAAAAGGAGAGAGAGATTAAAAAAAAAGCCTGTGGCCCCCTTAATATATTTCTGAAACCCATGTTGAGTGTACGAACTGTCTTGTGGGAGAAACGACCGGTGAGGTGGGATGAGGCAGAGAATGTATACATGGTGGTGATGACAGGTGGGAATATTAATGGATGGTTACATAGGGACTGGATTAATATTGTGTGTGAGAGAGAGATATATATATAGAGAGAGAGAGAGAGGGAGAGAGAGATAAAGAGAGATAATAGTACCAGCGGGGTCTTTTTTATTATATTCTACCTACTATAAGACAAGTGTATTTAGTTTAAAAAGGTCCGCCAGCAATTAAGAGGCTTCGCACATTATCCCTTAACCATGTTTACTATCACAGATCTTTCTTAAGCTGCACAAAATCATCACAATACAGCTAGAATAAAATTTAAAAGACGTCGCTGGAACAGGAGGGGTTAATATTATGTACAAGTGACATTTCAGGTATAAGATATGATGCGCTCGATGAAGGTCAACATTTGTAGTCACTTTAACTGTACCATGTATTATAGGCAGTAGTTTGGGGATGGAGGTTGTTTATCTAGACCCCCTTAGGATTAAATTAAATTAAGTCTGTATATTTTCAGACCCCCTTACTTTGCTTCTAAGTATCTTGTGGTATGTTTTCCAGTGTTATTATGTAGGTTCTCTTCCATTAGTTATATGTTCTTATTAGATATGTCCACATTCTATACTAATTCCTTAACCACACTCTACTTTAGTTCAATGTCTTCCTATATAGTTGTTTTCCCCCTTTGTACTATTTCAATGTGTTTTGCATTATAATTAAAACTTAATTTGTAACACTTTTATATATTTTAATGCTTAGTGATTTTGTCTGATTCTCTGAATTATTGAATTAGTTTCTTAATTTTCAATTTCCATCTGTAATAATGTTACTCTAGTGGCTTTCTTATATAGTTTCACTGCCTTTCATGCTAATTTAATGTATTTCGTACATAACATGCATTTTCCTATTTTTCAAAAATCTTTGGTGTTTACAATTATATTTCCGCCACCCCCTTCTACTTTAATGCGAACCCGTTTCCGCGACCCCATTCTACTTTAATGCGAACCCGTTTCTACACTTGTTGTTTTCAATATTGTCTCCCCCCTTTCCTACAATTTACTTGTATTTCGTGTTGCCAACCTACTTAATTTTAGTATATAATTTAATTATAATTATAATCATAATTCTCCTACACGTTTTAAATATTAACCATTAGTAATATGCAAATATTTATGTAGGCCCTTTTGTCTTACTTTAGGCTGAAGATGGCTTGTGTGAAAGCCGAAACGTCCCACAATAAAGATGTTCATCCCAGTGTTAGTTTTTCTATTTATTATACACCTCCACTTCCCCCGTGAAGAGAGCATCGCTTCTATATATATACAGTATACTGTCTATCCCTTTGAGTACCAGCGACGTGTGTTTTTTTTTATTCTAGCTATATTTAGACGATATTGTGTAGCATAAAAAGGATCTGTGGTAGTTAAAAGGGTTGGTTAAAATAGTTTGAAAGCTTAATATTGCTAAAGGTCCTTCCTAAGCTAAGTACAATGGTCTAATAGTTGCCAGAATATAATGAAAAGGACGTCCCTGGTACTGAAGGGGATATACTAATTATGATATCATAACAATTCAAGCACATCCCGCGGAAAGAGAGAGAGAAAAAATGGAGATATGTTTGGTAATAATGATTGGTTAGCGTGTTCATGATTAGGCTACTGTGGTGTGTTATACAATTGGTGAAGTGTGGAGTGGAGCAAGCATAGTGAGTAATTATGAGAGGTTAGAGTGGATCATGGGTGGTAGAGGTGGATTAAGTGAGTTACCTCGCACCTGAGCCCACTGGTTAGGTTAGATTAGATTCAAATTAAGGGGAGGCTGGCTGTTTGTTTGGTCTATATATTAATTAAGGGGAGGCTGGCTGTTTGTTTGGTCTATATATTCATTTATTCATATTTGTTTTTAGTTTCCTCCCTAGACCTCCATCAAGCTTAGAAGAAAAAAAACCTAAACCCCCCTTCAAGATAGATTTGTACATTTTTCGGTAGAAAAATGTCCCGGCCAAAGGCCGATTCCTCCTAAAATTACAGGCTCGCTATCGCTCGCCAGGAAAGAAATCGACACCTAAATGGCACGAAGGGTCCTAATAATAACACAGAAGTGGGGTGAAAGGTCATAAAATCCCCAAACTAATGGAACCAACGTCTTAAAATCTTAAAACTAGTGGGGCTAAACATTAGGGAGAACGGGGTCCAGAAAAATCGGTCTGTCTCCCCTTAAGTTAATATTGCCAAAACCGTGAGAAACCACGGCAAGCTTAGTTATTTATTAAGACTTATGTAGTTGACTTGACACCTTAGGGCAGAATAAAGTGACGAAAGTTAGAGACATATATTGACAAACCATCTGTATTCATGATACGAAAATATAATGTGTAATAATAACAAATATATATGTAGGAGAGAGAGAGAGAGAGAGAGAGAGAGAGAGAGAGAGAGAGAGAGAGAGAGAGAGAGAGAGAGAGAGAGAGAGAGAGAGAGAGAGAGAGATTAGAAAATTACAGGTTTCTTGATGGTTAAATTTCAGCACTTTACATCTACATTAAAATGTAATTTTGAATATACATTATTAGTTACATGTTATGTAGATGGTAATATGTAAAGTTGCACTAAAACTGGACATTTACACGAAATACATACTTAGGTTATACTTATGACATCTAGGGATATTTTCTCCCAGCCTGTTTGACGTTGTTAACTCCCGAATCTCACAACAACAATGGCGGGGGTGGAGGAGGCTTACCTCCTCATAATGACGACAATTTCACTATGATCTGGCCTTTACTTATGTCTATTGAACTCTGTCATGTTTACATAGTCTCTGGATAACGTTGAATTGATTATTTATAGCGTTATTAGTACAAGTTAGGGATTAATAAGGACCCTCCCATGTTCTTTTCCGATCGTGCTGCCATCTCTCGAACGCGCGAATCACTATTTTCAGATTTGTGACGTCACGCTTTCGAGTCTATCTATCTTTATTCTATGGGTCGGGCCTGGGTCAGTGTCGTCAGCAGACAGGCAAAGGGCGTAGGTGGGGCGCAATAAAAACGGCGGGAGATCCCCTTGGTCGGCCTTGTGTAGCCCTTGTACACTCACTCATAAAAGAAAGGTACCCCCCTGAGCGAGAGATCCAAGGCCTCACGCTATTTAGTTGTGGTAACACTGGCCCTGAACCATCGACGTCACGAAAAGGAGAGAATTAGCAAAATGACTCTCAAAATGCTTCTGTTACCACAACTAAATAGCATGAGGCCTTAGATCTCTCTCTTAGAGGGTACTTTTCTTATATGAGTGAGTGTACCATTCATAAAAAAAAGGATGGACAAGGACGGAAACAAATTACGTCCCTGAACCATCAAATTGGGCAGTTTGTCACAAGCCCGCGTTTGACCCATCCGTGATACGTGCCGTAGTGTGATGTTGCCGGGTACCGTAGCTTCATTCAGTGCAGCACAACACTTACCTCACACCTGTCGCTTCGCCCTACCATCACCACAACAACAGCCACTTACCACCACCACCACTTTACCCGTTGATGGTAAGTAATGTTATTACACATTTGCTAGTATCATCATGTTGTGCATAAGCATGGTAATATATATATATATATATAAGGTATTAACATATCGAAAAATCATGACGCTAGCCGGTATGTATTGCATGACATCCCTAATGTTAATAGTATTACTGTATTATCCTGGTTCTGTGTACAACCTTATTATATATTCGTCCTATTTACGTTTATGTACAGTTTGCCGCACATATTCTATTCTGGTGGGGGTCGTGATTAGGCAGCGCTGAACTCCCTTCCCCAACCCCCTTCCCTTGCTCCTTCTCCTACCTTCCACTATTGGTAGGAGGTGGAGCGAGGGAGGGGGGTTGGGGAAGTGGGTGCAGCTCTGCCAAGTTACGATGTGCTGAGATGGTTGAGGAATGGAATATGTGCGGCAAACTCTACACAAGTACGCTTGTATTATACATATTGCATAACATAGGTAAGGTTATTGAATATATATTACCCTCATATCGTTCATTATAGTATGTACTGTTTAAGTTGTATTTCTAGCAGCTACATATGTGTGACCCTGTTTATAGTATTTACATGGCTGCTTGATAATATGAGGTGGCAATTAATCCTCGTCATCCATTATGGTGGGGGATGTGGTGACGAGCGTGCCAGGCGGTGGTATGTCGTGGGGCCCCATTTTTTTTTTTTTTTATGATGCCGTGACACCCACTCTTGTGTCTGGACAGGGCCGCCCCTGGATTTGGCGGTGGACGTGGAATAGACGTGTGTGTCGGGGGTAAGACATTGCAGGGACATTGCACAGTCATCTCATGGTCATTCGTAGCTGCCAAAGGCCGCACTGCGGCAGGGGCACGGTCGAGGCAATGGCGGGGCATGGGCACCACACACCATGGTCGTTGTAAGGCCTCCCTAAGGCCTCTCATATTTGGTCCCTACTAAAAAATTCGTAAAGTTGGCCATGGACGGGTTGCTTAGTGTGTGACCGAGGCTTTAGCCATGCAAGAAATAAGAGCAATTTTCCAATAGTTGGAGGGTTGAGAGCGGTCACCCTTCTTTATTTATGTTTTTATGCTTAATTATATGAATGTAATTGTGTATTGTATACGGTACTGTCGCCCTCAAACTCAAGAATCTCATACTTCCTCTGTTTCTGCCTGGAATCAAGCCAAATCTGTTCTCTGACTTACCAAACATTCTTTCATCAATAATAAATGCACTGAACTATCCAACTCTAGCTCTTCCCAAGCCTTCTGGCATCTAGCCAAAAACCTCTCCAACAACTTCTCTTTGTCTTTCCCTCCTCTTTTCCACTTTGACGGCACTAACGTCACTTCTTCCTCTGACGAAGCTGAACTCTTCGCTAACACTTTCGCTAGAAACTCCACCTTGGATGATTCTGGTGCTATCCCTCCCTCTCCACCCCCCTCTCTCCTACTTATGCCTAAAATCATAATCTCTTCCAAGGATGTACTTTCCACCCTCTCTGGGCTTAATACTAAGAAGGCGTACGGACTGGGGACTGGACGGTGTTCCTCCTATTGTACTAAAAAACTGTGCTTCCGTGCTGAATCCCTGCCTAGGCAAGCTCTTCTGTCTCTGTCTCTTCTCTAACGTCTTTCCTTTTTGCTGGAAGTTTTCTCTCATTCAACCTGTCCCAAAGAAGGGTGGCCCCTCTTAACCCTCTAGCTATCGTCCAATTGCTCTCATTTCCTGCATCTCTAAAGTTTTTGAAGGTATTCTTGCCTAAACATATCTTAAGCATTTATCTTACCATAACCTATTCTCAGACCGCCAGTATGGCTTCGTTAAGGGCCGCTCTACTGGTGGTCTTCTTTCTTATCTTACTAACTCCTGGTCATCCTCCATTCGGGACTTCGGTGAGAAATTTTATGTTACCTAGATATATTGAAGGCCTACGATACAATCTGGCAAAAATCCCTCGTTTCCAAACTACCCTCCTTCGGTTTCTATCCCTCCTTCTGTGCCTTTGTCTCTAGTTTCCTTTCCGGCCGTTTCATAGCTGCGGTTGTGGATGGCCACTGTTCACTTCCTCAACCTATCAACTCTGGTGTTCCTCACGGTTTTGTTTTATCTCCAATTCTCTTCCTACTATTCATTAACGACCTTCTCAATTGCACTTCCAGCCCCATTCACTCATATGCTGACGACTCTACATTACACTATTCAACTAGCCTTCCACGAATTCACTCACAGCGATTGTCTGCAGTTTAAGAGTGATCTGTGATAGTAAAAAGGGTTAAGTGAGATAGTTCGAAGCCTGATAATTGCTGGAGACCCTTTATGAACTAATTAAAATCGTCTAATAGTTGCTAGAATATAATGCAAAATACGTCGCCGGTAAAGAACGGGTTAATCTATGGCAATACTAAATAGTACAATTTTGCTATATTTTGTTTTAGTGGCTGCATACATTTTTTCATCTTCAATTTCAAGTTCCACGCCACTCGAAATTCAACGTCAAGCATTAAGGAGAAGTCATCAAGGATCATCGTCTCAGGAATCGTCCCCCGGCTCGGTGTAGAGAGCCGATTTTACAACATAGCCACCAGCACAAATCGTTGTCTAGCAAACCTCTGCAGGAAGGAGAATGTGGGATTCGTCGACACCTGGGACAATTTCTACTACGATGACTATTTGTTTTCGGACGATAGAGTTCATCTGAACCAGGTGGGAGCAGCACGTTTTGGGCGTCTTCTCAACGATGCGGTGAAGGATTTTCGGAGAAGAAATCGACTCAGCACAGGACAACCAGGAAGGAGGACCGAAGACAGCGAGGACGGCAACCTACAAAGGAATTAAATACTAATCCGTCAAGAACCACGAATTTGGATAAAGCTCCACCAACACGACCCAAATTCAAAACCGCTAGGGATAACGACCGAGGACCGAGGACAGCCATGAATGTAAATGTAGATCCGACCAGAACCAAAAATTCGATGAAAGAACGTTCTGAGAGTTCTAAAACCGCAACTTTAAAGGTTTTCTATGCAAACGCTCGTAGCATACGCAATAAATTTTCAGATTTAGAGGAACTAGTGTTTACAGAAAATTATGATGTGATTGGCATAACTGAATCTTGGCTCAATACAGAAGATAGAGACTTTTTAGCAGAGTATTCACTTCCCGGTTATGTAATGTTTGAGAACAGCCGAATAAATAAAAATGGAGGTGGCGTTTTATTTTATATCAAAGAAAGTCTTAACCCGACCCTCGTGTCAAAACCTCAAATTGTGAACGTCGACACATCTTTTGTGCTAATAAAGAATAATAAAGGTACAAAAATAATACTTGCGTTAATATACAGACCTCCAGCTCAATCAGTGCAAAACTGACCGAGAACTTTACGAACAAATTGCAGATGTAAGTAACTCACAAGATACCGTAATTTTTGGCGACTTTAATTTACCTGTGACCAAGTGGGGCGATACTCTTACTTCACACTCCGGACATGACTTGTATACGAACTTGCAAGAGAGTTCGCTTTATCAATTTGTTCGAACGCCGACCCGTGGTAATAACGTTCTTGACATTGTACTTGCAACAAAAGAAGAATTGATAGAGAATTTGAATGTTGGTGATGAATTCAGTAACAGCGACCATCGTACGATTACTTTCACTTTAAAGTTTACTAGTAACGAACCAAATAGTAGCATCGAAAAAGTCCCTAATTTCAAGAAAGCAAACTTCCATAAACTTAGAGCTATGTTTAAAGAAACTGACTGGAGCTTTTTAATTAACAATAACGACATAAATACATCTTGGAAGTTATTCGAAACCACTTACCTAAAAGCAGTGCAAGACTGCATACCATCGAAAATACGGCGTCCAGGCCATAATAATAAGCCCAAATGGTGGAATAAAGATATTTCAA
Organism: Paralithodes platypus; assembly: GCA_032716605.1. Classification (NCBI taxonomy): domain Eukaryota; kingdom Metazoa; phylum Arthropoda; class Malacostraca; order Decapoda; family Lithodidae; genus Paralithodes; species Paralithodes platypus. The sequence continues at coordinate 36,208,286 of CM064501.1, read as the reverse complement.
ACTGCCTGCTTGCTAAAAAATTTGCTAATGATAGATTAAAATCCTCACAAAATGACGAAGAACGGGTGAAATTTGTAGAGCTACGACGCAAAGCCAAAAAGTTAATTACGCAGAGTAAAAAGACCTTAGAGTTACATATTGCGAATCAAAGTAAAACAAACCCGAAAGAATTCTATAGTTATATCAGAAAGAAAAAAGTAGTTACTTCAACTGTTGGACCGTTAGTCGATGAAAATGGAGAATACACCAAAGACGAAGTACAAATGAGTAATGCCCTCAATACCTTCTTTGCATCAGTTTTTACAACAGAAGACCTCAGTGATATCCCTACACCATCGCCGATTCAGATTGATAATTCAGATGTTCTAAGCAATATCACCGTTACAGAGAGAGAAGTATTGAATTGTTTAGATAAACTCAAGGTAAATAAAACGCCAGGACCTGATACAATCTCGCCTAGAGTTCTAAAGGAAGCTAAGGATGAGCTCTCCAAACCACTGACATTACTATTCAATAAATCCTTGCAGTCTGGAACTATGCCTGATCAGTGGAAGCTAGCCAACGTAACACCGATAACACCTACCCAGTAACTATCGTCCAATTAGCTTAACCTCAGTTGTTTGTAAAATGCTAGAAACGGTCATACGAGACAGACTCGTAAATCACTTAGAGGAAAATAACATACTTAAAGATACTCAACACGGCTTTCGTAAAAAACGTTCCTGTTTAACAAACCTCTTAGACTTCTTCCACGATATCCTCAACCTCTACGATGAGAGTAAAGCTGTAGATATTATATACCTTGATTTTCAAAAGGCCTTTGACAAAGTTCCCCACAAACGTTTACTGCTAAAACTAAAAGCGCATGGAATACAAGACGGTGTGTTGAAATGGATAGAAAATTGGCTCAGCAACAGAAAGCAAAGGGTAGTCATAAACGGTAAGGCATCTAAATGGACCAATGTAAGTAGCGGGGTACCCCAGGGATCGGTACTAGGACCAATTCTCTTTCTAATTTACATCAACGACATACATGAGGGTCTCACCTGTACAATCTCAAAATTTGCTGATGATACAAAAATTGCAAATAGCGTACTCTCAAAAGAACAAGTTGACGATATGCAACACAATCTAGATAAATTGTCATGTTGGGCCCAAATTTGGCAAATGAGTTTCAATGCGGATAAATGTAAAGTACTACATGTCGGATACCTAAATGAGAAAGCAAACTATTCGATGAATGGCACTCAGCTTAAGAATGTAAACAGAGAAACCGATCTGGGAGTAACAATATCGAGTAACCTAAAACCGAGTCAACAATGTTCAGAAGTTGTTAAGAAGGCAAACAAAATAATTGGCTTTATAGGCAGGTCATTTGAGCATAAATCCAAAGAAGTTATCCTAACCCTTTACAATTCCTTAGTCCGCCCTCTTCTGGAATACTGCGTTCAATCCTGGTGCCCTTATTACCAAAAGATATAAACAAGCTAGAACGAGTTCAACGTAGAGTTACCAAAATGATACCTAGCCTAAAGAACAAACCATACGAAGAGCGTCTTAGAGAATTAAATATATTTCCTTTAACCCAGCGCAGATTAAGAGGTGACTTAATTCAAGTGTTCAAAATCATCAAAGGCATCGACAATATGAACTGTAGTAAGTACTTCACTATCGACCAATCTAATTACACACGGGGAAACGGTTGCAAAATTATTGGTAAATCTTTTAACTCACACGAATCTAAGAATTTCGAGTTGTCAACTTGTGGAATGGGCTTCCCCGAAACGTTATAGACTGCATCACCGTTGATTCATTTAAACTCCGCCTAGACAAATATCTCTCAATAAACCCGCGACTGACTGCGTTTGTAAATGAATAACTTTATTGTATCCCCCCCTCAGTTACTAACCCATCTGTCCTCTACTAACTCCCTAATCCTGCCACGGACATTAGTTCCAGGGCAGTAATTCCCTTTCCAATGTTCCCTTACCCACTCTAAACCACTGTTTGGACACTTGATCCTCAGTGTTTTGGAGGACAAGCAACCTAGAAGGGTCACTAGATCTGTTGTTGCTTGATTTCCTTTGTACTCCTTTGTACTTCAACTTAATCAACATAATGGATTTGTATAGTCCATCAGTCTGTCAGTAGCCCATCCTGAATTATCTAATGTATGTTGAAAGGAACCATCAATCGTTAAACGAAGGCACACACTATTTAATATAAATAGTTAAAACATGCTTTATAAATATATCAGAATTTTACGTGTTGTAGTATACTCTTTTTCTCCCCTCTCTCTTTGGCTTGTATCCTTTCGGCCCCATTCAGCCTACTATTTTAAGACGCTTACCCCCATCTAGGTTTTCAATATTTTCCTGGCGAGCCAGCATATTTATATTTTTGTTTTACAGCAAGCTAAATTTGTACATTTTTCGATAGAAAAATGTCTCCGGCGTAGCCGGATATCTCCATACAATGCTGGCTCGCTATCGCTCGCCAGGAAACTATTCGACACCTGGATGGGGATAAACGTCTTAAAACAGTTGACTGAATGGGGCCAAATTAATACAAGTCAGAGAAAGAGAGAAAAGGAGAGAAAGATAAAAAAAGCAGTTGACCCCCCTTAAGAGATCTATTTGTGTATAATTTATTAAGTTGTACCTACATGTATGTGTGTGTCTGTATATGTGACGGAGCATGTGAGCGTTTATTATATGTTTTCTTGGTATATAAAGAGTTGGCTTGTCGCATCCACCATATATTTTCTTGTTATTTGCCGACGTCACATTTGTCACAATACCACTCTCCAGTTATCTCAGTTTTATTGCTGTGAAACCCACATATCTCTCTCTCTCTCTCTCTCTCTCTCTCTCGCTGCAAGAGAGACCATGTTTTTTCTTTCTACCATTTTCTTTATTTACTTTTAGATTTCTTTACCCGTCCTTTCTCTCTAATTAGGGCAGTTAGACTCACGTATTATGCAACTTTCTCTCCAATTAGGGCAGTTAGACTCACGTATTATGCAACTTTCTCTCCAATTAGGGCAGTTAGACTCACGTATTATGCAACTTTCTCTCCAATAGGGCAGTTAGACTCACGTATTATGCAACTTTCTCTCCAATTAGGGCAGTTAGACTAACGTATTATGCAACTTTCTCTCTAATTAGGCAGTTAGACTCACGTATTATGCAACTTTCTCTCCAATTAGGGCAGTTAGACTCACATATTATGCAACTTTCTCTCCAATTAGGGCAGTTAGACTCACGTATTATGCAACTTTCTCTCCAATTAGGGCAGTTAGACTCACGTATTATGCAACTTTCTCTCCAATTAGGGCAGTTAGACTCACATATTATGCAACTTTTCTTGCCAATGATATTTATGATCTTAAGGGGAGGCAGACCGTTTTTATGGACCCCCTTCTCCCTAATGTTTAGCCCCACTAGTTTTGAGATTATAAGACGGATTAATCGCCCATTAATTTGGCGATTTTAACACCTTTTGCCCCATTTCGTTGTCAATTTTAAGACCTTTCGTGTTATTTAGGTGTCAATTATTTCCTGGCGAGCGATAGCGAGCCTGCAATTTTAAGAGGAACCGGGCTTCGGCCGGGACATTTTTCTACCGTAAAATGTACACATTTTTCTTGAAAGGGGGTCTGGGGGGTGTTTTTCTAAGCTTGATGGAGGTCTAGGGAGGAAATAAAAAACATATAATTATAAATGAATTAAAAGACCAAACAAACTGTCAGCCTCCCCTTAACTCTTCATTACAAAATATTGCGGCATTATAATATTGTTATGGCTTAGGGGCAATATTTGTCAAAAATGGTATTCAAACGAAGTTAACAAAATAATTTTAAGTGGTGATTGTATTAGTCACTGCTCTATGGGCCGGTTTTCTGGACCACTTTCTCCCTCATGTTTAGCCCCATTAGTTTTCAGATGTTAAGATGTTTGCCCCATTAGTTAGTCGATTTTAAGATCTTTCGCCCCATTTCTTCGTCAATATTTAGACCTTTCGTGCTATTTAGGTGTCGATTTTTTCCCTGGCGAACGATAGTGAGCCTGTAATGTTGGAAGAACCGGCCTTCGGCCGGGAAATTAATCTAGAAGGGGGATCTAATGGATATTTTTGTTTAAATTTGATGGAGGTCTAGGGAGGAAACTAGAAAAATAATGAATACATGCAAAAATCGCCCAAAAAGTGAACCATCTCCCCTTAATTGGTATTGCATTGATGTTTATGTGTTGAACTTTATGCATTCCATGAAAAACAGAATGTACTTCTGTGTAGTATGCTAAGATGCGTCTCACGTATCCAACCCTAATTCGTATACTTGTTTCCAAATACGTGTTACGAATCCTAAAACATACTGTGGCCTGCAACCAACTTTATATACCGATGTTTAATTAATGTTCCCCCTCTTAAGGGGAGATTTCCACCTGAGGGATATTTTTTTGGACCTCTTTCTCTCTCATGTTTAGCCCCATTGTTTTTGAGATTTTGAGACGTTTGCTCCATTAGTTTGGCGATTTTTGGAACTTTCGCCCCATTTCTGTCAATTTTAAGACCTTTCGTGCCATTTACGTGTCGATTTTTTCCTGGCGAGCGATAGCGAGCCTGTAATTTAAGAGGTACCGGCCTTTGGCCGGGAAATTTTTCTACCGAAAAATGTACAAATTTATCTTGAAAGGGGGTCTAGGGGGTGTAATTATAAGCTTGATGGATATCTAGGAACAAACTAGAAACCTCCCGATGTTTAATTAATGTTCCCCCTCTTAACCCCTTCTGTACCGACGCTGTTCTTTTAACTCTATTCTGGCTACTATTAGACGATTGTATTCAATTTAAAAATGGTCTCCATCAATTAACTGGTCACGAGCTATCTCACTTAACCCTTTTTACTACCACAGATCCTTCTTAAACTGCACAACATCGTCTAAATTTAGCCAGAATAAAACCACAAAAGACGTCGCCGGTACAGCAGGGGTTAAGGGGCTAGTGGTTATTTGTGTCTATTTATATATTTATTTATATATTTATTTACTTATATTTATTCATATATATTTATTTATATATTTATTTATATATTTATTTATAAATTTATTTACTTATATTTATTTATATATATTTAGTTATATATTTATTTATATATTTATTTACTTATATTTATTGATATATATTTATTTATATATTTATTTATATATATTTATTTATATATTTATTTATATATTTATTTACTTATATTTATTTATATATATTTATTTATATATTTATTTATATATTTATTTACTTATCGTTTAGTTTTCTCGCTAGACCTCCATCAAGTAAAAAAAAAAAAAAAAAAAAAAAAAAATTAAGATATATTTGTACATTTTCCTCCTAGAATTATAGGCTCGGTTTTGATGGCAAGAAAACAAAAATCGACACCTAAATGACACGAAAGGTCTTTCTATAGACAAATAAATGGGTCGAAAGGTCTTAAAATCGCCAAATTAATGGAACGAACATCTTAAAATCTCAAAGCTAATGGGACTAAACATGAGAGAGAAAAAACAACTACCTCCCCCTTAAGAATGGTTGACTATTTTCAGATTTTCTAATTTGTCTAACTTTTCCGCATATGTATAAATTAATTTCCATTCGCGTTTTTTTCACTTTTGTCTGCCGTTCTAAGCTGACTAAGCAATTTCTTTGGAAGCTGGATGTTGGCTTAAGGGGAGGAAGACCGTTTTCTGGACCCCCTTCACCCTGATGTTAAGCCCCACTAGTTTTGAAATTATAAGACGTTCAGTCCATCAGTTTGGCGATTTTAACACTTTTCGCCCTATTTCGTTGTCAATGTTAAGACCTTTCGTGCCATTTAGGTGTCGATTTTTGCCTGGCGAGCGAAAGCGAGCCTGCAATTTGTAGAGGAACTGGCCTTCGGCCGGGAAATTTTTCTACCGAAAAATGTACAAATTTATCTTGAAGGGGGGTCTAAGGGGTGTTTTTCTAAGCTTGAAGGAGGTCTAGGGAGGAAACTAATAAAATATATGAATACATGAATTAATAGACCAAACATGAATTAATAGACCAAACATAATGGCCAGTCTCCCCTTAAGGACTATTTATGACGTTTTCCTTCCTGTTTGTGTTGGTATTACTGCCTCTCAGAACGTTTATAGGGAGAAATGTTAACTATCAAGGGGATGCATATATTAGGGTTTCTGACTGTTTCACCTACATTTCACTTCAACCTTCCGGTTGTATCATGAACAGGTAAAATCCGGTTTGGGAGGTTAGCTATAAGTTAAGTCAGTTAGGATTATGTTAGGTGAGGTTAGGTGGGCGGGCTTGTGGCTTTGGCTCCGCTACATGTCTGCCTGCCGAGATCGGAGCCTCTCCGGGTGGTCGGGGGCCGGGGGAGTGCTGGAGCGACCTTGGTGACCCTGGTCTCTGAGAATTCTCCTGGATGACCTAGATGTGTCTGAATTTTGTGTTTTGTCTGTGTTTGTCCGCTGTTTTGTCTTGTGTTTTGTGTTTTCCTGTTCTTGCTCTGTCTTGAGTCGGCCACCCCCAAGAATAAAAAAAAAAAAAAAAAAAGGAAAACAAAAAACAATAATAATAATAAAATAGAGGAAAATAAAATAAAAAATAGGAAAAGTGGGGATTGGGCCTGAGCATATAGATAGATAGATAGATAGATAGATATAGAGGTTAGGATAGATTGTTTATGATAAAGTACATTAAGGGGAGATGTCCACATGAGGGAGTTTTTTTTTTACTCCTTTCTCCCTCATGTTTAGCCCCATTGTTGTTCTAATTTTAAGACGTTTGCCCCATTATTTTGACTATTTTAAGAACTTTCAACCCAATTCTGTCAATTTTAAAACCTTTCGTGCCATTTAGGTGTCGATTTTATCCTGGCGAGCGATAGCGAGCCTGTATTCTAAGAGGAACCGGCTTTCAGCCGGGAAATTTTTCTACCGAAAAATGTACAAATTGATCTTGAAAGGGGCTCAAGGGGGTGTAATCTTAAGCTTGAAGGATATCTAGGGACCAAACTAAAAACCTCCCCTTAAACGTTGGCTAGGATTGTTTAGATTATGTGACGGATAAACAAAGTGATTGTGGGTATGAAGATAATTTTGTGGTCGAAGTGACAATACGGTCGAAGAAGTGTTTTTCTTCAATAGAATGAAAACGATGGTCTATAATCTTATAACCAATGTTCCTAGAGAAGTTTGAATGTTCGAAAGGGAAATAATCACTTTAATTTACGTTGCAGCATCCCTTAATATTTATTAGATCCACTATTAGATCGCCTCTCAATCTGTGCTTGGTTCGGTTAACCAGGTTTAATTCGTTTAGACGCTCCTCTTATGATTTGTTTAGACGCTCCTCTTATGATTTGTTTAGACGCTCCTCTTATGATTTGTTTGCAATTTAGGTATATTTTTTGTGATTTGCACTTTCTCCAGGTTATTAAGGGAGCCCACCTCGCTTTTCTTCTCTTTCTAATCCCTCTTTCTTTGGCTTGTATTCATTCGGCCCCATTCAGCCTACTGTTTTAAGACGTTTACCCCCATCCAGGTGTCAATATTTTCCTGGCGAGCGGTAGCGAGCCAGCATTTATATATTTTTGTTTTGACAGCAAGCTAAATTTGTACATTTTTCGATAGAAAAATGTCTCCGGCGGGAAGCCGGTTTTCTCCATACAATGCTGGCTCGCTATCGCTCGCCAGAAAGAAATCGATACCTGGATGGGGATACACGTCTTAAAACAGTTGGCTGAATGGGTCTGAATGGATACAAGACAGGGAAAGCGAGAAAAGGAGAGAAAGATCAAACAAAAAACGGTGACCCCACTTAATGTCCTACCTGTATGGTGACCAGAACTGCACGCAATATTCGAGATGGGGACGCACAAGTGAATTTGAATTGAATAAGTATGACTTTTTATGATTTGCTTTCAAACATTATACCAATGCCTCCATGTATGCCACACGTATGTTACAGGCGGATCCATGTCAGTTGAACCAATGCCACTTCAACCAGTGCCACTTTAACCAGTGCTAACTCAACAAGTGGCCACTTCAACCAGTGACCATTTCAACCAGTGACCATTTTAACCAGTAACCTAACCTAACCTACTTGTTAAAATGGTCACTGGTTGAAATGGTCACTGGTTGAAGTGGCCACTGGTTGAGTTAGCACTGGTTAAAGTGGCACTGGTTGAAGTGGCACTGGTTCAACTGACCTGTCACCGTTACAGGCCTCTCACCCTGATATCTCTCCGGGTCGTTGAGTTCGAAATTTACAACACATTCCTGTAAGGCCCTTAAGGGGAGAATTCCACTTGAGGGACTTTTTTCTTGACCCCTTTCTCCCTCATGTCTAGCCCTATTGCTTTTGAGATTTTAAGACGTTTGCCCCATTAGTTTGGTGATTTTAAGAATTTACGCCCCACATTCTGTCAATTTTAAGACCTTTCGTGCCATTTAGGTGTCGATTTTTTTCTGGCGAGCGATAGCGAGACTGATTTAAAAGTTACCGGCCTTCGGCCGGTAAATTTTTCTACAGAAAAATTTACAAATTTATCTTGAAAGGGGGTCAAGGGGGTAACATTTTAAGATTGCTGGAGGAGTAGGAAACAAACTAAAAACCTCCCCTTAATTGCCTCCGTTGGGTGAAATACCGCGAGATTAACCCTTTGACGACCAGCGACGTGTGTTATTTATTACTCTAGCTATATTTAGACGGTATTATGCAGCTCTGTGGTAGTTAAATTGGTTGGTTAATATCGTTTGAAGCCTTATTATTGCTAGAGGTCCTTCCTAAGCTGAATAGAATCGTCTAATATTTACCAGAATATGATGAAAAGGACACCCCTGGTACTGAACGGGTTAACACCGCGACTGGGAGAGTTCCTTGCTTATTCTTCCTCTTTCGTTCATTTCACCTATCTACCTCTATCTACCTCTATCTATTTCACCTATCTACCTCTATCTATTTCACCTATCTACCTCTATCTATTTCACCTATCTACCTCTATCTATTTCACCTATCTACCTCTATCTATTTCACCTATCTACCTCTATCTATTTCACCTATCTACCTCTATCTATTTCACCTATCTACCTCTATCTATTTCACCTATCTGCCTCTATCTGCCTCTATCTACCTCTATCTACTTAGGCAATTCTATATATCTACCTTTATCTCTCCAGGTAATTGTACATTTTCCCGCTCTCTGCTTATTTTCATGTTTGTCTTTCGTATATTTTGACTAACACAATGTATTTGATTGTTGTTCACCGTGTTTCTGATATAGTCTTAAGGGGGCCACCAGCTTTTTTTTTTTATCTTTATCTCCTTTTCTCTGTTTCCTTGGCTTGTATCCATTCGGCCCCATTCAGCCAACTGTTTTAAAACGTTCATCCCCATCCAGGTGTCGATTTCTTCCTGGCGAGCGATAGCGAGCCAGCATTGTATGGAGAAATCCGGCTTCGCCGGAGAAATTTTTCTATCGTAAAATGTACAAATTTAGCTTGCTGTCAAAACAAAAATGTATATATGCTGGCTTGCTACCGCTCGCTAGGAAAATATTGACACCTGGATGGGGGTAAACGTCTTAAAACAGTCGCTGAATTTTGCCGAATGGATACAAGCCAAAGAGAGAGGGAGAGAAAGAGAAAAAAGTGAGGTGGGCTCCCTTAAGCAAACTATTGTTTTGTATATAATGTATTCAATTTGTTGTTCCCTATGTCTCCTTCTTTCTCTGTTTCTCTCTCCATCTACTTCCTTGTCTTATGTGTTGCCAATATACCCCTCGATCCTCTATTTATCTATCGTCCTTCCTATCCCTCTCTTTCCCTCGCGCTCCCGCCCACTCGTTTTCTACGGTTTTAACAGGATTTGAAAGCCTGTAAATTGCTGTACATTGCCAAGGCGTTCCGGAACGTCTCCCGCAGGGAAAGGGTTAAACTATTGTCTAAAAAAAGCTAGAATAAAACTAAAAAGACATAGCCGGTACAGAACGGGTTAAAAGTCATGAGCCAGTTGTCACAGTATTACGCGTGCTCTGTACTGTAGTAATGTATGTCAGATGTTGCCACTGTCGTGAACCGGGCGTGACTTGACAGGATTACACGTTGTTTAGCGTTTGGGGGTTATTTGGTGAAGACAACAAAAATCGATATTGGTCTGTCTGAGCCCACGTTCACATATTCAGCGTGAAATACTCGAAACGCGTTTTATACAGAGAGAGAGAGAGAGAGAGAGAGAGATTTTACAATATATTCTTGTGAAATTGTTTGTTTTCAGAAAGCCAAGGTGTTAAGTTATAACGTGGGTTATAATTGTAATTTTTGCTTAAACAAATCAAATAGAATCGTGAGCTTTATTACAATTCAACATTGAGTTAACTCCAATTTTCTAACAACACATTTGTTGTCCATTTCACAGAAATTGTTGACTAAATATTCAATGTCGCGATAACTGATGAGAAAGACTAGTCCATTTGGTACATGTTTGAGACGGTTCATAGGTTAATTTCGGTCGTATAACAGTTTCCCCCCAAATCAATTAAATTGTAATTCTTATGGAACATTTATTTCTTCCACACAAAGGATACTTCATTCAAACCTTGGAATCGGTTAGCTTGGGTTAAGGTTATGGTTGGTCAGGTTAATTAAGGTTCTGGTTTGCTAATGTATATTTACTGGTAATACGTTAGTTTATGTTAGGTTAACCGCTCATGCCAGGTCTTATGCTGGCGAACTGACTCTGAATATATGTGAATAAAAGTAATTATGATTGTTTGTTATTAAAATATGGATTAATAATGAAAACTACACATTAATCCAGGACTTAATGTTGAAGGTTTTCCATTAAATTAAGGAACATCCCGTTCTTAACATCAATCCTCTATTACAAACCCCAATGCGCTAGTATAAACTAATGACACCAAATAAATATGCACACTGATATTGTTATAGCCTAGTGGGTATGATGAAGACATTTTCATATTCATGTTAACAGATTAAAGCTTAATTTGTGGCTAGCTTGAAATATCAGAATGGGGATAAAGCGTCTTTTTTTTGTCTCCACAAGATGATTCCTCTATTTGTATATTCTGTATTTTTCTCTCCCTGACGTTTGGTCCAACTGTCCAATAAATATTACCCAAGCAGGGATCAAAACCTAAATTGGGAGATTTTGGGCTCCCTTATGCCACTTGGCACTGAAAGGAATGATGAATGGATGGGGGTTTCTCTCTCTCTCTCTCTCTCTCTCTCTCTCTCTCTATATATATATATATATATATATATATATATATATATATATACAATATATGTATGGTCTTGGAAAGGGGTGCAACAGGAGAAGAGGGTTGTAGGAATGCTGAAAGTTGTAACAAAAAATAGGGTGGTCAGCATGGAAGTCCTTGCATGACAGTGTGGTAATCCTGGCATTGACTTACAGGAGCGAAGCATGGACGTTGGTGGAGAGACTCAAACCAAGAGTGAGAGGGGTGGAAATTAGTTACTTGAGAAGTGCGTGCGAAGTTACATGGAGTGATATACAGACGAATATGGAAGCACGAGCGAGGCGTAGGGTGGATGTAGATGTGCTAGAAAGTGTGAAAAGGAACACCTTGAGATGGTTCGGCCATGTGGAACGCATGGGAAGCGAGAGAATGACTAAGAGGGTGTACAAGAATGAGGTGGAAGGACAGAGAGGGAGAGGTAGACCGAGTGAGAGGTGGAAGGATGGAGTTAAGAAGTATAGGAGCGAAATCTGTGCTGAATGTGAGGATGGGCGTCAACTGACTGGGGACAGAGGTGCATGGGGGCGTTTCGTTCGTGGCCACCCCTGGATCATAGCGTCCGGCAATAGATAGATAGATAGATACACATATACTGTATGCATTCTCAATTTCAATATAGTCTTAGAACTTCTTCCATCACTAATAATTAGCATCGCCGGAAAGTTTTTTCAAATTATATATAAATATTTGTTAATATATTTTTTATCTAGTCGAGGAAGTGCATGGCCAATATGCGTCACATTGAAATGCTCCAAATTTAGTGGTACTACCATGTATTACAATGTTACTAAATATAGTCCATTCATTATAGGTAAGCTAAACATCTTATCTACTATCCTCTATAACTCATAAACGCTAATATTTTTATCATTCGGGAAGAGACGCCCAGTGAATAAGTGTGAACATTTACAGCTCATTTGCTCCAGCCGCCTCTAAGTTACAGAGGTTAAGGGTCACGATTTCTGGCCTACCAATAATGCATGGACTATATAACATTTAACCCACTGAGCCCCAGCTAGTTAATAATAAATGTACCACCCAGGACCGGCAGGTTTTGAAAAAAAGTGTTTTTCCAGAAAACACCAGGAATGGGTTAGGAATGAAGGAAAACTCACAAAAAAACGATCCCCTAGGTCATTAAGGGGTCCTACGGTGCGCCCGAAAGTCGGAGTTAACATGGGGAAATGGGTAGGCAAAAACAGGTTTTTGCGCGCTCACGCGCCCGCGGTTGGACTTTGAGAGTTTTCAACCATCGGGATTGTTGCGTGGGATACTTACACAGTTCCTATACAAATATGAGCCCTCTAGGTGCCATAGGACCGGAGTAATTAACAGTGACGCAACGTACAGTATGTGACGCTGGGGTTGGCAGAAAAATACATTGCCGACGCAAACAGTGCGTCGCTGGGACTCAGTGGGTTAATAATGCATGTAGCAAGACGAGGACGACTATATTATATCCCTGATATACAGTACAATAGATGGTGTACGTACATAAGAACACTACCGTAAGAATAGCATATTATGAAACCTTACAACTGATAGAAACCTTTGTTTTAAGGTGTTACTTAATTGTCTGTTAGCCATGTTTCATTCCATCCACTTTCTTTTTTATTTAGCTCAAAGATTATACAATTATTTATTTTGTTAATAATAACGTACATTGTCATACCCTTTTGGAAAATCAAATAGAAGATATAAATGGCTCTATTCCTGTAGTTTTAACTCAATTTTTCATGAAATAACTGAATAAGTTTAAGGCATCATGTGTGCATCATGAAACCAACAACCCTGCACACCACCTCAACATAACGCAACACAATAATATATGACATCGCAAATTTACACATACCGGTAGCTTAAGGGGAGGTTTTTAGTGTTTCTCAGACTTCCATCAAGCTTGAAATTACACCCCCTTGACTCCCTTTCAAGATAAATTTGTACATTTTTCGGTAGAAAAATGTCCCGGCTGAAAGCCAGTTCCTCTTAAATTACAGGTTCGCTATCGCTCGCCAGGATAAAATCGACACCTAAATGGCACGAAAGGTCTTAAAATTGACAGAAATGGGTTGTAAGTCCTTAAAATCGTCAACATAATGGGGCAAACGTCTAAAAATTAGAAAAACAATGGGGCAAAGCATGAGGGAGAAAGGAGTCAAGAAAAAAATCCCTCAAGTGGATATCTCCCATTAATCACTATAAGTGGTACAAGCACACGCATCAGTATAACACATTATTGCGGTATTTACTGTTAATGAACACAACCAACTTTAGGATCTTCCAATAGTTGCGTACTCTGATCGCTATTAAATCCGCTGGTTTGTAGCGCTGGCGTTTATGGCAATATGTAACACCGGCTATTATTATTATTATTATTATTATTATTTGTATTATTGTTCTTTTTATTATATTATTATTATTATTATTATTATTGTTATTATCATTATTATTATTATTATCATTATTATTATTATCATTATTATTATTATTATTAGTAGTAGTAGCTGTAGTATAAACAGTAGTAGTAATAGTAATAGTATTTGTGGTTTTTGTTGTACTCCAATATAATTACACCTACTACAACTACACAAACACTGTACAACAGTGTAACACAACTACACGAAGCACCACAACACACATCTACCACTACACGAAGCCCCACAACACACACCTACCACTACACGAAGCACCACAACACACACCTACCACTACACGAAGCACCACAACACACACCTACCACTACACGAAGCACCACAACACACACCTACCACTACACGAAGCACCACAATACACACCTACCACTACACGAAGCACCACAATACACACCTACCACTACACGAAGCACCACAACACACACCTACCACTACACGAAGCACCACAACACACACCTACCACTACACGAAGCACCACAACACACACCTACCACTACACGAAGCACCACAACACACACCTACCACTACACGAAGCACCACAATACACACCTACCACTACACGAAGCACCACAACACACACCTACCACTACACGAAGCACCACAACACACACCTACCACTACGCTATGAATACAGAACTATGCCAATTTACTGTACTAGCATATTAAATTCAACGAGTTTCACCTCACTGATCAACAACACTGCCTAGATGAAGGGGGTAGTGCTTGGTTTTTGGTCTAAATATTTATTCATTTATTTGTTTTTTAGTTTCCTCGCTAGACCTCCATCACGCTTAGATAAAAAAAAAAAAATAGACTCCCTTTCAAGATAAATTTGTAAATTTTTCGGTAATTTTTTTTTCCCATGTCGTAGGAAATTGATTCAGGTGTCATTGGAAAGCTCTATCATCGTACTTTAAGGGATATACAAGTATATTATGTTCTGGCTCTTGCTTATGCATGAAAATGAGCAGAGAATGAAGGTAATTTTGGGCAAATATGCATACCCATAAGGGGTTAAAGATGAGAAAGTAATACAACTTGATAGAACTGTCGTAAGGTTTGTCCCAAGTTGATGACTCGCACATATTCTATATTATCAATTTGTCTTGCACTGCTTAAGGGGAGGTATTTAGTTTGTTCCCTAGACCTCCATCAAGCTTAAAATTACACCCCCTTGAGTCCCTTTCAAGATAAATTTGTACATTTTTCGGTAGAAAAATGTCCCAGCCAAAGGCCGGTTCCTCTTAAATTACAGGCTCGCTATCGCTCGCCAGGATAAAATCGACACCTGAATTGCACGAAAGGTCTTAATATGGGGTGAAAGTTCTTAAAATCGCTAAACTAATGGGGAAAACGTTTTATAATATCAAAAGCAATGGGGCTAAACATGAGGGAGAAAGGGGTCAAGAAAAAATCCCTTAAGTGGAAATCTCCCCTTAACCGTTAAACGGAACAAAAACGAAAACTATCATCAATACTTATTTTTAAGTGGAAGATATACACACCCATTTGTAGAGATAATTGTTTTGTTTTCACTGTCTAAGATTCTTCCTAGTATTATCTGAGACAGTGAGATATCACGGTAAGTCTCAACTTTTATAAGTACAGTATGTTCTAGAATTCATACCCCAACTAAGACCAGTCCTTGGGATTTAGGAAAAAGTTTGGGAATAGAGAGTGTTTGGTAATACGAGCCCAAAACCCTGCACCACACTCCAGAACATCATCACCTCAATATTTGCAGGGGGGGGGGGAGAGAGAGAGAGAGAGAGAGAAGGGGGGGGGGGAGAGAGAGAGAGAGAGAGAGAGAGAGAGAGAGAGAGAGAGAGAGAGAGAGAGAGAGAGAGAGAGACAGAGAGAGAGAGAGAGAGAGAGAGATTTTTTTGTTTAAACGACTAGAGTAATCGAGCTAATAGTTCTACCATTTGGAAAGGGTCCGCCAGGGAATAGGTATGGACATTTACAGCCCATTTGCTCTAGCCTATTTTGAATTACAGAGGTTAGAGTTCACGATTTCCGGCCTACCTATTTGCAACAAGGTATAGTATCCCTCCCTACACTCTCTTTCCTGATAACAAAATCGTCGTAATAAAAAAACAAAAAAACAAAAAAAATCCCCCTCCTCCGTCTCCCTCCTACTGCACCCTAACCTTTCTCGTTCCTATTTTGCTGGCCATGCATCCACTGCCCCATCTCCGAGTTTAAAAGAGGACATCTATCTTCTGCCAGAGTTAAGGAGAGACTGGCTGTTTGTTTGGTCTATTAATTCATTTATTCATAAATTCTTAGTTTCCTCCCTAGACCTTCATCAATCTTAGAAAAACACCCTCTAGACCCCCCTTCAAGATAGATTTGTACATTTTTCGGTAAAAAAATGTCCCGGCCAAAAGCCGATTCTTCCTAAATTTACAGGCTCGCTATCGCTCGCCAGGAAAAAATAGACACCTAAATGGCACGAAAGGTCCTAATTTTGACAAAGAAATGGGGCGAAAGGCCATAAAACCGCCAAACTAATGGAACCAACGTCTTAGAATCTCACAACTAGTGAGGCTAACCATGAAGGAGAAGGCAGTCCAGAAAAACGGTCTGTCTCCCCTTAAGGAGAGAGGTGATAAACCCAGATTCAGCACCTGAACTGGATCAGACTCGCTCTATCGACGCTAATGATGGCGTTATCAGGAAGAACGAAGATGGTGATAGCGATGAAGAGAGTGGCAATAATAATAATGATGGCGTTATCGGGAAGAACGAAGATGGTGATAGCGATGAAGAGATGGTGATAGCGATGAAGAGATGGTGATAGCGATGAAGAGATGGTGATAGCGATGAAGAGAGTGGCAATAATAATAATGATGGCGTTATCGGGAAGAACGAAGATGGTGATAGCGATGAAGAGATGGTGATAGCGATGAAGAGATGGTGATAGCGATGAAGAGATGGTGATAGCGATGAAGAGAGTGGCAATAATAATAATGATGGCGTTATCGGGAAGAACGAAGATGGTGATAGCGATGAAGAGATGGTGATAGCGATGAAGAGATGGTGATAGCGATGAAGAGATGGTGATAGCGATGAAGAGAGTGGCAATAATAATAATGATGGCGTTATCGGGAAGAAGATGGTGATAGCGATGAAGAGATGGTGATAGCGATGAAGAGATGGTGATAGCGATGAAGAGATGGTGATATCGATGAAGAGATGGTGATAGCGATGAAGAGATGGTGATAGCGATGAAGAGAGTGGCAATAATAATAATGATGGCGTTATCGGGAAGAACGAAGATGGTGATAGCGATGAAGAGATGGTGATAGCGATGAAGAGAGTGGCAATAATAATAATGATGGCGTTATCGAGAAGAACGAAGATGGTGATAGCGATGAAGAGATGGTGATAGCGATGAAGAGAGTGGCAATAATAATAATGATGGGGTTACGGGAAGAACGAAGATGGTGATAGCGATGAAGAGATGGTGATAGCGATGAAGAGAGTGGCAATAATAATAATGATGGGGTTATCGGAAGAACGAAGATGGTGATAGCGATGAAGAGATGGTGATAGCGATGAAGAGATGGTGATAGCGATGAAGAGATGGTGATAGCGATGAAGAGATGGTGATAGCGATGAAGAGAGTGTCAATAATAATAATGATGGGGTTATCGGGAAGAACGAAGATGGTGATAGCGATGAAGAGATGGTGATAGCGATGAAGAGATGGTGATAGCGATGAAGAGAGTGGCAATAATAATAATGATGGGGTTATCAGGAAGAACGAAGATGGTGATAGCGATGAAGAGATGGTGATAGCGATGAAGAGATGGTGATAGCGATGAAGAGAGTGGCAATAATAATAATGATGGGGTTATCGGGAAGAACGAAGATGGTGATAGCGATGAAGAGATGGTGATAGCGATGAAGAGATGGTGATAGCGATGAAGAGATGGTGATAGCGATGAAGAGATGGTGATAGCGATGAAGAGAGTGGCAATTATAATAATAATGGGGTTATCGGGAAGAACGAAGATGGTGATAGCGATGAAGAGATGGTGATAGCGATGAAGAGATGGTGATAGCGATGAAGAGATGGTGATAGCGATGAAGAGATGGTAATAGCGATGAAGAGAGTGGCAATAATAATAATGATGGGGTTATCGGAAAGAACGAAGATGGTGATAGCGATGAAGAGATGGTGATAGCGATGAAGAGATGGTGATAGCAATGAAGAGATGGTGATAGCGATGAAGAGATGGTGATAGCGATGAAGAGATGGTGATAGCAATGAAGAGATGGTGATAGCGATGAAGAGATGGTGATAGCGATGAAGAGATGGTGATAGCGATGAAGAGATGGTGATAGCAATGAAGAGATGGTGATAGCGATGAAGAGATGGTGATAGCGATGAAGAGATGGTGATAGCGATGAAGAGAGTGGCAATAATAATAATGATGGGGTTATCGGGAAGAACGAAGATGGTGATAGCGATGAAGAGATGGTGATAGCGATGAAGAGATGGTGATAGCGATGAAGAGATGGTGATAGCGATGAAGAGATGGTGATAGCGATGAAGAGAGTGGCAATAATAATAACATGATAAGAAATTAAAGTTAACAAGTTGAGGAGGGATTTACAGGTTAAGGGGGGTGATCTGCTTTTTGTTATTTCTGTCCTTTTCTCTCTTTCTCTGGCTTGTATCCATTCGGCCCCATTCAGCCAACTATTTTAAGACCTGTATCCCCATCTAGGTGTCGATTTCTTCCTGGCGAGCGATAGCGAGCCAGCATTATATGAAGAAATCCGGCTTCGCCGGAGACATTTTTCTATCGAAAAATGTACAAATTTAGCCTGCTGTCAAACAAAAATAACAAATATACTGGCTCGCTACCGCTCACCAGTAAAAAATTGACACCTGGATGGGGATAAACGTCTTAAAACAGTAGGCTGAATGGGGCCGAATGGATACAAGCCAGAGAAAGATAGAAAAGGACAGAACAAAAACAGGTCACCCCCCTTAATTAAGGAGGTGAGAAGTCTCTTAAGAATTAGAGACAAATAAAGGAGGAAAGAAGGAGCAAAGTAGACAAGTAGTATTGTTATCGAACCAACGGAATAATATTATAGAACAGATAACTGCATATCAAGAAGATGGTTTAACCAAGCGCCTCACCTCGCACAAAATCATCATCTAGATGTCTATTTAATGTGTGTGTGTGTGTGTGTGTGTGTGTGTGTGTGTGTGTGTGTGTGTGTGTGTGTGCCATTAAAACGCATATACTAGTGCTATGTTAGCTTGAGTAACAAGGATTCTGTTTAATTACAGATATAATCATTACTAAAGTTTATATTTGCATATTATATGTATGCATATATGTATATACTCAGGCATATACCCCATAGCTAGAGGCGGAACGGTAAGAAGATATTTAAAAGGTTAGTTCTCATAAAGAAACACTATTCCAAATTCAAAATGGCAAACGACCCCAAAGTTCATATCCCCATCCATCGTACGATTACGACTCAATGGATACCTCAAAGATACTTGCAGATGGTGCTTGGACACAGACCCTCTCACAACCGATGCTCGTTGCAGACTGATATTAGTATAGGAGGAAAAGTTCGGAGCTTATGGATGCATCTGGCAACAAGTGGAGTGGCTCAGTGCTGCCAAGTTAGCAGGAAATACCAAAACGTATGGGTACTTCGCACGCAGTAAACACATGTTTTACATAGGACGTATTAGTACATCGTCCGCAGTGAAAGGGTTAACTCTATAACTGTCTGTTCATACCATCTCAATGCTTCTGTCTAATCCTGATATTACCCCCCCCCCTCTCTCTATTTGGAAACTTCCTTAAGGGGGGTGACCTGCTTGTTGTTCTGTCCTTTTCTATCTTTCTCTGGCTTGTATCCATTTGGCCCCATTCAGCCTACTGTTTTAAGACGTTTATCCCCATCCAGGTGTAATTTTTTTACTGGTGAGCGGTAGCGAACCAGCACATTTTTTATTTTTGTTAGACAGCAGGCTAAATTTGTACATTTTTCGATAGAAACATTTCTCCGGCGAAGCCGGATTTCTTCATATAATGCTGGCTCGCTATCGCTCGCCAGGAAGAAATCGACACCTAGTAGGGGATAAACGTCTTAAAATAGTTGGCTGAATGGGGCCGAATGGATACAAGCCAGAGAAAGAGAGAAAAGGACAGAAATAACAAAAAGCAGGTCACCCCCCTTAAGTATACTTGAAGTATATATACACAAGGAATCCTCCTGCCCTTGTATAATCCTCCCTTGTATAATCCTCCTCCACTTGTATAATCCTCCTCCCCTTGTATAATCGTCCTCCCCTTGTATAATCCTCCTCCCCTTGTATAATCCTCCTCCCCTTGTATAATCCTCCTCCCCTTGTATAATCCTCCCTTGTATAATCCTCCTCCACTTGTATAATCCTCCTCCCCTTGTATAATCGTCCTCCCCTTGTATAATCCTCCTCCCCTTGTATAATCCTCCTCCCCTTGTATAATCCTCCTCCCCTTGTATAATCCTCCTCCCCTTGTATGATTCTCCTCCCCTTGTATAATCCTCCTCCCCTTGTATAATCCTCCTCCCCTTGTATAATCCTCCTCCCCTTGTATAAACCTCCTCCCCTTGTATAATCCTCCTCCTCCTCCCCTTGTATAATCCTCCTCCCCTTGTATAATCCTCCTCCCCTTGTATAATCCTCCTCCCCTTGTATAAACCTCCTCCCCTTGTATAATCCTCCTCCCCTTGTATAATCCTCCTCCCCTTGTATAATCCTCCTCCCCTTGTATGATTCTCCTCCCCTTGTATAATCCTCCTCCCCTTGTATAATCCTCCTCCCCTTGTATAATCCTCCTCCCCTTGTATAAACCTCCTCCCCTTGTATAATCCTCCTCCCCTTGTATAATCCTCCTCCCCTTGTATAATCCTCCTCCCCTTGTATAATCCTCCTCCCCTTGTATAAACCTCCTCCCCTTGTATAATCCTCCTCCCCTTGTATAATCCTCCTCCCCTTGTATAATCCTCCTCCCCTTGTATAATCCTCCTCCCCTTGTATAAACCTCCTCCCCTTGTATAATCCTCCTCCCCTTGTATAATCCTCCTCCCCTTGTATAATCCTCCTCCCCTTGTATAATCCTCCTCCCCTTGTATAATCCTCCTCCCCTTGTATAATCCTCCTCCCCTTGTATAATCCTCCTCCCCTTGTATAATCCTCCTCCCCTTGTATAATCCTCCTCCCCTTGTATAATCCTCCTCCCCTTGTATAATTCTCCTCCCCTTGTATAATCATCCTCCCCTTGTATAATTCTCCTGCTCAACGTGACAGAGAAACAGGTGAGGGAACGCGAAAGTGGTCCTGGACCTTGAGAATACAAACTTGTTTCTGTCTCGTGTCGGCATACATACATACATACATACATACATACATACATACATTTCTAATCTCTCAGTGGGGTTCGAACCGCCGACCGTCAGGACGATAGCCAGCGCTTTAATCAACTACACCAACTATACATACATACATACATACATACATACATTCATACATACATACATATATATACATACATACATATACATACATACATACATTCATACACACATACATACATACACACATACATTCATACATACATACATACATTCATACATACATACATACATACATACATACATACATACATGAACCAACACATCCACCCATTATGCCATAATTTTTCACCACCATCCAAACCCAGTGATCAATGGAAGGTCTGTGATAACCCTTTCAGTATCAGCAACGTCTTCTTTCTTCTAGTTTGGCTACTCTGAATCGATTTTATTCAGTTTAGGAAGGATCTCTAGCAATAATATGGCTTCAAACGATCTCAACCAACCCTTTTAACTACCACAGATCCTTTCTAACCTGCATAATATCGTCTAAATAGGGGCGAGCATAAAATATAACACACGTCGCTGGTACTCAAAGGGTTAACGGGAGACTGACTGTTTGTTTGGTCTATTAATTCATTTATTCATATTGTTTTTTAGTTTCCTCCCTAGACCTCCATCAAGGTTAGCCCCCCCCCCCCCCCCGACCCCCCTTCAAGATAAATTTGTATATTTTTTCTGTAGAAAAATTTCCCGGCCGAAGGCCGGTTCCTCTTAAAATTGCAGGATCGCTATCGCTCGCCAGGAAATAATAGACACCTAAATGGCACGAAAGGTCTTAAAATTTACAACGAAATGGGGCAAAAGGTGTTAAAATCGCAAAACTAATGGGCCGAACGTATTATAATCTCAAACCTAGTGGGGCTAAACATTAGGGAGAAGGGGGTCCAGAAAAAACGGTCTGCCTCCCCTTAACCCTACCAGCAGATGATAATTATGTGTAACTAGGTCCTGGGGAGGTGTGACAGTGATTGATGAATGGTATGAAGGAGGGTGAATAAATGAGCTGTGATTGATAATGAGGATGAATAACGTGGTGGAGAATAATTATGGTCGTTGTGTTTGCTTACTTTAATTAATAACGTGGTGGAGAATAATTATGGTCGTTGTGTTTGCTTACTTTAATTAATCTAAATTTTAAGGGGGTAGTGCTTGGTTTTTCGTCTATACTGTATACCGGTAATTACATATTTTATTATTTATTTAGTTTCCTCGCTAGGCCTCCATCAAGCTTAGAAAAACACCCCCTAGACCCCCTTTCAAGATAATTTTGTACAGTTTTCGGTAGACAAATTTCCTGGCCGAAGGCCGGTTCCTTCTAAAGTTAGAGGCTCCATATCGCTCGCCAGGAATAAATTGACAATTAAAGGGCACGAGAGGTCATAATATTGATAACAAAATGAGTCGAAAGGTCTCATAATAGCCAAACTAACGGAACGAACGTCTTTAAACCTCAAAACTAATATGCTAAATATAAGGGAGAAGGGGGTCCGGAAAAAGCGAGTATTGGGCGAAAGTGTGTGTATATGTGTATGTGTCTCTCTCACCAATGTATCTCTATGCCGGTCTGTTTTTGTTCACTCGTCATTATTTGATGTTCCTAAATATACTGTTTACGGTTCCCGGACATCTCAACCAGTAGACCATTTCAACCAGTAGCTCTCAACCAGTGCCAAATTAACCAAGACCAACCAAACCAGTACCAAAATATACTGTTTATGGTTCCCGGACATCTCAACCAGTAGACCATTTCAACCAGTAGCTCTCAACCAGTGCCAAATTAACCAAGACCAACCAAACCAGTACCAAAATATTTAACTAACCTAACCTAACCTAACCTAACCGTATTGTTTGATTTGGTACTGGTTGAGAGCTACTGGTTGAAATGGTCTACTGGTTGAGTTATCCGGTCACCCTGTTTACCGGTAACCTAGCTATATATATTGCCTTTTTCCATATAGACTGGCTTTAAGGGGGGATGACCTGCTTTTTGTTATTTCTGTTCTTTTCTCTCTTTTTCTGGCTTGTATTCATTCGGCCCCATTCAGCCAACTATTTTAGGACGTTTATCCCCATCTAGGTGTCGATTTCTTCCTGGCGAGCGATAGCGAGCTAGCATTATATGAAGAAATCCGGCTTCGCCGGAGACATTTTTCTATCGAAAATGTACAAATTTAGCCTGCTGTCAAACAAAAATAAAAAATATGCTGGCTCGCTACCGCTCACCAGTAAGAAATTGACACTTGGATGGGGATAAACGTCTGAAATACAGTAGGGTGAATGGGGCCAAATGGATACAAGCCAGAGAAAGATAGAAAAGGACAGAACAAAAACAGGTCACCCCCCTTAAGGTCTGTGTATCGAGTGAATTACTGTAAATACTGTATATAATTCTGTTTTGTCGTTAAATTTGATGTGGTTGTTGTTGTTGTTGTTGTTGTTGTTGTTCCCCAGGCTGCCTGGCCGAACAGCCCCAAGGCCCCGAGCAATTCCAAGGCCATAACCGAGCGCCCCCACAGATGTAGTTGTCGACTTTGGTGAATTGACTGAAGTATTGGGTGAAACTGCAATGTTTGATCCAATTTAGGGACTTGCTATTGCAGAAGGAGTAGCTGGAGTTGAATGACATTGGTTGAATAACTATATTTCTATATTTTATTAATTTCACCACAACACCAAACACCCCCAATGAAATTAATTAAAGTATATATGATCCGCCGGGATTCGAACCCGGGTTATCACACACAGATTTTTGCCACCTTAAGGGGAGGTTTTTAGTTAGTTCGCTAGACTTCCATCAAGCTTAACATTACAGCCCCTAGACCCCCTTTCAAGATAAATTTGTACATTTTTCGGTAGAAAAATGTCCCGGCCGAAGGCCGGTTCCTCTTAAATTACAGGCTCGCTATCGCTCGCCAGGAAAAATAGACACCTAAATGGCACGAAATGTCTTAAAATTGACAGAAATGGGGCGAAAGTTCTTAAAATCGCCAAACTAATGGGGCGAACGTCTTATAATATAAAAAACAATGGGGCTAACCATGAGGGAGAAAGGGGTCAAGAAAAAAAAAGTCCCTCAAGTGGAAATCTCCCCTTAACCATTACACCACCAGGACGTAATTACTTGCTTGGTGGGTGTGATTAACTTGGTGATTTGCTTTTTATTTGATAGAGTTAAGGGAAGGTTTTTAGTTAGTTCGCTAGACTTCCATCAAGCTTATCATTACAGCCCCTAGACCCCCTTTCAAGATAAATTTGTGCATTTTTCGGTAGAAAAATGTCCCGGCCGAAGGCCGATTCCTCCTAAATTACAGGCTCGCTATCGCTCGCCAGGAAAAAATTGACAACTAATTGGCACGAAAAGTCTTAAAATTGACAGAAATGGGGCAAAAGTTCTTAAAATCGCCAAAATAATGGGGCGAACGTCTTAAGATATCAAGAGCAATGGGGCTAACCATGAGGGAGAAAGGGGTCAAGAAAAATATTCCTCAAGTGGAAATCTCCCCTACAGATTATTTGCACGGTTGATGTTTGGTATATTGGCTTTGGTCACGGTTTATTTTTACCAATTGAGGGGAGATTTCCACTTGAGGGACTTTTTCCTTGACCCCTTTCTCCCTCATGTCTAGCCCCATTGCTTTTGAGATTTTAAGACGTTTGCCCCATTAGTTTGGCGATTTTAAGAACTATCGCCCCATTTATGTCAATGTTAAGACCTTTCGTGCCATATAGGTGTCAATCTTTTCCTGGCGAGCGATAGCGAGCCTGTAATTTAAGAGGAACCGGCCTTCGGCCTGGACATTTTTCTACCGAAAAATGTACAAATTTATCTTGAAAGGGGTCAAGGGGGTGTAATTTTAAGCTTGATGGAGGTCTAGGGAACAAAGTGAATACCTCCCCTTAAGAGGACTAACTTGGTTGTCTTGATTAATATGTTGGAGTAACTTTCTAAACACTTATTATGTTGTACCATGTATTTACTAAGGTTATTAAGAATCCCAATTAATCACCCTCTTCATCTCTAAGTCAGTTCCATCCTTTATAACTTGACAATTGGGCCATAAGTTCATAATACATCCTCTGCCAAGGACGACACTGGTGCCACCGACATTTTAATACGTCCTGAGCTTTAAGGGGGAGATATCCACTTGAGGGACTTTTTTCTTGACTCCTTTCTCCCTCATGTTTAGCCCCATTGTTTTCCTAATGTTAAGACGTTTGCCCCATTATTTTGACGATTTTAAGAACTTTCAACCCATTTCTGTCAATTTTAAGACCTTTCGTGCCATTTAGGTGTCGATTTTATCCTGGCGAGCGATAGCGAGCCTGTAATTTAAGAGGAACCGGCTTTCAGCCGGGAAATTTTTCTACCAAAAAATGTACAAATTTATCTTGAAAGGGGCTCAAGGGGGTGTAATCTTAAGCTTGAGGGATATCTACGGACCAAACTAAAAACCTCCCCTTAAAAAATCGTGTATCCAGTCAAAATGGGATAACCTCTATGGCTGACCAGTACCTAAGTATGAGTCACGTCTGACCCGCCATGTCCACTTCACAGCCAAAAATCATGAGCATAGTTTGAACCCTATGTGGGACTCCCTAGCTGCTTCGGCAAGTACCACACCCTCTTCAACTTCTAGGGCGAAATAGATGCACCAGTGTAGTATATAGACATATGCATATATGTGTTTGTAAATATGTTGTAGTGGTGGGGGAATAACATAATTACTAATAAGCTCGGGTCTTTTATTAAGCACCATTTCTCTGTAGCCTCTTCTCCTTGATTCAATAGCTCTGTAACAGTCAACAGAGACAATTACCCATCCCCATGCTCAAGAGAGACAATATCAACCAGGGCTAATGTAAGAACCATCACGCTTGAGGGGGCGCAAACTCGAGACTCATGAGCTGGAAGTCAAGGCGCTCTCCATTAGACCAGCCGGTTGACTAGTCTAAACAAAAAATGCCTCCCCCAGAGTTGAAAGACTGACAGGGCCAAAATCAAGGAATGTACGAGCCAAAATGCCTGGACACAAAGAGTTTGAAGCAATTTACGTCATAGGATGAGGGAAACATTTTTTCAGGGAGAGAGTGGAGTGGGATTATGTTGCAAGTCGTGTACTACGTGGTCTATGTAGAAGAGGTGGTATGCCAATAATATACCGTAATTCAATATTACTACAGTGCAGCTAAGAAATCGTAATGTTGAAAAAGGTTTTCTAACATCATCTGTGCCCCATTAAATGTACTTTCCGTTCACTTAAGGGGAGTGACCTGTTTTTGTTCTGTCCTTTTCTATCTTTCTCTGGCTTGTATCCATTTGGCCCCATTCAGCCTACTGTTTTAAGACGTTTATCCCCATCCAGGTGTCACATTTTTAACTGGTGAGCGGTAGCGAGCCAGCATATTTTTTACTTTTGTTGGACAGCAGGCTAAATTTGTACATTTTTCGATAGAAAAATGTCTCCGGCGAAGCCGGATTTCTTCATATAATGCTGGCTCGCTATCGCTCGCCAGGAAGAAATCGACACCTAGATGGGGATAAACGTCTTAAAATAGTTGGCTGAATGGGGCCGAATGGATACAAGCCAGAGAGAGAGAGAGAAAAGGACAGAAATAACAAAAAGCAGGTCACCCCCCTTAAGGTGAGGCTGATGGACTGCTGAGATTAAAGGAAGATGGGTCGTTTTTCTGGTCCCCTTTCTCCCTCGTGTTAAGCCCCATTTGTTTTGAGATTATAAGACGTTCGGCCCATTAGTTTGGCGATTTTAACTTGTTTTGTCCAATTTCGTTGTCAATTTTTAAACCTTTCGTGCCATTTAGATGTCGATTATTTCCTGGCGAGCGATAGCAAACCTGAAATTTCAAGAGAGACCGGCCTTCGGCTGTGTAATTTGTCTACCGAAAAATGTAAAAAATTATCTTGAAGGGGGTCTAGGTTTTGTTTTGTCTAAGCTTGATAGAGGTCTAGCGAGAACACTTAGAAATAAAGAAATAAATGAATTAATATACCAAAAAAACAAACAAACAACTCAGCATTCTAGATAGGACATAGCACATTCTAGATGGGGCATAGCACATTCTAGATAGGACATAGCACATTCTAGATAGGACATAGCACATTCTAGATAGGACATAGCACATTCTAGATAGGACATAGCACATTCTAGATAGGACATAGCACATTCTAGATAGGACATAGCACATTCTAGATAGGACATAGCACATTCTTGATAGGACATAGCACACTCTAGATAGGACATAGCACATTCTAGATAGGACGTAGCACATTCTAGATACGACATAGCACATTCTAGATAGAACATAGCACACTCTAGATAGGACATAGCACATTCTAGATAGGACGAAGCACATTCTAGATAGGACGTAGCACATTCTAGATAGGACGTAGCACATTCTAGATAGGACGTAGCATATTCTAGATAGGACGTAGCACATTCTAGATAGGACATAGCACATTCTAGATAGGACATAGCACATTCTAGATAGGACGTAGCACATTCTAGATAGGACATAGCACATTCTAGATAGGACATAGCACATTCTAGATAGGACATAGCACATTCTTGATAGGACATAGCACATTCTAGATAGGACATAGCACATTCTAGATAGGACATAGCACATTCTAGATAGGTCATAGCACATTCTAGATAGGACATAGCACATTCTAGATAGGACATAGCACATTCTAGATAGGACATAGCACATTCTAGATAGGACATAGCACATTCTAGATACGACGTAGCACATTCTAGATAGGACATAGCACACTCTAGATAGGACATAGCACATTCTAGATAGGACGAAGCACATTCTAGATAGGACGTAGCACATTCTAGATAGGACGTAGCACATTCTAGATAGGACGTAGCACATTCTAGATAGGACGTAGCACATTCTAGATAGGACATAGCACATTCTAGATAGGACATAGCACACTCTAGATAGGACATAGCACATTCTAGATAGGACGAAGCACATTCTAGATAGGACGTAGCACATTCTAGATAGGACGTAGCACATTCTAGATAGGACGTAGCACATTCTAGATAGGACGTAGCACATTCTAGATAGGACGTAGCACATTCTAGATAGGGCATAGCACATTCTAGATAGGACATAGCACATTCTAGATAGGACATAGCACATTCTAGATAGGGCATAGCACATTCTAGATAGGACATAGCACATTCTAGATAGGACATAGCACATTCTAGATAGGACATAGCACATTCTAGATAGGACATAGCACATTCTAGATAGGACATAGCACACTCTAGATAGGACATAGCACATTCTAGATAGGACATAGCACATTCTAGATAGGACATAGCTCATTCTAGATAGGACATAGCACATTCTAGATAGGACATAGCACATTCTAGATAGGACATAGCACATTCTAGATAGGACATAGCACATTCTAGATAGGACATAGCACACTCTTGATAGGACATACCACACTCTAGATAGGACATAGCACATTCTAGATAGGACGTAGCACATTCTAGATACGACGTAGCACATTCTAGATAGAACATAGCACACTCTAGATAGGACATAGCACATTCTAGATAGGACGAAGCACATTCTAGATAGGACGTAGCACATTCTAGATAGGACGTAGCACATTCTAGATAGGACGTAGCACATTCTAGATAGGACGTAGCACATTCTAGATAGGACATAGCACATTCTAGATAGGACGTAGCACATTCTAGATAGGACATAGCACATTCTAGATAGGACATAGCACATTCTAGATAGGACATAGCACATTCTTGATAGGACATAGCACATTCTAGATAGGACATAGCACATTCTAGATAGGACATAGCACATTCTAGATAGGTCATAGCACATTCTAGATAGGACATAGCACATTCTAGATAGGACATAGCACATTCTAGATAGGACGTAGCACATTCTAGATACGACGTAGCACATTCTAGATAGGACATAGCACACTCTAGATAGGACATAGCACATTCTAGATAGGACGAAGCACATTCTAGATAGGACGTAGCACATTCTAAATAGGACGTAGCACATTCTAGATAGGACGTAGCACATTCTAGATAGGACGTAGCACATTCTAGATAGGACGTAGCACATTCTAGATAGGAAATAGCACATTCTAGATAGGACGTAGCACATTCTAGATAGGACATAGCACATTCTAGATAGGACATAGCACATTCTTGATAGGACATAGCACACTCTAGATAGGACATAGCACATTCTAGATACGACGTAGCACATTCTAGATACGACGTAGCACATTCTAGATAGAACATAGCACACTCTAGATAGGACATAGCACATTCTAGATAGGACGAAGCACATTCTAGATAGGACGTAGCACATTCTAGATAGGACGTAGCACATTCTAGATAGGACGTAGCACATTCTAGATAGGACGTAGCACATTCTAGATAGGATGTAGCACATTCTAGATAGGACATAGCACATTCTAGATAGGACGTAGCACATTCTAGATAGGACATAGCACATTCTAGATAGGACATAGCACATTCTAGATAGGACATAGCACATTCTAGATAGGACATAGCACATTCTAGATAGGACATAGCACATTCTAGATAGGTCATAGCACATTCTAGATAGGACATAGCACATTCTAGATAGGACATAGCACATTCTAGATAGGACGTAGCACATTCTAGATACGACGTAGCACATTCTAGATAGGACATAGCACACTCTAGATAGGACATAGCACATTCTAGATAGGACGTAGCACATTCTAGATAGGACGTAGCACATTCTAGATAGGACGTAGCACATTCTAGATAGGACGTAGCACATTCTAGATAGGACGTAGCACATTCTAGATAGGACATAGCACATTCTAGATAGGACGTAGCACATTCTAGATAGGACGTAGCACATTCTAGATAGGACGTAGCACATTCTAGATAGGACATAGCACATTCTAGATAGGACATAGCACATTCTAGATAGGACATAGCACATTCTTCGCCTACCAACAGTGAACAGTGTATACAATATCTAACCTCCCACTTCACTCATCGTATACAGTACACACTTTAAGGGGAGATTTCCACTTGAGGGATTATTTTCTTTACCCCTTTCTTCCTCATGTTTAGCCCCATTGCTTTTGAGATTTTAAGACGTTTGCCCCATTAGTTTGGTGATTTTAAAAATGTCCGCCCCATTCTGTTAATTTTAAGACCTTTCGTGCCATTTAGGTGTCGATTTTATCCTGGCGAGCGATAGAGAGCCTGTAATTTAAGAGTAACCGGCCTTCGGCCGGGAAATTTTTCTACTGAAAAATGTACAAATATATCTTGAAAGGGGGTAAAGGGGGTGGCATTTTAAGATTCCTGGAGGAGTTGTAAACAAACTAAAAACCTCCCCTTAATGTGATCAATCCTCAAAGTTATAGACATTTGCAAATATATATTGATATTGGTAGCAAATCTGATTTAAAAGTGTCCTAAGACTTAACAAATGTTTTAAGTTTCCATTACATTGGGCATGCAATCAAGTACATACACTAGCCAACACAAAAGTAAATCAAGTACACACACTAGCCAACACAAAGTAAATCAAGTACACACACTAGCCAACACAAAGTAAATCAAGTACACACACTAGCCAACACAAAGTAAATCAAGTACACACACTAGCCAACACAAATCAATTACACACACTAGCCAACACAAAGTAAATCAAGTACACACACTAGCCAACACAAATCAAGTACACACACTAGCCAACAAAAAATAAATCAAGTACACACACTAGCCAACACAAAGTAAATCAAGTACACACACTAGCCAACACAAATCAAGTACACACACTAGCCAACACAAATCAAGTACACACACTAGCCAACACAAAGTAAATCAAGTACACACACTAGCCAGCACAAAGTAAATCAAGTACACACACTAGCCAACACAAAGTAAATTAAGTACACACACTAGCCAACACAAAGTAAATCAAGTACACACACTAGCCAACACAAAGTAAATCAAGTACACACACTAGCCAACACAAATCAAGTACACACACTAGCCAACACAAATCAAGTACACACACTAGCCAACACAAAGTAAATCAAGTACACACACTAGCCAGCACAAATTAAATCAAGTAAACACACTAGCCAACACAAAGTAAATCAAGTACACACACTAGCCAACACAAAGTAAATCAAGTACACACACTAGCCAACACAAAGTAAATAATGTACACACACTAGCCAACACAAAGTAAATCAAGTACACACAGTAGCCAACACAAAGTAAATCAAGTACACACACTAGCCAACACAAATCAAGTACACACACTAGCCAACACAAATCAAGTACACACACTAGCCAACACAAAGTAAATCAACTGCACACACTAGCCAACACAAAGTAAATCAAGTACATCAAGTGTGTGTGTAGTGTTCTATCCTAAATGACCTAGAGCAGTTAGTTCAGCAACCCACCCGTATCCCGGATCGCATCGGAGATCGGCCCAACATTCTTGACCTGTTTCTAACTTCTAACCCTTCTTCTTATACTGTCGATCTTTTCTCTCCTTTGGGCTCCTCCGACCATAAACTTATCTCTGTCACCTGTCCTATCTCTCCAGTACAGCCACCCGATCCTCCTAGCCCAGTGGTTCTTAACCGGGGGTGCTCGCACCCCCTAGGGGTGCGAGAATGCTTCCTAGGGGGTGCGAGGATACCCTGGGGGAAATTTACAATTTTTCGGGGATAATGGTCGGGTAACAGAAAAAAGTGAAAAATTCTGGAAATCAAGAATTCATTGTGTTAATTGGCATTAGGGATAATGCTAATTAAGCCTTATAGCTGTAAAGTAAACCAATTATTATTATAATAATTATTTAATATATATAATATATAATAATTTTTTTTGTATTTATTATTTGTATTTTATGTAGTTATAATTTATTTTTTTAAGTAATAAAGTTAAGTTAAACGAATAACAATACACAATAAAAACTTGGGAAGCTAACATGATTATGACAGGTATGCTTCAGAACACAGTTACTCAGAAAACATTGATCACAACGTGTCTAGTACGTGTCACTCACTGCATAAGCCTGCTTCTGCTTCACACTGTTAGTTTCTCTTCAGTCATCAGCCGAGGTAGACCTAAGAAGGTATGTATGTGTACTGCCTCGTGCTGTATATTTAGTAGTAATACGCTTTTCTCATAATTAGAATGCCATGCTATAATAATTAATAAGCTCTCAGTGTTCATAGTTTATATACATTTTTTTGTAAAAATCAAACATGTAAAAGTTTACATGCACAATATCACACCACATTATTTCCCCATCAAAATCACATCATATTGTGTATCACAGGGGGGAGTTCGTAGGCACCAATCGAACATGGCAGTACACCCGGAGAGGCTTGGCATTTGATAAGGAGTTGCTGGAACTCCTGTTTCATTTGCCTGGCCTTTCTTGTTGATGTCCTTTTTGCCCCACATACAGAGAGTGATACCAGGGGGAGATTGTAGGTACCAATCGAACTGTTCACTTACCCATGGGGGGCCTTTCGGCTAGTCACGCCGCTAGTGACAAGGGAGATGCTGGATCTCCTGTTTCACTTGCTTGGCCCCTTCTTTCAGTTTCTCTTTGTACCTCAACTACATGAGAGTATCCAGCCATCTCTCACAAACAGTTTCTTCTACTATTCGAGGAGGTTTAGTGGCGGGGTGTCGTTGGTGCCGTCGTGCCCGGGATCTGGTCGGGGCTGCCATTTTGTGTCTGTGGCGCCTGGTTGCGTGGGGGAGGTGGGGGGTTTACTTTTGCGGGACCCTTTCGCTTCTCCTGTGCGGCTGGGCATTCTGGGCGCAGAGTGGCGGCTCCGGCTGGGTCTTGGGCGCGGGTGGCACTTGCGGCGCTCTGTTGCTGACCTCCTCATTTATACACATTACAAGCACTATACATACCACAACTTCCACACTTTTTTTTTTTTAAATAGATCTGGGGGGAGACACTTAGTTACAGGCAAACTTGCCTTTTGTCTCCCCCTTTCCATATAGAAAAAAAAAAATAGTTCTCGAAAACGCTTTCTCTCTCTATCTTCAACACTAGACATGCACACTATACTTTTCTTTTGTAGGCCTACACCAGTATTTAAATAAAAAACAAAACAAATTAAATTTTATAAAGTAATATAGTCATAACATACACTTTTATTGTAACTTCAATTTTGCTCTGTTACTCTTTGAAGTTGAGGAGACACTCATTACAGGCAGCTTTGCCTTTTGTCTCCCTCTTGCACATAAAAAACAAAAAATAACAACACAATTCTTGTTTTCCAGGTTTATCTTCAGTATGTCCAAAAAACGAAGGTGGAATGATGACTATGTTCAGTATGGCTTCACGTGTGTTACTGAGAAGGATGGTACACAACGTCCACAGTGTATCCTATGCAGCACCATGTTCTCCAACGCAAATTTGAAGCCATCAAAGCTCGATGAACATTTTAAGAACAGACATGGTGGCAAGGATGCAGGGAATGACATTGCAACATTACGAGTCAAAAGAGCTAGGTTTGATCGTGCCGGCACTTTGCTGACACACGGATTTTCACCAACAGCGAAACCTTTACTACATGCTTCTTATCAAGTTGCATACCTGGTTGCTAAGTCAAAGAAGCCCCATACAATTGCCGAGGAATTGATCAAGCCGTGTGCCCTTGAAATGGCAAAGACTGTTCTCGGTCAGGAAGCTGCGAGGAAACTGCAACAAGTGTCTTTATCAAATGATGTAATCCGTAACCGAATCGTCGACATGAGTGATGATATCCTGGAGCAAGTTGTTGTTGACATCAAGGCCAGTCCAGTAAAGATTAGCCTACAAGTGGATGAGTCAACAGATGTGTCAAATTGTTGTCAGCTATTGGTAGTAGTCCGGTACGTGAAGAACAATAAAGTGGAAGAAAGTTTTCTCTTCTGTCACTCACTGAAGACAACATCGAAAGCCATAGATGTGTTCAGTATGATAAAAGAATTCTTCACAAGATACCAACTTCACCTTGACAGGATTGGTTGGATATGTACTGATGGTGCACCAGCCATGCTGGGCAATCGTTCAGGGTTTGCTGCATTGATGAGAAAAGAAATTCCTGACCTGAAGATTACCCACTGCTTTCTTCATCGGCACGCTCTTGCAGCAAAAACATTGCCCCCAGACCTGAAAAAGACTTTGGAGATTTGTGTGAAGATTGTGAATATGATTCGTGGTCGTGCTCTGAATCATCGACTGTTTCAGTCATTTTGTGAGAAAGTGGGTCAGGAACACACTGTGCTGTTGTACCATACCGAAGTGAGGTGGCTGTCACGTGGGCGTGTGCTATCTCGTATGTTTGAATTGCGAGAAGAAATTCAGCAGTTTCCCCACGGACTGGGACAAGAACTGGCTGGATATTTTGATGATCCTGAATTTGTTCAAATGCTTGCCTATTTGGCTGATGTGTTCACAGCACTCAATGAGCTCAATCGCTCACTGCAAGGAAGAGGGATGAACATTTTGATTGCAAGTGAGAAGTTGGCTACATTCAAAGACAAAATTGTTTTGTGGATTAGGCGTGTAAAGAAAGGGAACTTGGCAAATTTTCCTTCCCTTGAAGAGACAGTCACAGAGGATGCTTCCCTACATCCAGATTTTGTTTCAAAAGTTGTTGAACATCTGCAGATACTGTGCACCTCATTTGATGACTACTTCTCGTGTGGAGAGCTACAACCCTGTGACGATTGGATCCGGCACCCTTTTAAGCAGAATATGGAAGATGTTGATGATGATAGCAACATCAAGGAAGATCTCATCGAACTGAGAAACAATCGTGGAATCCAAATGGAGTTTGCCGATGGTCACTTGGAGCACTTCTGGGCTTCTCAGTTGGAAACGTATCCTGCACTGGCAAAGAAGGCTCTCACTGTGCTCGTGCCTTTCGCGACTACTTACCTCTGCGAGACTGGATTTTCCTGTCTGCTTCACATCAAAACCAAGAGCAGAAATCGGCTGGATCCTCAACACGACATGCGAGTGGCACTCAGCACCAAGACACCAAGATTTGATGCCATCATAAATGGAAAGCAACAGCAACAAAGTCACTGAGTTTGGCGCTCAGCCATAATAATTCACAACACACCATGCATAGTACAAGCACAATGTTTTTTTGTTTTTTTTTGCTAGTATGAAAGTAATCTTGATTTTTGTAATCCTGCAATGCATTATTTTGTTGTCAGTTATGTAAATAAAGAATTAAATACATGATGGTTTTGTTACTTACACATTATGATTATGATATCAATATTGCTTTTCATCAATTCTGGAAGGGGGTGCGAGAACTGGTTGGTGAATTGAATGGGGTGCGAACAAGGACAAAGGTTAAGAACCACTGTAGCCGGCGGCGCTTGTGGCACTTTGGCGCTGCCGACTGGGAGGCTCTTCGGCAGTACTTCTTTGATTTCCCATGGAATGATTTCTGCTTCCATGGCCGAGGACCCTCGGGGAGTGCTGAACGCATTACCGAGGTAATCCTATCGGGCATGGAAGCATACATTCCATTCTCTTTCTCTCAGACTAATGCTAAAAAATCTTGGTTTACTCACGCCTGTTCTACTGCTGTCCGCAATAAGGAGGAAGCATTCAAACGGTACCGACGCCTTAAAACTCAAGACTCTCATTCTTCATATGTTTCTGCCCGGAATCAAGCCAAATCTGTTCTTCGACTTGCCAAACACTCTTTCATCAATAATAAATGCACTGAACTATCCAACTCTAGCTCTTCCCAAGCTTTCTGGCATCTAGCCAAAAACCTCTCCAACAATTTCTCTTCCTCGTCTTTCCCTCCCCTTTCCCACTCTGATGGCACAACCATCACTTCTTCCTCTGACAAAGCTAAACTCTTCGCTCAAACTTTTGCTAGAAACTCCACCTTGGATGATTCCGGTGCTATTCCTCCTTCTCCGCCCTCCTCTCTCTTACTTATGCCTAATATCCTAATCTCTTCTAAAGATGTACTTTCTACCCTCTCTGGGCTTAACACTAATAAGGCGTACGGTCCGGACGGTGTTCCTCCTGTTGTTCTCAAAAACTGTGCTTCCGTGCTGACTCCCTGCCTAGGCAAACTCTTTCGTCTCTGTCTATCCTCTAACGTCTTCCCTTCATGCTGGAAGTTTGCTCACATTCAACCTGTCCCAAAGAAGGGTGACCGCTCTCAACCCTCCAACTATCGTCCAATTGCTCTTATCTCTTGTCTTTCTAAAGTTTTTGAAACTATTCTTGCTTCCAAATTTCTTAAGCATTTCTCTTCTCATAATCTGCTCTCAGATCGCCAGTATGGCTTCCTTAAGGGTCGCTCTACTGGTGATCTTCTTTCATATCTTACTAACTCTTGGTCATCCTCCTTTCGGGACTTCGGTGAGACTTTTTCTATTGCACTAGACATATCGAAAGCCTTCGATAGAGTCTGGCATAAATCTTTAATTTCTAAACTACCCTCCTTCGGTTTCTATCCCTCCATCTGTGCCTTTGTCTCTAATTTCCTTTCCGGCCGTTCCATAGCCGCGGTTGTGGACGGCCATTGTTCACTTCCTCACTCTATAAACTCCGGTGTTCCTCAGGGCTCTGTCCTATCTCCTATTCTCTTTCTAATTTTTATAAATGATCTCCTTAACTGTACCTTAATTCCCATCCATTCATACGCAGACGACTCAACCTTGCACTACTCCATTAGTTTTTCAGAACGCCCCAGCCAGCAATCCCTCAACGACAAACGTAATGAAGCCATAGAACTCTTAAATTCTGATCTAAATACTATTTCCAATTGGGGCAGAGAAAACCTTGTTAACTTTAATGCTTCCAAAACCCAATTTCTCCATCTATCTACCCGTCAGGATCTCCCAGCGGACTATCCCTTATTCTTCAACAATACAAAAATCAACCCTTCATCTTCTCTCAATATTCTTGGTGTCTCTTTTTCTTCTGCTCTCATTTGGAAGGACCATATTACCAGTCTTGCTAAGGCAGCATCCCAGAAGCTGGGTGTGCTCAACCGCCTTAGGGGGTTCTTTTCCCCTGCACAGCTTCTTGCTCTGTACAGGGGCATAGTGCGCCCTTGTATTGAGTATTGTTCACATGTGTGGGGAGGTTCCTCTCACACTGCTCTCCTAGACAAAGTTGAAAGGAGAGCCTTTCGTATCATTAACTCCCGTCCACTCACCAACTCTCTGCAATCTCTCTCTCTCCGCCGCAATGTTGCATCTCTCTCGCTATTCTATCGCTACTATAATAATCAGTGTTCCTCAGAGCTATCCCAGTGCATACCACCTCCTTTACGTAGGGCACGTGGTACCCGTCTTGCAACTCAATCCCACCCCTACTCTGTGCAACTCTCCAACCCAAGAGTGAAACGTTACTCTCAAACTTTCTTCTACTCAACAGCTGAGCTCTGGAACTCTCTCCCAGAATCAGTCTTTCCCTCTTCCTATGACTTAAATTGCTTCAAACTCCGTGTGTCCAGGCATTTTGGCTCGAACGTCCCTTGATTTTGGCCCTGTCACTCTTTCAACTATGGGGGAGGCACTCGCTATAGGCAGTTATGCCTTTTGCCTCCCTCAATCACATAGAAAAAAACAAAAAAAAACAAAAAAAACACACACTAGCCAACACAAAGTAAATCAAGTACACACACTAGCCAGCACAAATCAAGTACACACACTAGCCAACACAAATCAAGTACACACACTAGCCAACACAAAGTAAATCAAGTACACACACTAGCCAACACAAAGTAAATCAAGTACACACACTAGCCAACACAAGACACACACTAGCCAACTAGCCAACACAAAGTAAATCAAGTACACACACTAGCCAACACAAAGCAAATCAAGTACACACACTAGCCAACACAAAGTAAATCAAGTACACACACTAGCCAACACAAAGTAAATCAAGTACACACACTAGCCAACACAAAGTAAATCTAGTACACACACTAGCCAACACAAAGTAAATCAAGTACACACACTAGCCAGCACAAAGTAAATCAAGTACACACACTAGCCAACACAAAGTATATCAAGTACACACACTAGCCAACACAAAGTAAATCAAGTACACACACTAGCCAACACAAAGTATATCAAGTACACACACTAGCCAACACAAAGTAAATCAAGTACACACACTAGCCAACACAAATCAAGTACACACACTAGCCAACACAAAGTAAATCAAGTACACACACTAGCCAACACAAAGTAAATCAAGTACACACACTAGCCAGCACAAAGTAAATCAAGTACACACACTAGCCAACACAAAGTAAATCAAGTACACACACTAGCCAACACAAAGTATATCAAGTACACACACTAGCCAACACAAAGTAAATCAAGTACACACACTAGCCAACACAAATCAAGTACACACACTAGCCAACACAAAGTAAATCAAGTACACACACTAGCCAACACAAAGTAAATCAAGTACACACACTAGCCAACACAAAGTATATCAAGTACACACACTAGCCAACACACATCAAGTACACATACTAGCCAACACAAAGTAAATCAAGTACACACACTAGCCAACACAAATCAAGTACACACACTAGCCAACACAAAGTAAATCAATGAATGATAAAATATAGTATAGGTTCTTAAGGGGAGATTTTTAGTTGATTCCCTAGACTTCCATCAAACGTAAAATTACTCCCCCCTAGACCCCCTTTCAAGATAAATTTGTACATTTTTCGGTAGAAAAATGTCCCGGCCGAAGGCCGATTCCCCTTAAATTACAGGCTCGCTATCGCTCGCCAGGAAAAAATCGACACCTAAATGGCACGAATGGTCTTAACATTGACAGAAATGGGGTGAGGGTTCTTAAAATCGCCAAACTAATGGGGCGAACGTCTTAAAATCTCAAAAGCAATGGGGCTAAACATGAGGGAGGAGAAAGGGGTCCAGAAAAAAATCCTCCAGGTGGAAATCTCCCCTTAATTAATAAGATATAAATATACGGACACTTGCCATTTAGCTAACATATAATTATACACCAGTATCTATTTACGGACTAGAAGCCCTTTGACACTGATGAAGCATGTATTTGGAGACTGCTTCATTATATAGTCTCTTGCTGTTGTATTTGGAGACTGCTTCATTATATAGTCTATTGCTGTTGTATTTGGAGACTGCTTCATTATATAGTCTCTTGCTGTTGTATTTGGAGACTGCTTCATTATATAGTCTCTTGCTGTTGTATTTGGAGATTGCTTCATTATATAGTCTCTTGCTGTTGTATTTGGAGACTGCTTCATTATATAGTCTCTTGCTGTTGTATTTGGAGATTGCTTCATTATATAGTCTCTTGCTGTTGTATTTGGAGACTGCTTCATTATATAGTCTCTTGCTGTTGTATTTGGAGATTGCTTCATTATATAGTCTCTTGCTGTTGTATTTGGAGACTGCTTCATTATATAGTCTCTTGCTGTTGTATTTGGAGACTGCTTCATTATATAGTCTCTTGCTGTTGTATTTGGAGATTGCTTCATTATATAGTCTCTTGCTGTTGTATTTGGAGACTGCTTCATTATATAGTCTCTTGCTGTTGTATTTGGAGATTGCTTCATTATATAGTCTCTTGCTGTTGTATTTGGAGACTGCTTCATTATATAGTCTCTTGCTGTTGTTGTATCAATCTCTTATACATAACCTCAGTCAATGTTACCACGGTAATAAGGAAACATTAAGGGGAGATTTCCACCTGGAGGATTTTTTTTCTGGACCCCTTTCTCCCTCATGTTTAGCCCCATTGCTTTTGAGATTTTAAGACGTTCGCCCCATTAGTTTGGCGATTTTAAGAATCCTCACCCCATTTCTGTTAATTTTAAGACCATTCGTGCCATTTAGGTGTCGATTATTTCCTGGCGAGCGATAGCGAGCCTGTAATTTAAGGGGAATCGGCCTTCGGTCGGGACATTTTTCTACCGAAAAATGTACAAATTTATCTTGAAAGGGGGTTTAGGGGGAGTAATTTTAAGTTTGATGGAAGTCTAGGGAATCAACTAAAAACCTCCCCTTCATATATTTATAAGGAAACGTAGATGAACTATTTTCTTGGTACCCTAATATACTGTCAAATGATGTATTATTTTCCGTAGGCCATGAAATATATATTTATCTATATATATATATCTATCTATATATATTTATCTATATATATATATCTATCTATATATATTCAGTATATATATACTTTGGAAATAATGTCTGCGGTGCTCACGAAATAAGTTTCAACATACGATTTGCTTCCACTACCTGTTAATCTGTTTAGCGATATCAAGGAGCTAACGTAGCGTATATAATTAATTGAGGGGTTGATTTAAGGGGAGTTTTTCACTTGAGGGATTTTTTTCTTTACCCCTTTCTCCCTCATGTTTAGCCCCACTGCGTTTGAGATTTTAAGACGTTCGCCCCATTAGTTTGGCGATTTTAAAAACTTTCACCCCATTTATGTCACTTTTAAGACCTTGCGTGCCATTTAGGTGTGGATTTTTTCCTGGCGAGCGACAGCGAGCCTGTAATTTAAGAGGAACGGCCGGGAAATTTTTCTACCGAAAAATGTACAAATTTATCTTTAAAAGGGGTCAAGGGGGTGTAATTTCAAGCTTGATGGAAGTCTAGGAAACACACTCAAAACCTCCCCTTAAGGAGTCCAGTTCCCCCGTCATTAATCAGCAAATGTACA
Organism: Paralithodes platypus; assembly: GCA_032716605.1. Lineage (NCBI taxonomy): Eukaryota > Metazoa > Arthropoda > Malacostraca > Decapoda > Lithodidae > Paralithodes > Paralithodes platypus. Next base: position 36,167,288 of record CM064501.1, on the reverse strand, counting down.
TTGTATCACAGGACTATTGGGAATATGTGGAGAGCGAGGTTCGGATCTCGGAAGACGGTCATTGAGCAATGTTGGCATAGTGGTTGTATGCAACTGATTGAAGGTATTCCCGTCGTTAATTAGGATAGTGCGTTTCTGGATAACATTAGACTAATTTGTCCTACTTGGCAACTGTTTATCGTAATCAAAACAGATATAATTTTCTTCATTAAGGGGAGATTTCCACTTGAGGGATTTTTTTATTTACCCCTTTCTCCCTCATGTTTTGCCCCATTGCTTTTGAGATTTTAAGACGTTCGCCACATTAGTTTGGCAATTTTTAGAACTTTTGCCCCATTTATGTCACTTTTAAAACCTTTCGTGCCATTTAGGTGTCGATTTTTTTCTGGCGAGCGATAGCGAGCCTGTAATTTAAGAGGAAACGACCTTCGGCCGGGACATTTATCTACCGAAAAATGTACAAATTTATCTTGAAAGAAGGTCAAGGGGGTGTAATTTCTAACTTGATGGAAGTCTAGGAAACACACTAAAAACCTCCCCTTAAGGGGAGACTGACCTTTTTTCTTTTTTTTTAATTCTTTTTGGTCTATTAATTCATGTATTCCTTTATTTCTTAGTTTTCTCGCTAGACCTCCATCAAGCTTAGAAAAACACCCTAGACCCCCCCTTCAAGATAAATTTATACATTTTTCGGTAGAAAAATGTATAAAAATATCTTGTCTAATATATCTTGTCTAAATATCTAAATATAAAAAAATCTTGTCTAGGGTGTGTTTTTTCTAAGCTTGAGGCTTTCAGGCTCGCTATCGCTCGCCAGGAAATAATCGACACTTAAATGGCACGAAAGGTCTTAAATTTGACAACGAAATGGGGCGAAAGGTGTTAACATCGCCAAACTAATGGGCCGAACGTCTTACAATCTCAAAACAAATGGGGTTTAACACGAGGGAGAAAGGGGACCAGAAAAAACGACCCATCTCCCCTTAACCTCAACAGTCCATCAGCCTCACCTTAAGGGGAGGTTTTTAGTGTGTTCCCTAGACCTCCATCAAGCTTAAAATTACACCACCTTGACCCTCTTTCAAGATAAATTTGTACATTTTTCGGTAGAAAAATGTCCCGGCTGAAGGCCGGTTACTCTTAAATTACAGGCTCGCTATCACTCGCCAGCAAACAAATCGACACCTAAATGGAACGAAAGGTCTTAAAATTGACAGGAATGGGGTGAACGTTCTTAAAATCTCCAAACTAATGGGGCGAACGCTTAAAATCTCAAAAGCAATGGGGTTAAACATGAGGGAGAAAGGGATCAAGGAAAAAATCCCTCAAGTGGAAATCTCCCCTTAACTCCAATATTACGATGACAGAAGATACACTTTGGCTAACACTAAACGATCTTATGCGGTGCAGGAAAAAAAATGCTAAGCAGGTGAGAGGTTCATTTTTAAGGGGAGATATCACCTTGAGGGATTTTTTTCTGGACTCCTTTCTCCCACATGTTTAGCCCCATTGTTTTTCTAATTTTAAGACGTTTGCCCCATTATTTTGACGATTTTAAGAACTTTCAACCCATTTCTGTCAATTTTAAGACCTTTCGTGCCATTTAGGTGTCGATTTTATCCTGGCGAGCGATAGCGAGCCTGTAATTTAAGAGGAACCGGCTCTCAGCCGGGACATTTTTCTACCGAAAAATGTATAAATTTATCTTGAATGGGGGTCAAGGGGGTGTAATCTTAAGCTTGAAGGATATCTAGGGAACAAACTAAAAACCTCCCCTTAACGTGGAGCAGAGCACTTGTAGCTATTATATGGATGTTATTTGAAGCGGTGGCATTTATTAATATTAACCGACATTTTGAGAGTGACAAATTACGCACAACTCTTTTATATAAGTGTAGTTATAATTATCACTAGTTATTGGACATTATTCATAGTTTGTTTTGCGATTTTAGTCAACGCTTATCTTGCTACGTCTTCCATTATAGCGGTTTTTGAGAATGATTTAACTATGGATAAATTATTAGTCTATTTCCCTGGGTATTGCATAGAGATTGGATTCTATTTTGTCCTAGTTCTAGTTTCATTACAAATGCATCACCAATTACCTCGCAAATTTGTACAGTTGCTTCTGCAATAATATCTTGAATCAAATCATTGGTTTTGTCCAGGAAATCTTGCCAAGTAACTCCATCGATAATGGCATGATGGCCAGTCACAAGCAGGTTGTACTGATGTGGGAAGGACTGTTTGATGTGAGGGTAGTTACAAGGAACACCATCAGGTCAAGGCATCAGTCAGGCGTGCCACAGTGGACCATCAACCAAGTTATACTGCTTACATAACAGTTTGTTCATTTCCTCATTAAAGTTTTCATTCCAAGGCACAACCTTTACACTGAACTATCCAACTCTAGCTCTTCCCAAGCTTTCTGGCATCTAGCCAAAAACCTCTCCAACAATTTTTCTTCCTGTTCTTTCCATCCCCTATTCCACTCTGATGGTACAACCATCACTTCTTCCTTTGACAAAGCTGAACTCTTCACTCAAACTTTTGCTAGAAACTCTACCTTGAATGATTCCAGTGCTATTCCTCCCTCTCCAGCCCCCTCTCTCCTACTTATGCCTAATAGCCTAATCTCTTCTAAAGATGTACTGTCTACCCTCTCTGGGGTTAATACTAAAAAGGCATATCGTCCAGATGGTGTTCCTCCTGTTGTACTACAAAAATGTGCTTCCTGTACGGACTCCCTGCCTAGGCAAACTTTTCCGTCTCTGTCTCTCCTCTAACGTCTTCCCTTCTTGCTCGAAGTTTGATCTCATTCAACTTGTCCCAACGAAGGGTGACTGCTCTCAACCCTCCATCTATCATCTAATTGGTCTCATTTCTTGCATTTCTAAAGTTATTATAATTTCTTAAGCATTTCTCTTCTCATAATCTGCTCTCAGATTGCCAGTATGGCTTCCTTAAGGGTTGCTCTACTGGTGATCTTCTTTCATATCTTACTAACTCTTGGTCATCCTCCTTTCGGGACTTCGGTCAGACCTTTTCTATTGCACTAGACATATTGAAGGTCTTTGATAGTCTGGCATAATTCTTTAATTTCTAAACTACCATCCTTTGGGTTGTATCCCTCCATCTGTGCCTTTATCTCTAATTTCCTTTCCGGCCATTCCATAGCTGCGGTTGTGGATGGCTATCGTTCACTTACTCATCCTATCAACTCTGGTGTTCCTCAGGGTTCTGTCCTATCTCCAATTCTCTTTCTAATATTGATAAATTATTTTCTCAACTGTACCTTCAATCCTATCCATTCCTATGCTGACAACTTACACTATTCAACAAGTTTTCCAGAATGCCCCAGCAAGCAATCCCTCAAAAACTAATGTGATGAAGTTATAGCACACATATCTTCTGATCTAACAACCACTTTCAATTGGGGCTGAGAAAATCTTGTTGCCTTTAATGCTTCCAAAACCCAATTTCTCCATTTATCTACCCGTCAATAACTCCCAGAGGACTATTCCATATACTTCAACAATACAAAAATCAACTCTTCATCTTCTCCCAGTATTCTCGGTGTCTCTTTTTCTTTTGATCTCTCTTAGAAAGACTATATTACCACTCTTGCTAAAACGGCTTCCCAAAAACTGGGTGTGCTCAACCGCCTCAAGGGGTTCTTTACCCCTGTACAGCTTCTTGCTTTGTACAGGGGCACAGTGCATTCATGTTTTGAGTATTGTTTGCATGTGTGAAGAGGATACTCTCACACAGCACTTCTGGACAAAGTAGAAAAGAAAGCCTTTCGTCTCTTATATCACATCCACTCACCGATTCTCTGCAATCTCTCTCTCTCTTTGCCGCAATGTTGTATCTTTCTCGCCGCTATTCTATCGCTATTAGATTAATCAGTGTTCATCAGAGCTCTCTCAGTGTATACCACTTCCTCTACGTAGGGTATGTAGTACCCGTCTTGCAACACAATCCCACCCCTACTCTGTGGAACTCTCCAACCCAAGAGTGAAACGACACTCTATTTAACAGCTGAGGTCTGGAACTCTCACCTGAATCCATCTTTCCCTCATCCTATGACTTAATTTGCTTCAAACTCCATGTGTCCAGATATTTTGGCTAAAACATTCCTTGATTTTGGCCCTGTCACTCTTTTAACTCTGGTGGAGGCAGTCGTTACAGACAGTTCTGCCTTTTGTCTACCTCATCCACATTAACAAATGAAATGTATATATATATATATATATATATATATACAGTATACGGTACACTGATTTAGACAAGGTTACGCTAACGTAATATATTTCCGATAATGGCAACGGTACAAAGTTTACCGAAATTTTTGTGATATTTTTTTCACCTCCGAGCCCCAGTCTGCTAATTGAGTCGAGCCTTTGGTGCCAATAGCTTTTTCCGCTCTTTCTAATCTATTTAAAATAATCCAGTGTATTTCTCCCTCGCTCTCACTATCTCTCTCTCACACTCACTCATTCTAAACGCACACGATCTCCTCTCTCTTACACTATCTCTCTCTCTCTCTCCCCCATCTCTCTCTCTCTCTCGTTAACTATCACTTTGGGTATTGCATATTTACTTTGCATGCATTTGTTCCCTCGAATTTATTACCATGCATTCGATTTTGTATTTTAGTATAGGTAGTGGGTATTTTGTATTTTAGTATAGGTAGTGGGTATTTTGTATTTTAGTATTGGTAGTGGGTATTTTGTATTTTAGTATTGGTAGTGGGTATTTTGTATTTTAGTATTGGTAGTGGGTATTTTGTATTTTAGTATAGGTAGTGGGTATTTGGTATTTTAGTATAGGTAGTGGGTATTTTGTATTTTAGTATTGGTAGTGGGTATTTTGTATTTTAGTATTGGTAGTGGGTATTTTGTATTTTAGTATTGGTAGTGGGTATTTTGTATTTTAGTATAGGTAGTGGGCATTTTGTATTTTAGTATAGGTAGTGGGTATTTTGTATTTTAGTATAGGTAGTGGGTATTTTGTATTTTAGTATAGGTAGTGGGTATTTTGTATTTTAGTATAGGTAGTGGGTATTTTGTATTTTAGTATAGGTAGTGGGCATTTTGTATTTTAGTATAGGTAGTGGGTATTTTGTATTTTAGTATAGGTAGTGGGTATTTTGTATTTTAGTATAGGTAGTGGGCATTTTGTATTTTAGTATAGATAGTGGGCATTTTGTATTTTAGTATAGGTAGGGGTATTTTGTATTTAGTATAGTGGGTATTTTGTATTTTAGTATAGGTAGTGGGCATTTTGTATTTTAGTATAGATAGTGGGCATTTTGTATTTTAGTATAGGTAGTGGGTATTTGGTATTTTAGTATAGGTAGTGGGTATTTGTTCGAAAAGCCCTGTCAGTATCCAACAGCTCCTAATTTACCTAGCTTCCTCTCGGTACCTCTCTGTACCGGTGACGTCCTTTCACTACATTCTGGCAACTATTAAATTATTTTTGTTTCAGCTTAGGAAGAATGTCTGGTAATGTAGAAGCAATAGACTATCTCAAATTGTTTTAGCTACCACATACAGTATATACGTCCTAAGCTTTATTCCTATAATCGTATACATGTAGTTAGAGCATTATCAAAAAGGGCATCGCTAGTACAGAAAAGGGTTAAATACTCATAATTAATTGTGTTTAATTGTATGCTTGCTACATTCAGACGATTTTGTGAAGTATAAGACGGATTTGAGGTAGTAAAAAGGGTTAAGTGAGGTAGTTCGAAGCCTGTTAGTATAAGACGGATCTGAGGTAATGTGACGCCTCCCGGCGTTAGCAGAATGGTTGCGTGGGGCATTGCAGCTCGCTAGCGCTCGCCAGGATGGGGGGATAGGCTACAGTTGTCCTAGAATGATCTGCTTTATTTCATTAACCCTTAATTAGCGGCTCACCACATAAGTCGTATTTAATAAAGCTGGACTATGTGGCGGCGCTCGACATAGGTCGAGTGGCAATTTCAGCACGTAATGTTGCTGAGAGAGAGAGACAAGTGGTGGCAGGAGACTAGCGAGCGTATGACTGCTCCAGACCACCGCGGCGAACCTACTGACACGAATCTCAGCTCCCTCCTCCCTCTCTCACTCGCTACATACTGAATTATATGGGGAAAGTACAGAATTACATGCTTTTTGCACTCGCGTTGCACGGTTATTGCAAGAAAACTAGCCATCATAAAAGGATCGTTATGGTGTCATTCGAAAGCTCTGTTTATGCCCTTTCAGGGATAGGTACTTGTTTTACGTTCTGGGTCTTATTTAGGCATGAAAATGATCACGTAAACAGACCTATTTTGGCTAAAAACACCCCGCTGGGCGGTACATATAAATAAACCGCATAGGCCGCTCGTAAGGTGTTAATGTCGTGTTGCCACAGACAGTCTAGAAGTGGTCTTTGTTTTGGTCTGTGGCCGCGCCTTATATTTTATATTCGCTATAATATAAATGTTGCTTGTGTGGGAGGCGAGCGAGAGAGTGTGAAGGAGTACACCCAGCAGCGTGGTGAGCTATGACACGGCTCGCTTGGGCGCTGACGGCGTTGGCGGCCGGGTGGTCAACTATTCCCCCGTCGCTGCCTCGTGTTGTTTACCAGCTCAGAGCTTGCCTGACACGCGTATCGCCTACATCCTTTGCAATTCTGTCTCCCATACTCGCTACTTTGCATACTATTTCTCTCTCTCGACTTCTCCTTTCTCATTCTCTAATCTTTATTAAACTCAACATCCCTTCTGGTTTCAGCATAGACGTTCACCGTCGACCAGTCGTATTGTACGCGAAGCTCTCAGATATTTCCATGTATTAGGTTAAGAAGGTATTTTGCTTTATTGAGGTTTAGAGAGACGGACTTTTCCGTATGTGTCCTCTCTCGGGAAGGTTGTAGACCGGTATATGTCTCCCTTGCAAGGTGTTGAGTGATTCTTCTTGGTTATCTAAAGCTAGACTAGGGGTAAGGTTACTGTGTCGTTGTCTCCGATGTGTGCAGTGTTAGCCAAGCTCTGCACGACATCGACAGGTACTGTGGGAGCCTAAGTTGTCTTCGGGTTGGTTTACTTTGCGAGCACAGCGCTGTGGTGTGAGAGGGCCATAGCCTATCCCTCACAACATAGTGCTGCCTCTTTGTGTTGACTTCTGAGGGATCGCCAGGATAGAGCTAGGTACTAGAGACCTAGATTTATCAAGAGAGCATCCCCGTCATATAACGTAATCTTCATTATACCACCCTCGGACAACGTTAGGCTACGAGCCGCATGCTCGCCCATTGTTGCCCTGCCTTGATACCCCAGTTAGACTTTATTAACTGAGCAGACACTGGTTAGAGATAAGCCCCATTATTATATGTATGCAGCATTATTATTCACTGCACTTTTGAGCCGAGGTTGTTGTTGAGTTGCACAACCCGAGTAGGCTGTTGCGTTGTGTCACAAAGCATTTCTTTAGTTGTCGAGCATTACTACCTTTGCGCAGTCTTTATTATTCGCCTGCCTATTATTACTATATGTCCTAGCATTTATTGTGACCCGTATTCTGCATTATAATTGTTCAAGATTCTTTATGAACATCTTCCCAGCATCAGACTTATTTCAGAAGTTTCCAGTTGATGTTGCAGGACTAGCATTGCACTTTCTTTAACCCGTGGAGCCCCGGCTAGTTTTGTAATGTTTGCGCACCAGAACCCGGCCGGTTTTCAAAAAATGGTTTTATTCCAGAAACAATAGCGAATGGGTTAGGAATGAAGGAAAAACCACGAAAAACCGCTCAAAAAGCTTTAAAAATGGTCCTACAGAGCCCCCGAAAACGGATTTTACAAGAGTAAAAAATTGAAGGCATTATCCCAAAAAACAGGTTATTGCGCGCTCGCGCGCACGTGGACTTTGAGAGTTTTCAAACCATCGGCACGGTTGCGTGGGATACGTACACAGTTTCCCATACAAATCTGGCCCCTTGAGTGGCTACACCTGAGGTTACGGTCGGCGCAATTAGGGTGACGCGTCAGGCGCGTCTCTGGGGCTGTGCGTTACATACATCGCCGACGCGTCAGACGCGTCGCTGGGGCTGTACGGGTTAATACAGGAGTGCCAGTTATTTGAGTATCTACCGTAACGTTAATTAATCACGTTAACTATCTTTTCTTTGTGTAACATAATCGAGTAATCGTTTACTGTTTGAGAATAGGCTGTTTCATTGAGCGTCAGCCTAGTGTGTGTGCACCAGTTACCAGTCATAGGATACCTCGTTGTCCAGGCACGACTCAGGGCGGTAATGGTGTTTTGTTTTCCAGTGTTTAAGGCAGGGGTTGGATCTAGTGTTACCGTTGTTGCTTTTTGCCATTATCTAGTCCAATGTTGAAGAGCCCTGTGTCTTTGAGAACCTGGATCGTAACAAATGGCGACCTAGCTCAGGATCTTGTGAACTAAGAGATAATTGCAGGATTGTTGTGGTCATTTGTTTTATTGAGGAATATAGTGGGCACGTTAGATTTTTTTTGGCAAAGTAGTATAGCACTTGAGAGTCTTCAGACATTTTTGGCAAGTGAATAGTGCTACATAGGAGCTTGGGTACTTCTTCTTTTTTTTTTTAACGTGAGAATTTTTGGTGGACACAATGGGAGACGAATCAGATCATACTGAGGGTTCAGGGAATGATGCAGGCTCTGATGGGCAGATGCCAGGGGGGTTAGTAACTAGTGAGGAGGCCGCAAAGAAGTTTTTGGAGGTGCCTATAACAGCTGATCGACTAGAGGGAATTAGCAAGTATGGTCTACAGTGTTTGGCTCCCCTCATGGGGCTTAAGGTGGCTCATGGCATTAAGAAGAACGATTTGAGGGCTTGCGTACTGGGGGCGGCTAGTGAGGTCCAGGGTGGAGAGGGTGCTCGGGGACTTCTGCTCGAGCCCCCCCTCCACTCTACTCCCATCGGGACCTCTAGGATGCCGGAGTTTAGTACGTTCCCGCAGGCCGATAGCCGCTGGCAGCGTGGTTTATGATCGCTGGGTGGGCCTCCAATAGTTGCACCTCCTCCTCGAGGTTTCACTACAGAAATGCTCTTCCAGCTTGAGATGGCTAAGATGCAGGCTGAGCGTGAGGAACGTCTCGAACTCGCTAAGATAGAGGCTAAGCAACAGGCTGATCTCGAACTCGCTAAGGTTAAACAAGAGACTGATCTCGAACTCGCGAGAATAAAAGCCCAGTCGGAGGCTGAGTCTACCAGGTACCGTGCAGATATCGATCTTGAGAAGACTCGGGTGGAAACGACAGGGCAACGTCTCGGTGGTGGGAATCGTGGGCATGAGCAGTCTTTGTCGCACCTGTTGAAGCTAGTCCCTGTATTTGATGAGTCGGGTGTCACCGAATTTTTCATGAGATTCAAGAAGAAGTGTCAGGAACACCAGTGGCCTGGGGAGAAGTGGGCAGCCCTTGTTTCCTCTAGACTTGTGGGCAAGGGACTCAGGGCTTATGATGCATTGCCTATAGAGTCGTGTATTATCTATGAGGAACTCAAGGAGGCTGTCCTGAGAGCATACGAACTACAACCAGAGACGTACAGGTTGAAGTTCCGGGGTGTTACCAAGGGTCGGGAGAGCACCTTTTTGGAACATGCCCGGGAGCTGTCCGATGCTTTTGGGAATTGGCTGAGGTCGGAGAAAGCTACTACGTTTGACGACATTAAACAGTTGGTGCTTTTAGAGCAGTTTTTCAAATGCACGGGCGGCGACCTGACGTTAAACCTGAAAGAAAAGCAACCAAAAACTCTACAGGAGGCAGCTGAGATGGCTGACCTCCGGCTATCACTAATTCGTGGGTGCGGGTCTGCCCAGCGTAGTGAGGCAGGTAACAAGGGGCGTGATGCCCCACCCCCCCGAGTTAGTGATATACCTTATGCAAACAAGTACAAGAGCCATGATGCCAAGACTGACCACAAGACTAGCACCGTCCCGTTTAAGAAGGGGCCGGGCCCTTCCCAGTACCAAGGGAAGCCCAAAGGGGAGTTGGAGTGTTATCATTGTCATAAAAGGGGCACTTTGCAAGAGTCTGTCCTAGCAAACCACCTACAGCAGCTGTGTCTTTGGCCTGCAACATTGGTGTGTCTCCGAAGTTGTCTGAGTTTGCCCGGGGCAGTTCGTCAGAGGCTGAGGCACAGCCAAGCAGAAGCACCTGGGAGGCTCGAACCCTGCTCGGGATGTTTTTTGCGACCATAGAGGGCGGGGTTGCGTGATGTGGGCGGGGCGCAAGCATGGAGTAGAGGTCTTGCGTGATACAGGTGCTTCCCAGACTCTGATGAAAAACTTGACTGGCTACCCTATAAACGCGGCTCGGGTGGTAGTGGTGCAGGGTATTAATGCAACTCGGTCATACCCACTGGTGCGTTTGGAGTTGGAGGTGGATGGTGTGGCACGTGAATTGGATGTCGGGATTGTGGAGAAACTGCCAGTGGAGGGCGTCGACCTTCTTCTCAGCAACGACTTTGCAATGCCCGCTTCTGAGGTTCTACCCTTAGTCGTTGCCGAGAGGCCGGCCGATGTGAGTAGGGAAGAGCAAGAGTGGGTCGAGCGGTGCCAGACACAACCCATGGCGTGTGTTGTCACCCGAGCTCGGGCAGCTATAGTGTCACAGCCTAGTCCTCCGTCTTCAGACCAGCGGAGGAACGATCAACAGGAGGAGGCTAAAGCTGGAGTTGGTTTTAAGAGTTTTGACTCGGCGGCTCTCTTGGGTGATTCAGTATTAGCACCATTACTTAATTCTGGAGTAGCCCCTGGGCCTGTCATCGAGAGTGACGAGGCTGGGCATGACGAGACTCCACGACAGCAACGTTATGTACATCGAGAGAGACAGAGGGAGCAGCCCAGTATCGGGGAAGGTCATGCATTGCTCCGGGAGCAGTTAGATCGCTTGGCACCTTCAGATATACGTCGGTTGCAACTAGAGGACCCTGAGCTCCAAACGTGTGCTAATGGAGCTGTAGAGCTCGACGAGGATGGCGATGCACAGCCAGGAGATTTTTTTTATTTAGAAGGCATCCTCTATAGGCGTTTTCAAGACCCTAACCGTAGTTGGCAAGAGGGGTCCGGAGTAGTGGACCAGTTGGTGGTGCCACGGGAGTGCAGGGATAGCCTACTGAGGTTGGTGCATGACGTACCACTGGCAGGACATCTAGGGGTGAGAAAAACGGTGGCGGCTTTAGAAAAATTGTTTTGGTGGCCGGGGTTGAAGGGGCAGGTAGTAACCTGGATAGCAATGTGTCATACGTGCCAGAGGGTTGGAAAACCTAACCAAACAATTCCGAGAGCCTCGTTGCACCCCATTCCTGTCAGTGGACCGCCCTTCAGTAAGGTCATCATTGATATGGTCGGACCCCTACCCCCTACTAGTGCCGGTAATAAATTTCTATTAACTATCATGGATGTGGCCACTCGTTATCCTGATGCATATCCAATGAGAAATGGCACGTAATGAACGACATCGTAGCAGACATCCCAAACTGTACTGTCTACCTTGATGACGTGATCATTTATGACAACGATTTCCAAAGTCACTGTGAGCACATAGAAGCCTTATTTAGTCAACTTAGTAAAGCAGGCTTGGTGGTTAATCTGGGCAAGTGTGACTTTGTGCAAGCCACGGTGCAGTATCTGGGGTTTGTGGTTGGGGTAGGGCAGGTGAGCCCGCCTCAAGAGAAGATACAGGCTATCGACTTGTTCCCCAGGCCGACCACCAAGCGGCAGATCATGAGATTTTTGGGCATGATTGGGTACTACCGCCGCTTTATAAGAGGCTATTCTACTGTGTTAGCTCCTTTGACAGATCTACTAGCTAAAGATAAAAAGTTCCGCTGGGCACCTGAGTGTGAGCAGGCATTTCGAGTAGTTAAACACCTTTTATGCACTCACCCTATCCTCAGGGCCCCGGACTTTGAACGACCATTTCAGTTGGCGACTGATGCCAGCGGAGTAGGGGCTGGTGCCGTACTTTTGCAGACAGACGAGGAAGGTCTTGAGCATCCAGTCAGTTTCTTTTCAAAGAAATTTAATTCAGCACAGAAAAACTATTCGGTTGTTGAAAAGGAACTGCTGGCAATCGTGTTAGCGCTAAGACACTTTGAGGTCTATGTTCCTGCATATGGGCCAGTCGTGGTAGTGTATACCGACCACCACCCGCTTAAATTCCTCAATCAATTCCACAACCGGAATATGAGGCTGACCAGATGGTCGCTCATGTTGCAAGAGTACAACTTAGACATTCGCCATATTGCCGGTTGTGAGAATGTGATTGCGGACTGTCTGTCGCGGGTGGAGGATCCGGGGTAGGCTACCACAGTATGTTGATATAGCCTCCTGTCTTGGCTCGCGGTGTATTTTTGCGCTGGTGCTTGTTGGCTCGCGTGTGTAGCATCAGCGTAGGGTCGCAGGGCAGGAGTTGTTGGCTTTGATTAGAAGAAAATTAGGCTACATCTATAGTAGCTGCCGAAAAACAACATTAAAATAAAATATGAAAAATTAAATAAAAACTTCTTTTTAATAATTAATTTTAAGATAATATTGTAGCTGAGTACTGAGTGCAGATGATTTTCCCTCAGTAGGCTGTGCTTCTTAAAGCTCGCTCTGGGAGCACAATGTTATGAATTAATGTATTATATTTGGGAAAGGTGATAAGATTTTTTTTATATAAAAATTTTGTTGTATTTTTTTTTGAGGAGACTGAGCTTGCATTCCATGAGTGGCAGAGTGGTTAGGAGTGGCAGATTTTAGCGACATTCTGCCTGTTCAGATATGGGCTCATGGTTGAGTGTCCCATATCTTGGGGGGGCTGTGACGCCTCCCGGCGTTAGCAGAATGGTTGCGTGGGGCATTGCAGCTCGCTAGCGCTCGCCACGATGTCGGGATAGGCTACAGTTGTCCTAGAATGATCTGCTTTATTTCATTAGTGTCGTGTTGCCACAGACAGTCTAGAAATGGTCTTTGTTTTGGTCTGTGACCGCGCCTTATATTTTATATTCGCTATAATATAAATGTTGCTTGTGTGGGAGGCGAGCGAGAGAGTGTGAAGGAGTACACCCAGCAGCGTGGTGAGCTATGACACGGCTCGCTTGGGCGCTGACGGCATTGGCGGCCGGGTGGTCAACTAGGCCCTTCCCGTCGCTGCCTCGTGTTTTTTTCCAGCTCAGAGCTTGCCTGACACGCGTATCGCCTACATCCTTTGCAATTCTGTCTCCCATACTCGCTACTTTGCATACTATTTCTCTCTCTCGACTTCTCCTTTCTCATTCTCTAATCTTTATTAAACTCAACATCCCTTCTGGTTTCAGCATAGACGTTCACCGTCGACCAGTCGTATTGTACGCGAAGCTCTCAGATATTTCCATGTTTTAGGTTAAGGAGGTATTATGCTTTATTGAGGTTTAGAGAGACGGACTTTTCCGTATGTGTCCTCTCTCAGGAAGGTTGTAGACCGGTATATGTCTCCCTTGCAAGGTCTTGAGTGATTCTTCTTGGTTATCTAAAGCTAGACTAGGGGTAAGGTTACTGTGTCGTTGTCTCCGATGTGTGCAGTGTTAGCTAAGCTCTGCACGACATCGACAGGTACTGTGGGAGCCTAAGTTGTCTTCGGGTTGGTTTACTTTGCGAGCACAGCGCTGTGGTGTGAGAGGGCCATAGCCTATCCCTCACAACATAGTGCTGCCTCTTTGTGTTGACTTCTGAGGGATCGCCAGGATAGAGCTAGGTACTAGAGACCTAGATTTATCAAGAGAGCATCCCCGTCATATAACGTAATCTTCATTATACCACCCTCGGACAACGTTAGGCTACGAGCCGCATGCTCGCCCATTGTTGCCCTGCCTTGATACCCCAGCTAGACTTTATTAACCGAGCAGACACTGGTTAGAGATAAGCCCCATTATTATATGTATGCAGCATTATTATTCACTGCACTTTTGAGCCGAGGTTGTTGTTGAGTTGCACAACCCGAGTAGGCTGTTGCGTTGTGTCACAAAGCATTTCTTTAGTTGTCGAGCATTACTACCTTTGCACAGTCTTTATTATTCGCCTGCCTATTATTACTATATGTCCTAGCATTTATTGTGACCCGTATTCTGCATTATAATTGTTCAAGATTCTTTACGAACATCTTCCCAGCATCAGACTTATTTCAGAAGTTTCCAGTTGATGTTGCAGGACTAGCATTGCACTTTCTTTAATACAGGAGTGCCAGTTATTTGAGTATCTACCGTAACGTTAATTAATCACGTTAACTATCTTTTCTTTGTGTAACATAATCGAGTAATCTTTTACTGTTTGAGAATAGGCTGTTTCATCGAGCGTCAGCCTAGTGTGTGTGCACCAGTTACCGAGTCATAGGATACCTCGTTGTCCAGGCACGACTCAGGGCGGTAATGGTGTCTTGTTTTCCAGTGTTTAAGGCAGGGGTTGGATCTAGTGTTACCGTTGTTGCTTTTTGCCATTATCTAGTCCAATTTTGAAGAGCCCTGTGTCTTTGAGAACCTGGATCGTAACAGTAGTAAAAAGGGTTAAGTGAGGTAGTTCGAAGCCTGTTAGTATAAGACGGATCTGAGGTAGTAAAAAGGGTTAAGTGAGGTAGTTCGAAGCCTGTTAGTATAAGACGGATCTGAGGTAGTAAAAAGGGTTACGTGAGGTAGTTCGAAGCCTGTTAGTATAAGACGGATCTGAGGTAGTAAAAAGGGTTAAGTGAGGTAGTTCGAAGCCTGTTAGTATAAGACGGATCTGAGGTAGTAAAAAGGGTTAAGTGAGGTAGTTCGAAGCCTGTTAGTATAAGACGGATCTGAGGTAGTAAAAAGGGTTACGTGAGGTAGTTCGAAGCCTGTTAGTATAAGACGGATCTGAGGTAGTAAAAAGGGTTACGTGAGGTAGTTCGAAGCCTGTTAGTATAAGACGGATCTGAGGTAGTAAAAAGGGTTAAGTGAGGTAGTTCGAAGCCTGTTGGTATAAGACGGATCTGAGGTAGTAAAAAGGGTTAAGTGAGGTAGTTCGAAGCCTGTTAGTTGCTGGAGGCCCTTATCAAGCTGAATAAAATCATCTAAAAGTAGCCAGCATAAGTTAAAAGGACGGCACCGGTACTGAATGGCTTAAGGGGGGTTACCGGCTTTTGTTTGTCTTTCTCTCCTTTTCTCTCTTTCCCTGGCTTGTATCCATTTGGCCCCATTCAACCAACTGTTTTAAGACGTTTATCCCCATCCAGGTGTCGATTTCTTCCTGGCGAGCAATAGCGAGACAGCATTGTATGGAGAAATGCGGCTTCGCCGGAGAAATTTTCTATCGAAAAATGTACACATTTAGCTTGCTGTCAAAACAAATCTATATATATGCTGGCTCGCTACCGCTCGCCAGGAAGATATTGACACCTGGATGGGGGTAAACGTCTTTACCCTTTCACGCACATTTGACGCAGAGGTTGCCAGATTAGCAATAAGAAATAGAGTTCTCTCACTCTTATAATTACCTCTCCAAAATTAGTTTTCTGCCCACAGCTAACTCAATGACAACTGCGAGGTCGAAGTAACTAAACTAAAGGTTTCTAAATACCCCTGATGGTAACAAAGGCTTTAAAGTATCCCCAACAGGCTCAACATCGCGTCATATGTCGGAGAGGGTTAAACAGTAGGCTGAATGGGGCCGAATGGATACAAGCCAAAGAGAGACGGAGAGAAAGATAAAAAAAAGCGAGGTGGGCTCCCTTGACTAAAAAACATAATAAGAACAATACCGGGTCAGTTGTATACATTAATGATGCATACAGAGCGCCTGGTTTGTTCTGTGGTCGGCGGGAAAATATTGATTGTTGTCTGGTAATTGGCTTATTGGCGGCTGCTATTTATAATGGGCTAACGTGTGGGTAAATACGTTATCCATCTATCTATCTATCTATCTATCTACCTATCTATCTATCTATCTATCCATCTAGCTATCCATCCATCCATCCATCTATCTATCTATCTATCTATCTATCTATCTATCTATCTATCTATCTATCTATCTATCTATCTATCTATCTATCTATCTATCTATCTATCTATCTATCTATCTATCTATCTATCTAATGCAACTAAAGTATTAAAATACAATTGGTATTTCAACCAGAAATTTGCTTAGTATGTTAATTTTATATGATCAAATACTTAATCTCCTATCTTGAATTAAGAATTTTCCTGTACTTTAATTTTATAGTACTATTTATCGTAATTAAGTTGATTTAAAGCTAAGTCTTAGACAATTTGTATCTTTCATAGGTCTGATGATGATTCAAGTTTGAGATCGAAACTTCACAAATTAAGAAAATGTATTTCCTCACATTGGTTTTCATCCTGAGAGAGAGAGAGAGAGAGAGAGAGAGAGCGAGCGAGAGAGAGAGAGATACATTGACGCTCGACTAGTCAAAATAGTTTGAGTGTAGATCAAGTAACGTGCAGTGTGTGTGTGTGTCTGTGTGTAAGCATAGGTGACTATTATATTAAATAACTTATAAACATTTATGATAAACTTTAATTAATTCCAAAGAAGAACTGCATATTACTCTATCCGACGCCTTCACGTTAATAGCGAACCCACTTAGCATAATTTACCACTGAGCTATTTTAATTCCCAAACTCGCTTGGCAACATATTAATTACGCCAGAGCTTTTTCAGACAAATTTAAGGGGAGGCAGACCGTTTTTCTGGACCCCTTTCTCCCTTATGTTTAGACCCTCTAGTTTTGAGATTATAAGACGTTCGGCCCATTAGTTTGGCGATTTTAACACCTTTTGCCTCATTTCGTTGTCACTTTTAAGGCCTTTTGTGCCATTTAGGAGTCGATTATTTCCTGGCGAGCGATAGTGACCCTGAAATTTTAAGAGGAACCGGCCTTTCGGCCGGGACATTTTTCTACCGAGATATGTACAAATTTATCTTGAAGGGGGGTCTAGGGAGTGTTTTTCTAAGCTTGATGGAGGTCTAGGGAGGAAACTAAACAAAAATATATGACTAAATGAATTAATAGAGCAAACAAACGGCCAGCCTCCCCTTAATTACTGTTATTGCCTCGGTAATTATGCGTGAAGGCATTTGGGACGATGTAAGAATTCTTAAGTGAAAATTAAGGGGAGACTGGCCGATTGTTTGGTCTATTAATTCATTTATTATTATTTTTTTTTTTAGTTTCCTCCCTAGACCTCCATCAAATTTTTAAAAACATCCATTAGATCCCCCTTCTAGATTAATTTGTAAATTTTTTGGTGGAAAAATGTCCTGGCCAAAGGCTGGTTCTTCCAACATTACAGGCTCACTATCGTTCGCCTGGAAAAACATCGACACCTAAATAGCACGAAAGGTTTTAAAATTGACAACGAAATGGGGCGAAAGGTTTTAAAATCGCCAAACTAATGGGCCGAACGTCTTATAATCTCAAAACTAGCGGGGCTAAACATTAGGGAGAATGGGGACCAGAAAAACGGTCTGCCTCCCCTTAAGAACCCTATTTGAATACATTAGGAACAGAATATTCCCAAACTTCCCTGACAACACTTGAACACTTAATTCAGTGCTAATTTGTTTTGCAGTGTGTTTGAAGGAGACAAAAGGCAAAACTGTCTGTAACAAGTGTCTCTCCCAAAGTTGAATGAGTGATAGAGAGCCAAATTCAAGGTACGTTAAAGTCAAAATGTCTGGACATACGGAGTTTGAAGCAGTTTAAGTCATAGGAAGGGGGAAAGGCAGATTGAGGGAGAGAGATTTACTTGTTGAGTTGAGTTTACTTGTCGAGTAGAATAAAGACAGATAAAATTAGTTCACTCTTTGGTTAGAGAACTGGATAGATTAAGGGTGGGAGTGTGGTGAAAGGCGGGTGCCCTCCACTCTCAGTAGGGGAGGAGGTATGCACTGAGAAAGCTCTGAAGAACATTATTGTAATAGCGGTAAGAGATGGAGAGAGATGCAACATTGCGGCGTTTAGAGAGGGATGTAGGGAATTAGTAAGAGGAAGTGAGTTGATGATACGAAATGCTTTTGACTCTACTGTTTCGAGAAATAAGGTACGGGCGGAACCTACCCACACATGCGAACAATACTTGATATTGTTGGTCTATGGTGATGGGCTGGTCTATCAGAGTGAGAACTGAGCGATCTCTGCCATACCCATAGCTTACTCTGACTGTTCCTTTTACTTATATAATTTCTAGATCTCAAGTGACGGCGTCTCTTCCGTGGATTGACCTCCCAATCTACCAAGATTGGAAGCCAAAGCGTCACATTTTTCCTTTGCCCCTCAACTTTCTCTTCATAATTGATGAGGGGCACAGGGCCCTGGGTGGGGCTTTGGTTTCCCGGGCGTTTCCGCACCCTCCTCAGCTCCCCGCCAGGAGTGGCTTCGGTCACCCAGGCTTTATTGTGGTCGGCAGGGAGGGTTCTGTGGGGGCGCTCGGTTATGGCCTTGGCCTTGCTCGGGGCCGTGGGGCTGTTCGGCCAGGCAGCTTGGGGAACAACAATAACAACAACAACATGGGCGCATAGTGCCCTTATACAGAGCAAGATGTTTTGAAGGGGTGTAGAACCCACAGAGAGGGTTGAGCGCTCCTACATTCTGGAAAGATTTTTTAGCCAGAGTGGTAATATGATATGTCCAAGAAAGGTCAGGAGAATAAAAAACACACCAAGAATATTGAGAGAAAATGAAGGGCTGATCTAGGTATTGTTAACCTATCCGCGGCGAGACTCCGATTCGTTAAACTTCGTGTGGGGCTAAGCTATTGCATTAATTTCTGACGAAAATCGTCATTATCCAATAAATATCGTTATTACTTATTCATATGCACCTATTTTATGTTTAATATGAAGATAGTTACATGTTACAACAATAAAACAAGTGGGAATAGTATTTGGGGGGTGACAAACACGAAATATTGCCGAGCGGTTCATTCATGGAGTTGACAGAGAGCGAGACTGCACCCTCCCTTCACGAGCTCTCGAGCGAGACTGGAGGCAGTGCGGGCTAGTCTCTCTCTCTCTCCTCCCTCCACACTCCTCCCTTTCAACCTTGAAACCGGGTAGGGAGTTTTGGCGCCATAAATAAACCGATAATCACAGGAATAAGAGAAAAATAGGTGATAATTGAGGGGGGGGGGGGGAAGGGGGGAATGGGGGAATTTGGACACATGCGTAGGAGTGATAGAATGTATGGAGAGGAATTATCTCACATATTTACACATTCCTTTGTTTGCAGTGATAGTGGGATGTTTGGAAAGGCTTTTTTTAGGCCATGGCTCATATGAGGACGCTCGCCCTCCTAGGGTTCAGACTCATATGAGGACGCTCGCCGTTCCTGGGTTAAAGAGTAAAGCCGGTATCACACGAGAGTTTTTATAGTCAACATTCGATGATCAACATTTTCCTGACAATATTTTTGGATTATTTTGCACTGGTATCGGAAACTAGACTGGTGGTAGATGAATTTAGGTAACCGAAATATTCTAAATGTTGCCTTCATTAGCTGCCAGACCAGAGTTGAGGATAAATGTTGAGGGAAAAAGCGCTCGTGTGATACCGGTTTAAGTGATAGTGATGTGGAGGATTGTGACAGGCATATAGAAGGGGTTTTGGAAGCATTGAAAGTAACAAGATTCTAATGAAAATATCGGACAGGTTGGGAGCTTAGACACACTGCCTACTGCAGACCGTTTTTCTGGACACCCTTCTCCCTAATGTTTAGCCCCTTTAGTTTTGAAATTATAAGACGTTCCATTAGTTTGGCGATTTTAACACCTTTTGCCCCATTTCGTTGTCAATTTTAAGACCTTTCGTGCCATTTAGGTGTCGATTATTTCCTGGCGGGCAATAGCGAGCCTGCAAATTTAAGAGGAACTGGCCTTCGGCCAGGAAATTTTTCTACCGAAAAATGTACAAATTTATCTTGAAGGGGGGTCTAGGGAGTGTTTTTCTAAGCTTGATGGAGGTCTAGGGAGGAAACTAAAAAAATATATGAATAAATGAATGAATAGACCAAACAAACGGCCAGTCTCCCCTTAACGTGAAACTGGTTCTACTTATTCTGTGATGATCTCATGTAAAATGGTTAAATAAATGATATACTCGTTATACTCAATAATATTGGTGAATTTGTTCTCGACATTAAATGTGGGACAACTATATCTTGTCTTACGAGTGCCACAGAGGAAAGTGTAACTCTTCTACTGATTTGGGGGCAACAAATACCAAGATCAGGAAAACTATATTGTAAGCTTTCTATAAGATATTCATAGTAATACAATGTAGATACAATCTATTGTCAGGGTGCCTATGACATCGATCAATGAAACATAGAATCGATCACATTCAGCATCCATTTTACAATTACTGCAACAAATTATTGCTATATCAAACCAATAGACTGCCCAGTTGTGCTTTAACATTCTATAACATAATATACCTACTGTAGATAATATATAATATGAAAATAATTCACTTATCTATAAAATAATAGCAACTGTTCATAGCACTGGCCTAGCTAAGATACCTAATAGGCAGAATATACAAACAGTTGCACCTGCATCCGCTTTAGCCTTTACAATGCAGAAAGGATTTTGCGATACTGTATTTTGCATATGATTATAGTAATGCACTGTTATGCTCTCATCACCCCCTTTTGGGAAAAAAGCTGGATATCCGAGTCCAGTCATTCCAACATGTATTTTACATTAGTTTTGTGAACACTATTTTACTTTTTGCAAGTTAGCTTATAGCCTATATTGTATATAATTTTATCTAATTGTTAGTAGAAGTTTATCAGAGACAATGGTATTACCGGTACTACTAGAGCTGAAACATTAAGTCATAACTTTACCCATAAACATATTGCCAAGCCTGAGAATAAAGAAAAGTGAAGTCTGTTGAAGTACAAGAGATTATTATATTAGAGGGGTCTTCATGAACAAATTACTAATCTTAACAAAGTCCCAGAGAGCAATAAAGGCTAAAAGAGTATCAAAATATTGAGTGGGGGTGAGGGGAGGAAGTCGTTTAGCAGGAGGCACAGAAATATCGACTTTATGTCATCAACTATAGAGAACACTTTGGTATCACATATTAAATACGGATGTCAGTTGCTCTAAATTTAATAAATTTAAAAAATTTTGACCATTAAAGTGGCTTTGGTGAATAGAAATTAAGTCATTGTTTTATCTAGGGAATCACACAAATAATTAGCAATGAAGTATACAACCTACAGTAATATGCCTTTCTCCTAAGAAAACCATAAATTCACACCACATTATAGTTGAACAGAGGATAAGAGGAAGAAGCATAAACACAAGTAGATAGATCGGTAGATTATAATTTGAGAGCGAGAGAGAGAGACCAGATTAAGTAAAATTAATGTTCCACATATTATGTCCCAACCTTGGATTACTGACCATGATAGTAGATTGCTCCGTTTGTTCTAATTATGTGCATTATTCAATGCATTCTTCTATGATTTATGAAATATTGTTTATTACTGGTCCTCACTCTCTACTCGCATCGGGTGATGAGGAGTGCAGAGCTCACTGGTGTGTATATGCTGTGTATATCTTTCATTACATGTATAATACTATATCACTCCAAGCGTGACCTGAGAGGCGATATTCTGAACTCAGAATGTAAGAAAGAAACGTCTGCCATTTTATAAACAGTACTAACTTCATGGAATATGCATAATATAAATGCAAGTGTTTTAAAACCGTTCAATTCAATGGTGTAAATTAATTTATCTGGCTATCACTACACAATTTTACTCAGCTTAGGAAAAATTAATCGAGTTTACAGGCGTATAATTAAACTAATATAATATTGATATATCTCAATTGATCTCTATGTTGCCGTTAGTTCGCATAGGGTCTTCTTATGTGAATAATATCATGCAATGATGAGGACAATAAATGGGTGTAAGACGACATCGTACGGAAAGGGTTGAAAATATGAACAATATATAACATCGTAACAATAACGTGTGTACTATTTACAATTATACATGCAGTGGTTAAACGTAATTTTATCCATTATATTGTAATGTCTGATATGAGATAAACTTTCAACATTATGATAAAGTCCTGTTGTTAGTGTTGCATCTCTTACCCTCCAGTAATTACTCCTGCACAAGATGAAGGAGAACCAGGGTACCGGTATTAGTCCTTTGTTTGTAGGTGTGTCTGTGTGTGTGTGTGTGTGAGTGTGTGTGTAGGTGTGTGTCTGTGTGTGTGTTTGTGTGTGTGTTTTTAAACATCTGAACACACAGGAGCAACAACATCTACACTAACGAAATAGTCAATAGCAAGCAGAGCATTTATAATACATATGTGTTTATCCTAATACAGTACACTTAAGCCTGCTAAGAGTGTTTCTTTGTATCAGTGGTTGAAAACAAAAATATCTTTAAGATATATTGAAGGGGGATGGTTCACATTTTGGGCGATTTTTGCATGTATTCATTATTTTTCTAGTTTCCTCCCTAGACCTTCATCAAATTAAAAAAAAAAAAATCCATTAGAACCCCCTTCTAGATTAATTTGTACTTTTTCGGTAGAAAAATTTCCCGGCCGAAGGCCGGTTTTTCCAACATTACAGGCTCACTGTCGTTCGCCAGGGAAAAAATTAACACATAAATAGCACAAAAGGTCTAAATTTTGACGAAGAAATGGGGCGAAAGGTCTTAAAATCGACTAACTAATGGGGCAAACATCTTAACATCTGAAAACTAATGGGGCTAAACATGAGGGAGAAAGTGGTCCTGAGAACCAGCCCACCCCCCCTTAAGATTACATGACAGGAATTTCATGTTTAGTTAGGGCTACATCCGTTATTAGTATTTTAGTGTTCTTGATAAAGTGGTTTTGTTCTGTATATCTCGCTTACCACTCCGAGGATAGTCTGTCGCATGTCATTGTACGTCACTGTTAAGGGAGCTCAGACGGTATTGTGCAGCATAATTTACTGGTTCGGCTCAATGGTTTAAGGAGGGGGTTTAGTTTGCTCTCTAAACCTCCATCAAACTTAAAAAAAAAAAACACCCACAAGACCACCCATCGATATAAATGTGTAGATTTTTCGGTAGAAAAATGTCCTGGCCGAAGGCCGATTCCTCTTCAAATACAGGCTCGCTATCGCTCACCAGGAAAAAAATCGACACCTAAATGGCACGAAAGGTCTTATTATTGGCAAAGAAATGGGCAAAAGGTCTGGAAATCCCCAAACTAATGGGGCGAATGCCTTGAAATCTCATATCTAATAAAGCTAAACATGGGGGAGGAGGAGGATTCGCAAAGCCAACTGCCTCCCTTTAATTTGATGATATTTCTATTTATATATACAGTATATATATATATATATATATATATATATATATATATATATATATATATATATATATATTATATATATATATATATATATATAATATATATATATATATATATATATATATATATATATATATATTTTATCATATATAATTTATGTGTGTGTGTGCTGTGAATGGTCTTTGGGAGGTTAGGGATTAATTTCTGTGTGTGTGTGCTGTGAATGGTGTTGGGGGGTTAGGGATTAATTTCTGTGTGTGTGCGCTGTGAATGGTGTTTGGGGGTTAGGGATTAATTTCTGTGTGTGTGTGCTGTGAATGGTGTTTGGGGGTTAGGGATTAATTTCTGTGTGTGTGTGCTGTGAATGGTGTTTGGGGGTTAGGGATTAATTTCTGTGTGTGTGTGCTGTGAATGGTGTTTGGGGGTTAGGGATTAATTTCTGTGTGTGTGTGCTGTGAATGGTGTTTGGGGGTTAGGGATTAATTTTTGGATTATATAAATTTTTTCTGGACATACACTAAAATTATTCAAACTTTTTTTTGTGGCTATGTAACTAATTATATCTTGCGTTATTCTTATTCTTATTATATAGGGGCTACTTGACACATCTATAAAGAAATGCAAAGTAATCTTTATGAAATAGTTAGTATTTATCCATCCCCAATAATATAATTTAAAGTCCGCATGAAGGGACCTATCTCTCTCTCTCTCTTGCATGTTGTCACTATAACCAAATAATACAAATAATTTTTCCAATGAAAAACTGACTTTAACCCTAGAAATGCGAGCTTTGTAGAAATTCTCATGGGCTGGAATGGTCGATTTTAATTATTTTTCGTCTTTTTCATCCTGCTCTAAATCTGTGAAACAAAGTTAAAGACTAAGCATGAACGTGTGAAGAAACTACCTGTTGTAGCCTATACAGAGTCACCAAAATCTCGTTCCCAGTTGGTCTTTGGCCTTGACAGTTGTTGTTGTTACCCAAGCTGCCTGGCCGAACAGTCCCAAAGCCCCGAGCAAGGCCTTGACAGTAATGACAGCAAGTGAAGGTGTTTTTGCATGGAAATCCAGGATCAAGCCATGAATGCTTGCCCTAGAATGCATTGGCTGCAAAAGTTTGTGAAGTACTGAGCTCATGAGGGTTGGGTAGCATGGTGGCTCACTGTAACGTTGGCAACCGCTCGGTACTACCATTTGTCAGCTTGGGATAATTTTCTACCGTGATAAATACATACCCGCTGCATGGCAGGGGAACATATGAGAACGTTAACCGGCATGGAAAAGTTAAAAATGACAAATGAACCATAAACTCCTTCGATTAATTCATTTTTCACGAAGAACGAGAGAGAGAGAGAGAGAGGGAGAGAGAGAGAGATGGTGTGTGTGTGTGTGTGTGTGTGTGTGTGTGTGTATGGAAAGGAAATATTGGAAGAGGATGAAAGTAAAGGATGGAAAAAGGGAGACAACATACAAGTATGTCAAGATGAGCCTCAGACTCAGAAGACAATATTTTCAGCGAGAAGAAATACGCAGGGAAATGCTGAATAGAAGGAAGGGGTGGGGGTGGGGGGGGGGTGACCTGGAGTTATTTAGCTTGGACAACTGAGTCAAACAGATGTAAGGCAGTTGATGTCGAAAGAACAATACAGTGAACAAACAGATAAATACCGATATATGCATGTGTGCGTGTATGCCAGTTTGTCAATTTCCATAAATTGACAAAGGAAAAAGATTAATTTAGATACATTAACATACAGGCTTAAAGAGACTAAATATAGGCAAGGTGTTTCGAAGGGAAACAAAGACAGGAACGTAATTGTTTTTAATACTACAGTATATAGACACGGAGGAATAATAACATAAATTGCATCAACAAGCATGATATTATACTGACACAGTAAGAATGGATTATAAAACTTCGAGTATTAAATTGTAATATTTTGTTATTCAGGGGAACTAATAAATATAGGGAAACCATTGATCATTGTCTATGCATGAAAGACATAAGTTGGAATTACTGCGAGTGCAGGCTGAAATACCCTCAAGCTTTACCATATCCGCTACCAACACAACCACTGCTAACACAACCACTACCAACACGACCACTGTCAATACAACCACTGCCAACACATCCATTGCCAACGCAACCACTACCAACACAACCACTACCAACACGACCACTGTCAATACAACCACTGCCAACAAATCCATTGCCAACACAACCATTACCAACAAAACCACTACCAACACGAACACTGTCAATACAACCACTGCAAACACAACCAATGTCATCACAACCACTACCAACATAACCACCGCTAACACAACCACTGCCATCACATCTATTACCAACACAACCATTACCAACACAACCACTGCCAACATAACTGCTGTCATAACAACCACTACCAACACAACCACTGCCAACACAACCACTGCCAACACAACCACTCACAACACAACCACTCACAACACAACCACTGCCATCACAACCACTACCAACACAACCAATGCCAACAAAACCACTGCCAACACAACCGCTGCCAACACAAGCACTGTCAACACAACCACTGCCAATACAACCACTCCCAACACATCCACTGCCAACACAACCACTGCCAATATAACCACTGCCAACACAACCACTACCAACACATCCACTGTCAACACAACCACTGCCAACACAACTACTGTCAACACAACCACTGCCAACACAACCACTGCCATCATAACCACTGCCGTCACAACCACTACCAGCACAACCACTGTCAACACAACCACTGTCAACACAACCACTGCCAACACAACCACTGTCAACACAACCACTGTCAACACAACCACTGCCAACACAACCACTGTCAACACAACCACTGCCAACACAACCACTGTCAACACAACCACTGCCAACACAACCACCGCCAACACAACCACTGCCAACACAACCACTGCCAACACAACCACTGCCAACACAACCACTGCCAACACAACCACTGTCAATACAACCACTGCCAACACAACCACTGTCAACACAACCACTGTCAACACAACCACTACCAACCCAACCACTACCAACACAACCACTGTCAACACAACCACAGCCAAAACAACCACCGTCAACACAACCACTGCCAACGAAACCACTGCCAACACAACCACTACCAACGCAACCACTACCAACGCAACCACTACCAACGCAACCACTGTCAACGCACCCACTGCCAACGCAACCACTGCCAATGCAACCACTACCAACACAACCACTGCCAACACAACCACTGCCAACACAACCACTGCCAACACAACCACTGCCAACACAACCACTGTCAACACAACCACTACCAACGCAACCACTGCCAACACAACCACTGCTAACACAACCACTGCCAACACAACCACTGACAAACACAACCACTGACAAACACAACCACTGACAAACACAACCACTGACAAACACAACCACTGACAAACACAACCACTGACAAACACAACCACTGCCAACACAACCACTGACAACACAACCACTGTCAACACAACCACTGTCAACACAACCACTGACAACACAACCACTGTCAACACAACCACTGTCAAAACAACCACTGTCAACACAACCACTGTCAACACAACCACTGTCAACACAACCACTGTCAACACAACCACTGTCAACACAACCACTGTCAACACAACTACTGTCAACACAACCACTGTCAACACAACCACTGTCAACACAACCACTGTCAACACAACCACTGCCAACACAACAACTGTCAACATAACCACTGTCAACACAACCACTGTCAACACAACCACTGCCAACACAACCACTGTCAACACAACCACTGTCAACACAATCACTGTCAACATAACCACTGCCATCAAAACCACTGTCAACACAACCACTGTCAACACAACCACTGTCAACACAACCACTGTCAACACAACCACTGTCAATACAACCACTGTCAACACAACCACTGCCAACACAACCAATGCTAACACAACCACTGTCAACACAACCACTGCCATCACAACCACTGTCAACACAACCACTACCAACACAACCACTACCAACACAACCACTGCCATCACAACCACTGCCAACACAACCAATGCCAACACAACCACTACCAACACAACCACTGCCAACACAACCACTGCCAACACAACCATTACCAACACAACCACTGCCAACACAACCGCTACCAACACAATCACTAACAACACAACCACTGCCAACACAACCATGCCAACACAACCACTTGCTAAGGCAGCCTCCCAGAAGCTGGGTGTGCTCAACCGCCTTAGGGGGTTCTTTTCCCCTGCACAGCTTCTTGCTCTGTACAGGGGCATAGTGCGCCCTTGTATTGAGTATTGTTCACATGTGTGGGGAGGTTCCTCTCACACCGCTCTCCTAGACAAAGTTGAAAGGAAGGCCTTTCGTATCATTAACTCCCGTCCACTCACCAACTCTCTGCAATCTCTCTCTCTCCGCCGCAATGTTGCATCTCTCTCGCTATTCTATCGCTACTATAATAATCAGTGTTCCTCAGAGCTATCCCAGTGCATACCACCTCCTTTACGTAGGGCACGTGGTACCCGTCTTGCAACTCAATCCCACCCCTACTCTGTGCAACTCTCCAACCCAGGAGTGAAACGTTACTCTCAAACTTTCTTCTACTCAACATCTGAGCTCTGGAACTCTCTCCCAGAATCAGTCTTTCCCTCTTCCTATGACTTAAATTGCTTCAAACTCCGTGTGTCCAGGCATTTTGGCTCGAACGTCCCTTGATTTTGGCCCTGTCACTCTTTCAACTATGGGGGAGGCACTCGCTATAGGCAGTTATGCCTTTTGCCTCCCTCAATCACATAGAAAAAAAAAAAAAAAAAAAAAAAAACTACCAACACAACCACTACCAACACAACAACATACCACCTCCTTTACGTAGGGCACGTGGTACCCGTCTTGCAACTCAATCCCACCCCTACTCTGTGCAACTCTCCAACCCAGGAGTGAAACGTTACTCTCAAACTTTCTTCTACTCAACATCTGAGCTCTGGAACTCTCTCCCAGAATCAGTCTTTCCCTCTTCCTATGACTTAAATTGCTTCAAACTCCGTGTGTCCAGGCATTTTGGCTCGAACGTCCCTTGATTTTGGCCCTGTCACTCTTTCAACTATGGGGGAGGCACTCGCTATAGGCAGTTATGCCTTTTGCCTCCCTCAATCACATAGAAAAAAAAAAAAAAAAAAAAAAAAAAAAAAACCAACACAACCACTACCAACACAACAACTGCCAACACAACCACTGCCAACACAACCACTGACAACATAACCACTGTCATCACAACCACTGCCAACACAACCACTGGCAACATAACCACTGTCAACACAACCACTGTCAACACAACCACTGACAACACAACCACTGTCAACACAACCACTGTCAACACAACCACTGTCAACACAACCACTGTCAACACAACCACTGTCAACGCAACCACTGTCAACACAACCACTGCCAACACAACCACTGTCAACACAACCACTGTCAACACAACCACTGACAACACAACCACTGTCAACACAACCACTGTCAACACAACCACTGTCAACACAACCACTGCCAACACAACCACTGTCAACACAACCACTGCCAACACAACCACTGTCAACACAACCACTGTCAACACAACCACTGTCAACATAACCACTGCCATCAAAACCACTGTCAACACAACCACTGTCAACACAACCACTGCCAACACAACCACTGTCAACACAACCACTGTCAATACAACCACTGTCAACACAACCACTGCCAACACAACCACTGCTAACACAACCACTGTCAACACAACCACTGCCATCACAACCACTGTCAACACAACCACTACCAACACAACCACTACCAACACAACCACTGCCATCACAACCACTGCCAACACAACCAATGCCAACACAACCACTACCAACACAACCACTGCCAACACAACCACTGCCAACACAACCATTACCAACACAACCACTGCCAACACAACCGCTACCAACACAATCACTAACAACACAACCACTGCCAACACAACCATGCCAACACAACCACTGCCAACACAACCACTGCCAACACAACCATTGCCAACACAACCACTGCCATCACAACCACTACCAACACAACCACTGCCAACACAACCACTGCCAACACAACCACTGACAACACAACCACTGTCAACACAACCACTGCCAACACAACCACTGCCAACACAACCACTGTCAGCACAATCACTACCAACACAACCACTACCAACGCAACTACTGCCAACACAACCACTGCCAACACAACCACTGCCAACACAACCACTGCCAATATAACCACTGCCAACACAAGCACTACCAACACAAGCACTTTCAACACAACCACTGCAACACAACCACTGCCAACACAACCACTGCCAACACAACCACTGCCATCATAACCACTGCCGACACAACCACTGTCAACACAACCACTGCCAACACAACCAGTGCCAACACAACCACTGCCAACACAACCACTGCCAACACAACCACTACCAATGCAACCACTGCCAACACAACCACTGCCAATATAACCACTGCCAACATAACCACTGCCAACACAACCACTACCAACACAACCACTGTCAACACAACCATTACCAACACAACCACTACCAACACAACCACTGCCAACATAACCACTGACAAAATAACCACCGTCAACACTGATATCACAACCACTGCCAACACAACCACTGCCAACACAACCACTGCTAACACAACCACTGCCAACACAACCACTGTCAACACAACCACTGTCAACACAACCACTACCAACGCACCCACTGCCAACACAACCACTGCCAACACAACCACTGCCAACACAACCACTACCAACACAACCATGCCAACACAACCACTGCCAACACAACCACTGCCAACACAACCACTACCAACACAACCATGCCAACACAACCACTGACAAGATAACCACTGTCAACACTGATATCACAACCACTGCCAACACAACCACTGCCAACACAACCACTGGCAATTTAACCACTGTCAACGCAACCCCTGCCAACACAACCACTGTCAACACAACCACTGCCAACACACCCACTGCCAACACAACCACTGTCAACACAACCACTGCCAACACAACCACTGTCAACACTGTCATCACAACCACTGCCAACACACCCACTACCAACACAACCACTGCCAACACAACCACTGCCAACACAACCATTACCAATACAACCACTGACAACATAACCACTGTCAACACAACCACTACCAACACAACCACTACCATCGCAACCACTGTCAACACAACCTCTACCAACACAACCACTGCCTACACAACCACGGCCAAAACAACCACTGTCAACTCAACCACTGCCAACACAACCACTACCAACACAACCACTACCAACACAACCACTGCCAACACAACCACTACCAACACAACCACTGCCAACACAACCACTACCAACACAACCACTGTCAACACAACCACTGCCAACACAACCACTACCAACACAACCACTGCCAACACAACCACTGCCAACACAACCACTACCAACACAACCACTGTCAACACAACCACTGCCAACACAACCACTGTCAACACAACCACTACCAACACAACCACTACCAACACAACCACTGCCAACACAACCACTGCCAACACAACCATTACCAATACAACCACTGACAACATAACCACTGTCAACACTGTCATCACAACCACTGCCAACACAACCACTACACAAACCACACACAGAAACGACAGAACACACTCACACACACAACTACCCCCAACAACACACACACACACAACACTACCAACACAAAATACTATTTAAGCACACACACTTGCCAACACTTGTTTCCTATACAAGGAGACAAAAGGCAGGTTGCCTGTAACGAATGTCTCCCCAAAGCCCAAAAAGTTACAGAGGCAAATTCAAGGGACGTTGGGGTCTAAACACACAAAGTTTAAAGCAAACAAACAACCATGACTACCACAACCACTGCCAACACAACCACTACCAACGCAACCACTGCCAACACAACCACTGCCAACACAACCACTGCCAACATAACCACTGCCATACACCCCTCCCCCCCCCCCACCACTACCACCACCACCACAACCCCCAACCACCACCACCACCACGAAGATACACCACAACCACGACTAGTACTACCACAACCACAACCACCACCACCACCACTACCACTAATCTGAACGCAAATATATACACGATTCTCATGGAAAACAGGCCTTGGTGGTGACCATGTCGAGTTGTGTAGCGGTCATCTGCGAGAGTGTCCGGGAGATTTCCTTCATGTCGACAACACCCTTGCGTCAAACATACTCGCCTTTTTCCATTGGCGGATATACTCTCTGCAACACATACGACATCCGTCTTGTCATATCACGGAATGGTCTTGAGACTATTTGTGTGTATCTTCAAATAGTTGAGCGAGGTCTTCCATGTTCGTGTCAACTTTTTTCGTGTAACACCGTCACGGACACATAAGATTAGAAAAGACTGGTCTCGGACATACCGCGGATACATTGCAGACATTGCAGAACATTCTTACACATAACCAACATCCATGAAAATGTTTGAACTTTCCAAAAATCAGTACGACTCTAACACCACAATTCAAGACTGCAGGAATCCATCGCGGACATCATAAGATCATGCAAGAATTGTATGCGACATGACAAGACAATGGACAAATACTGGCTATCGGGATGGGTCGCAGATCAAAATCGTGGATGTTGGAAAGGCCTTAAACACTTATAAAACCCCTAATCAACTAATGAGTTATATAATAATTGAAATACAGGCTGAGAATTAAATACAAACAACCACCACCCAACTATTCCAAGCACTTAATTAACTTGTTCACCTCTGGGTACTGAATTAGGCTGGTCACTAACTCACTAGATCATTTCAAGCTAGACATTCTACTGTATATGGGATTGGTTGACGTATATTGGTTGACATGATCTACGGTTGAATTAAGGGGAGATTTTTCCATTTAAGATGACCCCGTAAATTTGGCGATTTTAAGATCTTTCACCCCATTCCTGTCAATTTTAAGATATTTCATGCCATTTAGGTGTCGATTTTTTCTTGGTGAGCATTAAGAAGCCTGTGATTTAGGAGGAACCGGCCATTGGATATTTTTATACCGAAAATTTTTCACATTTATCTCGAAGAGGGGTACTGTAGATATATTTTTATAGCTTGATGGAAAGGTCTACAGATCAAACTATAATTCTCTCCTTAACTCCTTCTGTACCGGTGACGTCTGTTTAATTTAATTCTTGCTATATTTAGACGCCTAAGTGTCTTAAGAAGAATGTGTGGTAGTCAAAAGGGTTAGGTGAGATAATCCTAAGCCTGTTAAATGGTGAAGCTGAATACAATCGTTTAATAGAGGCTAGAGTACAGTTAAAAGGACGGCACCGGTACTGGAAGGATTACCCCTTCCTTCACCACGATGATGCCATTTTACGATTGTATGCAGTTTATGAAGGACCTACGTTCTTCAGAGGGTTTATTGACATCGTATTTACCCTTTTGAGATCTAGATATATATTATAATTATAAGCTAAAGATAATCGTCTAATGGTAACCGCAATATATCATATAGTTTGGCTCGAACCTCGCATACCAAAACCATCCTCGGTTTCAAGCGTTAATTTGTGTGTTTTTTTATATATACTGTATAGTGTCATATGCGTCTATCTGAATGGATCTCTCTCTCTCTCTCTCTGTTCTATCCTTGTCTTTCACTTCCTTTTATTTGGGGTTCTGCTATCTCTAATAGAAATACCTCCTGATCATGTATTTGGACAGTATGGTGAGTGTATGTAATCATATGTATATACAGTATATCTCTCACCTAGACACTTACGCATCATTGGGAAAATGTCACCTTAACAACTAGCAAAAGATGGTCTCTTTCTCCGTGGACTTGTCTCCTGACTAAACATCAAAGGTGAAACTATCGGTCTTATAGTTTTCACCAGCCCCCCTAAACGAACCAATATTATCCGTGAAATGCCGCGTAACGGGCGTGTGGAAGTGCGATAACAAGAGTGGGCTGGAGATGCGTCAATATTTAACTGAGAGAGAGAGAGAGAGAGAGAGAGAGAGAGAGAGAGAGAGAGAGAGAGAGAGAGAGAGAGAGAGAGAGAGAGAGAGAGAGAGAGAAAAACATTTTGTACAATACCAATATTGCCTGGTTTAGATAATTATGCACAAATAACATTGGCACACACGCTCTGTTCGGCACGTCAAACAGGGTAAGGTCCAGTGTGAGTGGTTTGACGGTGTGTGCAGGTCGGTGCAATTAAGGGGTCCCACCTTGTTTTATATGTTGTAATTTGGTGTTCTCTCTCCCTCCCTCTCTATCTGGTTTGCATCCATTCGGCCCCATTCAGCCTACTGGTTTAAGACGTTTATCCCCATCCAGGTGTCGATTTTCTTCCTGGCGAGCAGTAGCGAGCCAACATATTTTGTAAAATGTTTTTGACAGCAGGCTAAATTTGTAAAACAAATTATAGAAAAATTTCTCCGGCGAAGCCGGATTTCTCCATACAATGCTAGCTTGCTATCGCTCGCCAGGAAGAAATTGACACCTGGATGGGTATAAACGTCTTAAAACAGTAGGCTGAATGGGTCCGAATGGATACAAGCCAGAGAAAGACAGACAAGAAAAGAAAAGAAAAAAACAGTTCACCCCCCTTACACCACTTGCACATACACTCAAACTGTCCAGCACAGTTATCACATTGACTATACTGTAGTCCGTTCATTTTAGGTTGGCAGAAATCGTACCCGCTAACCTCTCTTAACTAAAAGAGGACTAGCGTTAATATGTCTACCAATTAGGAAGAATTGGCCAGGGAATATGTGTATTAATTGACAGCTCATTTGCTCTAGCCCTTTTTGAGATACAGAGGTTTGAGGTTACGATTTCTGCCCAACCTAGAATGAACGGACTATAGTCAAT
This sequence comes from Paralithodes platypus, assembly GCA_032716605.1. Lineage (NCBI taxonomy): Eukaryota > Metazoa > Arthropoda > Malacostraca > Decapoda > Lithodidae > Paralithodes > Paralithodes platypus. The sequence goes on along the minus strand of CM064501.1, from coordinate 36,132,877 downwards.
GTGATAACTGTGCTGGACAGTTTGAGTGTATGTGCAAGTAGTTTAAAGGGGTTGACCTGCTTTTTTCTCTTCTTTTCTCTCTTTCTCTGGCTTGTACCCATTTGACCCCATTCAGCCTACTGTTTTAAGACGTGTATCCTCATCCAGGTGTGGATTTCTGAACGGACTATAGCCAAACTTATCATGTGTGACAAAGTTAATGGGTGTCAGACAGCTATTATGATGCGTGTTAGCGGTAACAAGGAAGTACTTTAGTGTGGCTATGTATCGTGAAATTTGAAGATCGTTAAGGGGAGGTTTTTAGTTAGTTCGCTAGACCTCCATCAAGCTTAACATTACAGCCCCTAGACCCCCTTTCAAGATAAATTTGTAAATTTTTCGGTAGAAAAATTAAATTACAATTAAATTACAGGCTCGCTATCGCTCGCCAGGAAAAAATCGACACCTAAATGGCACGAAAAGTCTTAAACTTGACAGAAATGGGGCGAAAGTTCTTAAAATCGCCAAACCAATGGGGCGAACGTCTTATAATATCAAAAACAATGGGGCTAACCATGAGGGAGAAAGGGGTCAAGAAAAAAATCCCTCAAGTGGAAATCTCCCCTTAAGCCAGCAAGGTATGATCGTGTAAATTATCGAATGCGGAAGAGAAATGGTGGCAAAATATAGGTAAGTTGTAAAAAAAAAAAATTAAACGAAAAATACGTCAGTGTCGGTAAGGAGGTAAAGATATTAACCCCTTTTGTACCGGCGACGTCTTTCTGAGTGTCGGTAAAGAGGTAAAGATATTAACCCCTTCTGTACCGGCGACGTCTTTCTGAGTGTCGGTAAGGAGGTAAAGATATTAACCCCTTCTGTACCGGCGACGTCTTTCTGAGTGTCGGTAAGGAGGTAAAGATATTAACCCCTTCTGTACCGGTGACGTCTTTCTGAGTGTCGGTAAGGAGGTAAAGATATTAACCCCTTCTGTACCGGCGACGTCTTTCTGTTTTTATTCTAGCTATATTTAGACGAGTTTGTGCAGTTTTAGAAGGATCTGTGGTAGTAGGAATGGTTGTTGTTGTTGTTGCTGTTCCCCAAGCTGCCTGGCCGAACAGCCCCAAGGCCCCGAGCAAGGCCAAGGCCATAACCGAGCGCCCCCACAGAACCCTCCCTGCCGACCACAATAAAGCCTGGGTGACCGAAGCCACTCCATGGCGGGGAGCTGAAGAGGGTGCGGAAACGCCCGGGAAACCAAAGCCCCACCCAGGGCCCTGTGCCCCTCAGCAATTATGAAGAGAAAGTTGAGGGGCAAAGGAAAAATGTGACGCTTTGGCTTCCAATCTTGGTAGATTGGGAGGTCAATCCACGGAAGAGACGCCGTCACTTGAGATCTAGAAAATATATAAGTAAAAGGAACAGTCAGAGTAAGCTATGGGTATGGCAGAGATCGCTCAGTTCTCACTCTGATAGACCAGCCCATCACCAGAGTAGGAATGGTTGAGTAAGATAGTTCGAAGCCTGTTATTTGCTGTACACTGTACACTGTTTACACTTTTACACTGTTTACACTGTACACTTTTTACACTGAATACAATCGTCTATTAGTATTTAGAATAAAGTTTTAAAAAGATGGCTCCGGTACAGAAGGGGTTAACAGGAACGTCTTAACATCTCGAACGAAATGGGGCTAAACATGAGGGAGAAAGGGGATACGAAAACAAAATCCCTGAAGTGGCAATCTCCCCTTAAGGTTGAGCATTTGGGGTCACTGTTACGGAGGGCCACCAGCAGGAGAGCTTCTATAGTCAACATTCGATGATCAACATTTTTCTGGCAACATTTCTGGAATATTTTGCCCTGGTATGGGAAACTAGATTGTTGATAGATGAATTTAGGTGACCAAAATATTCTAAATGTTGACCAGTGTTGAGGATAAATGTTGAGGATAAATGTTGAGGGAAATAGCGCTCGTGTGATACCGGCTTTATATAGATCCACCACCAGCAGGAGGAGGTCAACCGTTATGGAATATGAGTTGGGCTGGAGTTGTTGGTGGGGTGAAAGACACGGATAACATGCACCCACAGAAACACCCCACCACACCTGGCCTGCATTGCACCTGCTTATAGTGCTCTGGTAAAAGTACTTTTTGTCAATTATTGGTGCCTGATATTCTGCCATAGTTTAATTTTATTGTCGGTATTTAGGATTGTTATTATGATTATATTGTATTATTATTATTATTATTATTATTATTATTATTATTATTATTATAATTATTATTATTTTCACAGACCCGCTATGATATCAAAGTCAGGCACAGTCTATAGAATAGTGTCTGTTGGAGATTAATTGTTAAGGGGAGGTATTTAGTTTGTTCCCTAGACCTCCATCAAGCTTAAAATTACATCCCCTTGAGTCCTTTTCAAGATAAATTTGTACATTTTTCGGTAGAAAAATGTCCCGGCCGAAGGCCGGTTCCTCTTAAATTACAGGCTCGCTATCACTCGCCAGGATAAAATCGACACCTGAATTGCACGAAAGGTCTTAATATGGGGTGAAAGTTCTTAAAATCGCTAAACTAATGGGGCAAACGTTTTATAATATCAAAAGCAATGGGGCTAAACATGAGGGAGAAAGGGGTCCAGAAAAAATCCCTCAAGTGGAAATCTCCCCTTAACACACCAGTAACAGTGGAGTTCGAAATTCAAATAATATTTTACGAATATAACTGCACAATCGCATTCACCTTCATTTACTGCACAATCGCATTCACCTTCATTTACCCATTCCATTATCCATGTACTTAAGGGAGCCCACCTCGCTTTTTTCTCTTTCTCTCCCTCTCTCTTTGACTTGTATCCATTCGGCCCCATTCAGCCTACTGTTTTAAGACGTTTACCCCCATCCAGGTGTCAATATTTTCCTGGCGAGCGGAAGCGAGCCAGCATATATATATATTTTTGTTTTGACAGCAAGATAAATTTGTAAATGTTTTCGATAGAAAAATGTCTCCGGCAAAGCCGGATTTCTCCATATAATGCTGGCTCGCTATCGCTCGCCAGGAAGAAATCGACACCTGGATGGGAATAAACGTCTTAAAACAGTCGACTGAATGGGGCCAAATGGATACAAGCCAGGGAAAGAGAGAAAAGGAGAGAAAGATAAACTAAGCAGGTGACCCCCCTCAACCCATATCATAACCTACAGTTTTTAAGATAACAATGAAAGTTTATATATAAAGTTTATATTTAAAGTTTATATATAAAGTTTATATATAAAGTTTATATATAAAGTTTATATTTAAAGTTTATATATAAAGTTTATATATAAAGTTTATATATAAAGTTTACTAGAGTTTAGTAAAATTTGCCAGAACGTCCCGGACTTCCCAAACTTGACTACTTCCTTTAACGTGACGATAGTGCGTTGTTATATGTGCGATTAGTTTGCTTGGGAAACAGATTAACTTGCTCATGTAGTAATGTACACCCTATGTGGTGGATTGTGTTCTTTTATTTATTTAATAATTTTCATTTTAGTAAGCGTTGTTTCCACATAGCGATTTTGATAATTTAATTTGACTTTATATTGTCCTTGTCCCAATTTTGGTTTGTTTAGTTTGCAAGTTTTACATTTTAATTTTAAAGCTTACATTATGCATCAACAATTATATATTTGACATCCCCGTCTGTTGAGGATTGTGCAAACAATTATGGCTATCAAAAAGTAGTTTTTAATGGACGATTATCATGGTTGTATGGAAAGATGATATATATTTTAAATGACTAGATACTCAGCTTGTAATAGAAACAATACCAATGTAAAAGTATACCGGTCTGTTTTTGTTTTTTTAATGTTTCTGGTGTCATGACGCCAGACAAGTAAACAAATGATCAGTAAATACATAAAGTTTAAGGGGAGATTTCCACTTGAGGGACTTTTTTCTTGACCCCTTTCTCCCTTATGTCTAGCCCCATTGCTTTAGAGATTTTAAGACGTTCGCCCCATTAGTTTGGCAATTTTAAGAACCCTCGCCCAATTTCTGTCAATTTTAAGACCATTCGTGACATTTAGGTGTCGATTTTTTCCTGGCGAGCGATAGAGAGCCTGTAATTTAAGGGGAACCGGCCTTCGGCCGGGAAATTTTTCTACCGAAAAATGTACAAATTTATCTTGAAAGGGGGTCTAGGGGGAGTAATTTTAAGTTTGATGGAAGTTTTAGGGAATCAACTAAAAACCTCCCCTTAAGGGTTTAAATTCAAGAAGTTGCAATGCCAAAAAAAAAAAAAAAAAAAAAAAAAAAAAATCGGTAACACTTTTCCAGGTAAAATTTCCAATGATTAAACTCTTGTAAATTAATGTGCCCAGGCAATTAATCTCAAATATACCTTCAAACTGACTTTGTGTCCAACTTATATTACAAAGGAACACTAATAACAAGCTTAAGGGGAGATTTCCACTTGAGTGAATTTTTTTCAGGACCCCTTTCTCCCTCATGGTTAGCCCCATTGCTTTTGATATTATAAGACATTCGCCCCATTAGTTTGGCGATTTTAAGAACTTTCGCCCCATTTCTGTCAATTTTAAGACTTTCGTGCCATTTAGGTGTCGATTTTTTCCTGGCGAGCGATAGCGAGCCTGTAATTTAAGAGGAACCGGCCTTCGGCCGGGAAATTTTTCTACCGAAAAATGTAAAAATTTATCTTGAAAGAGGGTCTAGGGGCTGTAATGTTAAGCTTGATAGAAGTCTAGCGAACTAACTAAAAACCTCCCCTTAATCCCATCCGAGAATTGTTGAAAGTTTATCCCACCTGAGACATTACAATATAATGGAGAAAGGGACGTTTACGGAGGGTCACCAGCTTTTCTCTCTTTCTCTCTTTCTCTGGCTTGTATCCATTCGGCCCCATTCAGCCAACTGTTTTAAGACGTTTATCCCCATCCAGGTGTCGATTTCTTTCTGGCGAGCGATAACGAACCAGTATTGTATGGAGAAAACGGGCTTCGCCAGAGACATTTTTCTATCGAAAAATGTACAAATTTAGCTTGCTGTCAAAACAAAAATATATATATGCTGGCTCGCTACCGCTCGCCAGGAAAATATTGACACCTGGATGGGGGTAAACGTCTTAAAATAGTAGGCTGAATTGGGGCCGCATGGATACAAGCCAAAGAGAGAGGGAGAGAAAGAGAAAAAAAAGCGAGGTGGGCGAGTTGATCCCATCTGAGACATTGCAATATAATGGAGAAAGGGACGTTTAACCATTGCATGTATAATTGTAAATAATACATACGTTATTGAAAGCATTGTTGCGATTTAAACGTAAGCAAGACTCAATATTTGGCATTTGTCAATATTCCTTGTGTACACTAGTTGTTGTACTTTCTGGACCCCTTTCTCCCTCATAGTTAGCCCCATTGCTTTTGATATTATAACACATTCACCCCATTAGTTTGGCGATTTTAAGAACTTTCGCCCCATTTCTGTCAATTTTAAGGCTTTCGTGCCATTTAGGTGTCGATTTTTTGCTGGCGAGCGATAGCGAGCCTGTAATTTAAGAGGGATCTGCCTTGCTTAGGCCAATCGGCTTTCTGCAGACTCCCATTTTCTTATGTTCTTATGTACTTACACTAGTTGTATTTGCGGGAGTGAGCATGCTCGTTAATTCCCGCCTCCTAAGATATGTTTGTCATACCGTGCTTTGAAACTATGCACTGATGGTGCAGACACTACTTCGGCTGGCAATTTGTTCCACCCACTAATCGAGTTGGTAGGAAATCTTTTACTTTTCAGATCAGATTTACTATTTAGCACTTTTAGTTTGTAGCTGTGACCTCTTGTCCTCTCACCTCCATTCCTCTCTATGAAGTTTTCTTGGTCGATTTTGTCAATACCTCTAACACATTTATATATCTGAATTTGCTGTCCTCGTTTCCTTCTCTGTTCCAGTGTTGGTAGATTCAATCTCTCGAGCCTCTCTTGGTACTCCAAATTTTCCAAACCTGGGATCATCCTCGTAGCTGCTCTCTGTACCCTCTCAATTTTGTGGATATGTTTCTTCAAGTGAGGGGACCACACTACAGATGCATATTCCATCCTGGGTCTTATTATTGCCGTTATTATTTGTTTCATGGTGTTTTCATTAAGATAATTGAAAGACATCCTGATATTTGCCAATAATGCTAGTGATTCTCTCACTATCTTATTTACGTGGCTTTCTGGAGACATGTTATCCCTAAATTCTATCCCCAAGTCTTTTTCTTTTTCTGCTTTGGGAATCACTTCGTTTCCTAGTTTATAATCTTTTCTAGGTCTGTACTTGCTTTTACCCATTTCTAGAGTCTTACATTTCCCTGCATTGAACTCCATATTCCATTTGATGCTCCATTCATGGATCTTTTGCAAATCTGCTTAGAGCTCAAGGCAATCCTCCTGGGTTCTGATCGTTTTAAGCAGCTTAGCATCGTCCGCAAACATACTCATGTAGCTTGTTAGTCCCTCAGGTAAGTCATTTACAAATATTAGAAACATGATTGGGGCTAGAACAGATCCTTGTGGTACCCCACTCGTAATTTGAGTCCAGTTTGACGATTTCCCCCTTACTGTTGTTCTCATCTGTCTTCCGCTAAGGTAGCTCTCCATCCATTTCAGCAGTTTGTCTCCTACTTTTCCCTCATGTTTTAATTTCCACAGCAATCTCTTGTGTGGAACTTTGTCAAATGCCTTTTTAAAGTCTAGGTAGGCACAGTCTACCCTCCTTCCCTCTTGTCCACTGTGTCTATTACTCTAGAGTAAAAACTCAACAAGTTGCTTACACATGATCTTCCACCTCTGAATCCAAATTGTCGGTCAGTAATTAATCTTTTGGATTCCAGGTAGTTCACCCATTTGTCCCTTATTAATCCTTCCAGAATCTTCATGAGGATGCTCAATAGTGATACAGGTCTATAGTTCAGTGGTTTATCTCGGCTTCCTCCCTTAAATATAGGAATAATGTTTGCTCTTTTCCATTCTGTAGGTACTATCCCTGTGTCCAATGATTTGGTCATTATGTCATATAACGGTATACTCAGTTCCATAGCATTTTCTTTAATAATCCAGCCTGATACTCCGTCCGGTCCAGCGGCTTTTGTTTGGATCCACCTTACTCATTTTGTCTATGAGCTCTGGTCTGTTAAATGTTACTTCCGGCATTTCCTCTGTACCTATCTCATTGGTTTCTGGTGCAATGAATTCTCCTTCTTTTGTAAATACTGATGCAAAATTTCTATTTAGTTCTTCCGCAATCTCTGTATCCTCTTCTATGATTCTGTTTCCACTTTTAATCTTAACGATCGTGGCTTTTATCTTCCTTTTGCCGTTTACAAACTTGAAAAACATTTTTGGATTCTTTTCATAGTTCTCCACTATCCCTTTCTCATGGTTTGCCTCTGACCTCCTCCTCATTTCTGTGTATTTGTTTCTCTCCTCTTTATACTTTTGCCTGTTATCTTCCGAATCCCAGTTTCTCATCTTTTTCCAGGCTTTTTTTTTTGCTTCCTGTGCTTGCCTACATTCGCGGTTAAACCATACTTTGCGATTACTTTTTTTCCTTTTATTAATGTACTTAGGGACAAAAGTTTGTATACCAGTATCATAGATCTCCATGAATGCCTTGAGTTTTTTGTGTACCTCACTTTCAGATAACACCTGATCCCAATTTTATGACTTGAAAAAATCCCGTAGTACTAGTGTGTGTGTGTGTGTGTGTGTGTGTGTGTGCGTGTGCGTGTGTAAGAATATACATAGTCTTTATATCTCAGGTAGGGATTGAAAGAAATGAAAAATGCCAACTATGTGAGCCACAAAATCCCGAGCCAAAGAAAGCTGTCAGGCCATTTTTTATCAGTTGTTGATTGGAAGGGTTGAGGCTGGAGAGACGAGGAACATCGGGACCCTTGGCTGAGTGGGTGGCAGGGGAGAGATAGTCATATCAATAGAAAGATTGATTCACATATACTGAGATGAAGTCAGAGGTATAAAGATAGATAAACAGTGAAACAGGTTGACAGATAAATAGAATGATAAGCAGATATTCACATAGGAAATACTAAGCTTAAGGGGAGGAAGACCGTTTTTCTGGACCCCCTTCTCCCTAATGTTTTAGCCCGACTAGTTCTGAAATTTAGCGATTTTCACACCTTTCGCCCCATTTCGTTGTAAATTTTAAGACCTTTCGTGCCATTTAGGTGTCGATTATTTCCTGGCGAGCGATAGTGAGCTTGCAATTATAAGAGGAACCGGCCTTCGGCCGGGAAAATTTTCTACCGAAAAATGTACAAATTTATCTCGAAGGGGGTTCTAGGGGGTGTTTTTCTAGTCCTGATGGAGGTCTAGGGAGGAAACTAACAAAATATATGAATAAATGAATTAATAGACCAAACAAACGGTCAGCCTCCCCTTAACTCTCATATTCACACACACATGAACACACATATATGTACATAGCTCTAAATCTAATATATGCATTGAGTAATCAGTGGATTGCAATATTGTTTGTCTATGTGTGTGAGAGAGACAAAAGACAGAACTGCCTTGACGAGTGCCTCCCCCAGAGTTGAAAGAGTGACAGGGTCAAAATCATGGGACGTTCGAGCCGAAATGCCTGGACACACAGAGTTTGAAGCAATTTAAGTCATAGGATGAGGGAAAAGATTCTGGGAGAGAGTTCCAGAGCTCAGCTGTTGAATAGAAGAAAGATGGCGAATAAAGTTTCACTCTTGGGTTGGAGTTGAACAGAGTAGAGGTGGGATTGTGTTACAAGACGGGTACTACGTGCTATACGAAGAGGGGTTGGTATACACTGAGATAGCTAAATAGGTTTTAATAATACCACGATGCTAAGCAAATTATTATAAACACGTATGAATGGGTAACTTTTATTATTAACACTGAACAGTTAATTTTAAGGGGAGGCAGACCGTTTGTTTGGTCTATTAATTAATTTATTCATATATTTTTTTAGTTTCCTCCCTAGACCTCCATCAAGCTTAGAAAAACACCCCCTAGACCCCCCTTCAAGATAAATGAGTAAATTTTTCGGTAGAAAAATGTCTCGGCCGAAGGCCGGTTCCTCTTAAAATTGCAGGCTCGCTATTGCTCGCCAGGAAATAATCGACACCTAAATTGGACGAAAGGTCTTAAAATTGACAACGAAATGGAGCGAAAAGTGTTAAAATCGCCAAATGAATGGACTGAACGTCTTATATTCTCAAAACTAATGGGGCTAAACATTAGG
>CM064501.1:35863614-36118614 GCA_032716605.1 Paralithodes platypus | reverse complement strand
GTTCACCATAATAATACAATGTCATCCTTGTCTTGGCGTTTTAAGGGGAGGTTTTTAGTGCTTTCCCTAGACTTCCATCAAACTTAAAATAATACCCCCTTGAGCCCATTTCAAGATAAATTTGTACATTTTTCGGTAGAAAAATGTCCCGGCCAAAGGCCGGTTGCTCTTAAAGTACAGGCTCGCTATCGCTCGCCAGGAAAAAATAGACACCTAAATGGAACGAAATGTCTTAAAATTGACAGAAATGGGGCGAAAGTTATCAAAATCGCCAAATTAATGGGGCGAATGTCTTGAAATGTCAAAAGCAACGGAGCCAAACATGAGGGAGAAAGGGATCAAGAAAAAACTCCCTGAAGTGGAAATCTCCCCTTAACCCCTTCCATTTAACCCTTTGAGTGCCAGCGACGTGTGTTATATTATCGGCTAGTTATATTTAGACGATATTATGCAGCTTAGGAAGGATCTGTGGTAGTTAAAAGGGTAGGTTGAGATAGTTTGAAGCCTTATTATTGCTAGAGGTCCTTCCTAAGCTGGATACAATCGTCTAATAGCTGCCAGAATATGATGAAATGACGTCCCTGGTACAATATGGGTTACCTTTATGCCGGCTACTATTAGACGCTTGTCTACAGTTTAAATTGGGCCTCCAGCAATTCACAGGTTTCGACCAATCTCACTTAACCCTTTTTACTACCACAGATCCTTCCTAAGCTGCATAATATCGTCTTAATATAACTAGAATATAACACACGTCGCTGGTACTCAAATGGCTAACAGGCTTCGACCTATCTCACTTAAGGGGAGGTTTTTAGTTAGTTCCCTAGACCTCCATCAAGCTTAAAAATACAACCTCTAGGCCTCCTTTCAAGATAAATGTGTAAATTTTTCGGTAGAAAAATGTCCCGGCCATAGGCCGGTTTCTCTTAAATTACAGGCTCGCTATCGCTCGCCAGGAAAAAATCGACACCTATATTGCATGAAAGGTCTTAAAATTGACAGAAATGGGGTGAAAGTTCTTAATTATGGGGCGAACGTCTTAAAATATCAAAAGCAAGGGGGCTAAACATGAGAGAGAAAGGGGTCCAGACAAAAATCGCTCAAGTGGAAATCTCCCCTTAACCCTTTATCACTACCACAAATCCTTCGTCAACTCCAACCCACCCACCGTCTATATACAGTATAGCAGAATACAAATATAACACACGTCGCCGGTAAAGAAGGGGTTAAATCTCATTCTGTCGGCCACCCCCCCCCCCCCCCCGCCCGCCTATAGTTCAGGATAAAGCCACTTCGCATCCCGATTTAGAGGAGGCAGTTGGTTTTTCGAGTCCTCTTCCTCCCTCATGATTAGCCCTATTTGTTATGACATTTCCAAATATTCACCCCATTTGTTTTGCGATTTTCAGACCTTTTGCCCCATTTCTTTGCCAATATTAAGACCTTTCGTGCCATTTAGGTGTCGATTTTTTTCATGGCGAGCGATAGTGAGAATGTATTTGAAGAGGAATCGGCCTTCGGCCGGGACATTTTTCTACCGAAAAATGTACAAATTTATATCGAAGGGGGTTCTTGTGGGTGTTCTTTTAAGCTTGATAGAAGTTTGGAGAGCAAACTAAACCCCTTCCTTAAACCATTGAGCCGAACCAGTATATTATGCTGCACAATACCGTCTGAGCTCCCTTAACAAACCAATGACCCAACAACTATCTCAATTTCCTTCACCAAAGTATCGCCATTATCACCGTCATTGAAAAGAACTAACTTAACTGTTTTAAGTGCCGCTTTAATTGCAGCTTTAAGGGGGGTCACAGGCTTGTTTCTCTCTTTCTCTGGCTTGTATCTATTCGGCCCCATTCAGCCTACTGTTTTAAGACGTTCACTCACATCCCGGTGTCGATTTTTTTCCTGGCGAGCGGTAGCGAGCCAGCATATTTTGTTTAAAGGTTTTGACAGCAGGCTAAATTTGTACATTTTTCGATTGAAAAATTTCTCCGGCGAAGCCGGATTTCTCCATACAATGCTGGTTCGCTATCGCTCACCAGGAAGAAATTGACACCTGGATGGGGATAAACGTCTTACAACAGTAGGCTGAATGGGGCCGAATGGATACAAGCCAGAGAAAGATAGAAAAAAAAAGCCTGTCACCCCTCTTTAGTGAATCATTTGCCGGTTAGTGAGTGGCGGTCATGGTTCATATGCCATTTTTAAAGTCAGTTTGTCAATAGCAAACATTTGTATTGCTCGGTTATAATGATAATATGAGAGAGAGAGAGAAAGAGTCCCACCATGCCCCCTGTATAATATTGCTCGGTTATAATGATAATATGAGAGAGAGAGAGAGTGAGAGAGAGAGAGAGAGAGAGAGAGAGAGAGAGAGAGAGAGAGAGAGAGAGAGAGAGAGAGAGAGAGAGAGAGAGAGAGAGAGAGAGAGAGTGAGTGTGTCCCACGTTCCCATGCCCCCTGTATAGTATATTATTGAGGACGAAAGCTACTAAATAATCCGTATAGTTAAGGGGAGGTATTTAGTTTGTTCCCTAGACCTCCATCAAGCTAAAAATTACACCCCCTTGAGTCCCTTTCAAGATAAATTTGTAAATTTTTCGGTAGAAAAATTTCCCGGCCGAAGGCCGGTTCCTCTTAAATTACAGGCTCGCTATCGCTCGCCAGGATAAAATTGACACCTGAATGGCACGAAAGGTCTTAATATGGGGTGAAAGTTCTTAACATCGCTAAACTAATGGGGCAAACGTTTTATAATATCAAAAACAATGGGGCTAAACATGAGGGAGAAAGGGGTCAAGAAAAAAATCCCTCAAGTGGAGATCTCCCCTTAATCGACACATTTATAAGGCTGTAGTAAGAATAGCACAAGATTCTGTTGATTTTTAAGATGCCAACTTCTACTAGAGATAGTTACGCCCTTTATACCATCTGTTGCGGGTTCCCGTTTACCGAGGGGGAAGTGTTGAGAGAATACAAGAACCAGGTGTACAAGTTTTATTATTTAGGTAGTGGTTTGATATGCATCTCTTATGTAGGAATACAGGTAGATATAGTACATGGTTCATTATTAATTGAAGTCTTAAGATAAAGTACATCATATTATCTCTGGAATACAAGGATACATGGAATTATATACAATAGTAGCACATGTTATAGAGACGTAGTAGATGAACAATGATCCCTAGATGTACTCAATGATGTGGAGGAATCCCTAACTAGAGCTCTCCACCTATAGGTACTCAATGATGTGGAGGAATCCCTAACTAGAGCTCTCCACCTATAGGTACTCAATGATGTGGAGGAATCCCTAACTAGAGCTCTCCACCTAGAGGTACTCAATGATGTGGAGGAATCCCTAACTAGAGCTCTCCACCTATAGGTACTCAATGATCTGGAGGAATCCCTAACTAGAGCTCTCCATCTATAGGTACGCAGCGGTTTGATAACTTAGAGGTTAGACAAACATGTGACAATATGCCTAGAGAGGGATCATGACAGGTACGGATAGCGTGTAAGGGTTATTAATAATCAACCGATGAATTAAGGGGAGATCTCCACTTGAGGGATTTTTTTTCTTGACCCCTTTCTCCCTCATGTTTAGCCCCATTGCTTTTGATATTATAAAACGTTCGCCCCATTAGTTTAGCGATTTTAAGAACTTTCACCCCATATTATGACCTTTCGTGCAATTCAGGTGTCGATTTTATCCTGGCGAGCGATAGCGAGCCTGTAATTTAAGAGGAACCGGCTTTCAGCCGGGACATTTTTCTACCGAAAAATGTACACATTTATATTGAAAGGGGGTCTAGGGGGTGTAATTTTAAGATTGATGGAATTCTAGGGAACGAACTAAAAACCTCCCCTTAAGTAAGTTACGGTATAAGGGGGCCTTACAGCCAGGCCTCAACTAGTTCAAGCATCTCTATATCGCACTGTATGCTGTACTCTGATCTATTCCTTGACCATACTGCAGTTAATCAACAACTTTAGCTCAAGGCGCCTCGCTACTGTCTCCCTTCTATAGGAGTGATGTGAAATGAGATAAAATATTTATATTTTATTAATGAACCACGTATTATGTAGTTTACATACATATCATTCCAATTAATAATTAGATCCAACATATCTACAGGAGTGACAGAAAGTTAAAATGGTTATTTTGGGTGGATATTACTAAATTTTTACTTGCACATGTACATAATCCCATCTATTCCTCAGACATAATGGTCGGAGTCCTATTTTCTAATTTTGCTAAGGGCGCCCCGCTGTTGGTTCCAGTGTTAATGAGTGAAAGTGTTAATCCAGTGTTAATGAAATGCATTACGTGCAACTGCACATCATTTTAATTACCTCCGGCAACGAAGTTGGATAAGGTTGTGTTTTTGCCTCCATTTGTTTGTCTTTTTGTCTGTATGTTTATTTGTTTGTTTGTCTGTAAACAAGATAGCGTATAAAAAAGCTATGAACAGATTGTCACGAAAGTTGGAGGCCAGATACGATATGCACCAAGGAAGAAGTCATTAATTGTGTGTTGGTGATTGGTAGAGCGCATACCTCCGCCAGCGTAAACGGCTCACAAAGTTATGAACCGATGTTCACGAAACTTTGGTGGGCAGATAGGATAGGCACCATGGAAGAAGTCTTTGGTGGGCAGATAGGATAGGCACATGGAAGAAGTCTTTCAATTTAGGAGGCGATTGGTAGAGTTCATACCTCCGCCAACCTAGATTGAGGTACGTGCTTTCCAGAGTGCCCCTCTAGTTACCTCCACCAACGAAATTGGACGGAGGTTATGTTATGGCCTCCCCCGCTTGTCTGATTGTCTGTAAAACAGATATCTCAAAAAGTTATGAACCAATGACCACGAAATTTGATGAGCAGATATGATATGCTCCATGTACGAAGTGATTAAATATTGGAGGCGATCAAAATTATGAACCAATTTACACGAAATTTGGTGGTTATCATTGAACCAAATTTAATGTTCCTCCACATGTATAAATATACTCTAATCTAACCAAAATTAATGATATTTTATATGCATATACACTGATATATCCTCTAAGCTTTTTTCATATTTCGCCCTGGGTCCCCTACATATCGCCACCTTCTGCAGTAGTACGATGCTTATTTGAAAACTGATACTTCTCGGTTGATACTGAACCAAGTTTAAAGACCTCACACATGTATATAAATGATCTATCCTCTAGGCCGTAATGGAGCCCTTTGTTTAAATTTCGCCCTGGGCACCCGCAAATCGCCAACTTCTGGAGTAGTACGACGCATATTATATATTGCTATTTCTTGGTTACTACTGAACCACATTTAATGAACTTACACACACATATACTCGGTAACTCGGATATATCCTCTTGGCCATAACAGAGCCTTTGTCTTATATTATATTTTGGGTGCCCCGCTATTGGTGCCTTCTGCAGTAGTGGTGAAAAAATGAAATGACCACCTCCTTGGAAATTGCTAAAGCATATTTCGTAGATATCCATATGCATAAACTCTTGCTTATTATTCAGGCTGTAAGTGGACACATTAATAATATTTCGCCCTTGGCGACTCACTCTAGGGCTCCATCTACAGGAGTTGATGGAACATTTATTCGGCTGTCTTTTTTTCGTGCACATGCATATACCATACTCTGATCTATTTCTTGGCCATAACAGAGTCCAATTTCCAACCTTAGTCCAGGGTGCCTTGCTACTGTCTCCCTTCTCCAGTAGTGACATAAAATGCATCAGTTATTTCTTTATAATTAATAACCCTCATAATATAATGTACATACATTTACTTTAAATTATTGATTGTATCAAACATATCGGTCATGGCGCCCCACCACAGGCCCCATTCTGCAGGAGTGACGGAAAGTGCAAATGGTTATTTTGGGGGGGATTGTGGTCAAGTTTTACTCACACATGTACATAATCTCATCTACTTCTTAGACTTAATGGTTGGAGTCCTATTTTCATATTTTACCCAGGGAGTCCCACTAATGGATCCCTTCTGTAGGAGTGACAGAAGGTGTGATCCGGTGTCAATAAAATACATTACGTGCAACTGCACTTGATGTTAGTTAACTTCGCCAACGAAATTGAAGGAGGTCATGTTTTTGCCTCAGTTTGTTCGTCTGTTTGTTTGTTTGATTGTTTGTATGGCTGCAAACAAGATATATTAAAAAGCTATGAACGGATTTACACGAAACTTGATGGGCAGATAGCATGGGCACCAAGGAAGAAGTCATTCAATTTAGGAGGCGATCAATAGAGCGTATACCTCCGCCAGCGCAGACGGAGGTATGCGTTTTCCAGAATATCCCTCTAGTTACCTTTGTCAACGAAATTGTCTGGAGGATATGTTTTTGCCTCAATGTTTATGTTTGTCTGATTGTAAACAAGATATCTAAATAAGTAATGAACCGATGTTTGCGAAATTTGGTTGGCAGATAGGATTTTCTCCAAGGAAGAAATTATTTGATTGTGGAGGTGATTGATATAGCGCATACTTTCACCAGCGTAGGCGACTGTCAAAGGTATTAACCGATTTTCAAGAAATTTGGTATCCAGATGAGATATGCGCTAAGAAAGAAGTGATTCAATTTTTGGAGGCGATCGGTAGAGCGCATACCTCTGCCAGCGGAGGTACGCTGACTCCCGGGTGCCTCTCTAGTTAGATATATTATACTGAACTTTTGTTCACATTTAATCAATGGCACCCCTCCATATACCCTTTAAGGAGAGGTTTTTAGTTGATTCCCTAGACTTCCATCAAGCTTAAAATTACTCCCCCTTGGCCCCCTTTCAAGATAAATTTGTACATTTTTCGGTTGAAAAATGTCCTGGCCGATGGCCGGTTCCCCTTAAATTACAGGCTCGCTATCGCTTGCCAGGAAAAAATCGACACCTAAATGGCACGAATGGTCTTAAAATTGACAGGAATGGGGTGAGGGTTCTTAAAATCGCCAAACTAATGGGGCAAGCGTCTTTAAATCTCACAAGCAATGGGGCTAAACATGAGGGAGAAAGAAGTTCAGAAAAAAATCCTCCAGGTGGAAATCTCCCCTTAATGCAATAGTGCAGTAGTTTTTGTTAGTTTTCGAACAAAAATATTCAAAATTGCATGTTCATACCCTCTGGTCTACTAGCCTTGCCGTAATGAGGTCCTTGTAATTCCCCAGGCCTCCACCCATTTATCTCCTTCCGCGGAGTAATAAAAGATTAAATTCCTTGTCACCTGATTTTTGCTAATAGAATTTCGTAGAATAATTATGCATTAGCTCTGGTCTTCTGCACCTCCAGTGTTTGCCTCCTGCAGTAGTTTCTGAACGAAAGTGTAAGCGAGTGTACATTTATTTACTCAAATTTATTATATTAGCCTATACTTGAATTTACACTGATTAATTCCCTAACCATAACGGACACCACTCTCCAACCTTCACCCAGGGCAACTCATTTTCGTTCTCTTCTGCAGGGGTGACGAAAACTGAGATCACCTCTTTGTTGGTTATAATTGAACCACATACATTGCACACATATATACTTCAATATATTATGAGGCGCAAATATTTGGTAATGGTGCCAGACTACAAGCCCCCTTCAGTAGGAGTGACGGAATTTAACGTCTATTTCTTAGAAGTTGCTTAATTTGTCTATCCACATGCATATACTCGGATGTGTGAAGATGTTTGCCTCATTAGTTAGTCGATTTTAAGACCTTTCGCCCCATTTCTTCGCCGATATTTAGACCTTTCGTGCTATTTAGGTGTCAGTTGTTTCCCTGGCAAACGACAGTGAGCCTGTAATGTTGGAAGAACCGGCCTTCGGCCGGGACAATTTCCTACCGAAAAATGTACAAATTAATCTAGAAGAGGGATCTAATGGATGTTTTTTTAAATGTGATGGAGGTCTAGGGAGGAAACTAGAAACATAATGAATACATGCAAAAATCGCCCAAAAAGTGAACCATCTCCCCTTAAGAGATAACACGGCAGCACGGACCTACTGTATAGTCCAATTGAACTTGTTCACATCAGGCCTGTCTACACATAACACCTAGACACTGTTCTTGTCTTTTTCATTAGACAATATATAAGTAACACCCCGTTCGTTAGCATTACTATCAAATACAAACCCCAATGTACTTGAATAAACTAATGAAAGCATATGGCCCTCCCGGGATTCGAACTCGGGACACATAGACAACATATATGAGAACAAATTAGACACAAAACCGAAAAACAGAGGGACTGCAATATTACAACAACTATAAATACTTATAAACACAGGCATACATTAATTCACATACTAGTTCACACATGCATACATAAGGAATGATCAACTATGTAAGATACGAACATACTAAGCCACGAGAAGGATAAACTGGCTGCATATAGTAAGGGGGTCACCGTTTGTTTTTATCTTTCTCTCCTTTTCTCTCTTTCCCTGGCTTGTATCCATTCGGCCCCATTCAGCCAACTGTTTTAAGACGTTTATCCCCATCCAGGTGTCGATATCTTCTTGGCGAGCGATAGCGAGCCAGCATTGTATGGAGAAATCCGGCTTCGCCGGAGAAATTTTTCTATCGAAAAATGTACACATCTAGCTTGCTATCAACACAAAAATATATATATGCTGGCTCGCTACCACTCGCCAGGCAAATATTGACACCTGGATGGGGGTAAACGTCTTAAGACAGTAGGCATAATGGGGCCGAATGGATACAAGCCAAAAAGAGAGGGAGAGCAAGAGAAAAAAAAAGCGAAGTGGGCTCCCTTAATGCCCGGTGAACATCCCAGGGATAATGAAGATATATGACCAGCATTGCCTGGAGCCTCAGGAGAATTGTGTTGTCTGGTGCATCAAATTATATTTTTATGTCTCGAATACAAATTATTTACAGCGGTTCTATGCACGAATTTTACTTAATTATTGACATATTAATCCTAATAAAAATGTTGCTTTAATTGGATTAACTGTAAAGTGAATTGAACTTTATAATTATGTATTCCCATTAGTATATATATAAAATAGTGGTGTTTCATGCTATATCAAATTCCTATGTTATCTATCAAAAGGGCTTTAATATATTTGGTGAACGACACACAAATGTATTGCTGTTGTAACCAATAATGTTGTCCCGAAGTACCTAGGCTCATACCTGTTGGTGATGTACCTAGGCTCATACCTGTTGGTGATGTGGGAAAATCATATTTGTGAGTAACATCAGAATGAACTGAACATGATTTTCAAATTCAAATCATGATATACATTTTGCATTGCTATATTAACACATTAACATGAGGTACATACACATAGTTGATTATAGGGATACATAATAATAGAGCAATGAAGATTTGATAGCTTATGGTATAATGTGTCCCGAAATATTCTGCATATTATACAAGGCATTTTATACAATGACTCAGAGTACGAGTGCTTGGTGCAATAAATATACACCAACAAAGAGAAAAATGACATAAGTAAAATGTGTGCCTAACATGTATGGTTTATGATACAGTATAATGAATACATTCAACCTAGCATGTATTGTTCAAAGTATACAGATGATATCATCTCATAGTTACTAATATTAGTTATAATGTTCGTTACAACAATTACTACACATGCACATACATATCCATATTCAGAAATGAGACGAAAATGATGATTAATATAATTCCTAGATAGACTCCATATCTGTGGCGCATAGCTAGGTGGAGTTTAGTGTAAGATATAGGTACGGCAGAGTGCTTCACATATAGGTACGCAGCGGTCTGGTGGCTTAGTGGTCAGACAGACATGTGACAGTATACCTATAGGTGAATAATAAGTTGAAGATAGTGTGTGAGGGTTTTTATAGGCAAACTGATATAATATAAATGACGGTAAAGGGGACCTGCAAGACAGGTCTTAGCTTACCAAACGTGTCTCTATTGCAATAATATCTATCCAAGAATGCACTAGTATAGATAACAAGAGGCCAGGCAGCACTCTGGGTCTCTACCTGACCAAGATGAATCGTTGCAGGTGTACTATAGTCTATTCGCTGTAAGTAGGCGAGAAATCATGACCTCTAACCTCTGTAACTAAAAATCGATTAGAGTAATAGAGCTAATATGTCTACCATTTGGGAGGAGTCAGACAAGGAATAGATGTGTAAATTTACAGCCAATTTGCTCTAGCCCGTTTCGAGTTACAGAGTATAGAGGTAATTATTTCTCGCCTAGCTACAGCAAATAGACTATAGGGCCGGGCATCACCTAGGATTCTACCTGCCCAGGATTAACCGTTGTAGGCATGCAAGTCAGACAACACTGCAGAGGTTAGACAACACTCTTTAGGGCCAGACAGCACATTTTTTTTTTTTTTTTTTTTTTTACCTGGTCGGGATTAGCCGTTGCAGGTATGCAGGTCGGTCAACACTGCAAAAGGTCAGACAACACTCTTTAAGTCCAGTTAGCACCTTGAGACCAGGGAGCACTCAGATCTCAGGAGGGAAGGTGAGATACCTTCCCTTGCCTCGTCTGAGTACCTATCTAGTTTCTAGGTAGAACTGGCCCTAGGGAGAGTGCAAGGAAAAATGGCACGTTTACATGTGTTTCGCATTGGGGCTATAGGTCCATCTGGTCTCGGCGAGGGGGGTAGGGGGGAGAGTAGTGGAAGGGCCCTCCTCATTCGTTGGCAGGACCAATCAGAAGGGTGGCTTGTCAATGACGTCACGGCGGCGTGATTGGTAGGGGCGGCGGTATTTTTGGTCAATCCGGCGTAGAGCTGGGCTGGTGACGTCACATCCGGCTCTCCTGCTGACTGACGCCACCTTTTGGATGCGGGGAAGGCCTCTGAGGGAGCTGTTGTTGATGGGGGGAGGATCTGCTTCTTTCGGCGGGGATACTGAACTATTTTGGGCTCGTTCTCTGCCAGGGGTGACTGGCCCATGTTGTGGTATAACAGTATTTATGTAGCCCTGTTTCTGCAGGGCTGTAAGGACAGCATAGTGATACAATCGTAATCGTAACATCTATTGAATTACATAATGGAAACATATTATTGCATTGCTATGAAAAAGTTCATGGACCTTCATTCCCCACTTCTTAAGCCTTTGAATAACAGTGAATTGTGTTATATTATATTCTAGCTATGCTTAGACGATATTATGCAGCTTAGGAAGTATCTAAGGTATATAAAAGGGTTGGTTGAGAACATTTGAAGCCTGATAATTGATAGAGGTCTTTCTTAAGCCGAATAAAATCGTCTAATAGTTGCCAGAATATAATGAAAAAAACTGGCCGATACAGTAGGGGTTAAGCCCACAATAAACATATATCCACCATAGAGTAACTCCTAGTAAGATTCTCTAACGGTCTGGGGTGCAGGGGTGTATACTGCACAGTAGCTCAATGTTGTGATGTTGACACTGGCTTGATGGTGTGTGTATGTGTTGCCAGTGTGTCTAGTGTTTCATTGTGTTCAAGGGGAGATGGTTCATATTTTGGGCGATTTTTGCATGTATTCATTATTTTTCTAGTTTCCTCCCTAGACCTCCATCAAATTAAAAAAAACAAAAACATCCATTAGAACCCACTTCTACTGTAGATTTATTTGTACATTTTTCGGTAGAAAAATGTCCCGGCCGAAGGCTGGTTCTTCCAACATTACAGACTCACTATCGTTCGCCAGGGAAAACATCGACACCTAAATAGCACGAAAGATGTAAACATTGACGAACAAATGGGGCGAAAGGTCTTAAAATCGACTAACTAATGGGGCAAGCATCTTAACATATGAACACTAATGGGGCCAAACATGAGGGAGAAAGTGGTCCAGAAAAACGGCCCATGTCCCCTTAATATCACAGTGTCCAGGTGTCCATTACACTAAGATGTTGTAGATATTATTTTGAAGGGAACATAATATTTGTAGACATGGATATAGGCAATATTGTGGCTCATTTTGGTTTTATAGTTTAATGATGTTATGGCACTTTGTACTAAAAAGGTTTAAAGTTGATTCTTGTTCACATACAAGATATTTTAAGGGGGGTGACCTGCTTTTAGTTATTTCTGTCCTTTTCTCTCTTTTTCTGGCTTGCATCCATTCGGCCCCATTCAGCCAACTATTTTAAGACGTTTATCCCCATCTAGGTGTCGATTTCTTCCTGGCGAGCGATAGCGAGTCACCATTATATGAAGAAACCCGGCTTCGCCGGAGAAATTTTTCTATCGAAAAATGTAAAAAATTTAGCCTGCTGTCTAACAAAAATAAAAAATATGCTGGCTCGCTACCGCTCACCAGTAAGAAATTGACACCTAGATGGGGAAAAACGTCTTAAAACAGTAGGTGAATGGGACCAAATGGATACAAGCCAGAGAAAGATAGAAAAGGACAGAACAAAACAGGTCATCCCCCTTAAAGGGAGCATAATATTTGTAAGCATGGATAGACTCCTTGTTGGCTCTTTGTATTGAAAAGGTTTAACATGTTGAATCTTGTTCATATACAAAACATGTTCTACCTGGAAAAAATTTCAATCAAAAGTTGTCAGCGGTTCTTCAGTATAGCAGGTTAACCTCTTGAGGATATTATCACGCGGTTTAGCAATTTGTTGTGGCTATCATTAGACGATTCTATACAGCTTAGGAAGGATCGGTGGGAATTAAAAAGGGTAAAGAGTATCTCAATCAACCCTCTGACTTACGTAAACCCTTCCTAATCTGAATAAAATCATCTAATAACGGATAAGAAATGCGTTATGGATCCTCAGAGGGTTAATGAAATAGTAAATATTATGTTGTACACTGTTCAATAAAAAGCTATTCACGAAGTCAACTATATTCACCAGGAATAACTCCTTGGAATGGGCAACACGGTCTATGAGATAGTAACTCTCTTTCTCTCTTGCCTGGTGGTGGATTTATCAAGATTTAGCTACAAAAAGTAAGCCTCTTGGAAGATTGGATCATAAATTAATAACTTAATTGGGAACGGTCGAGTCAATACCGTAACTTTGAGAGCAGTACCTCATTTTAGAGAGAGAGAGAGAGAGAGAGAGAGAGAGAGAGAACTTATTGTCGGCTTACTTAAAAAACAAACTTATCTTCCTTCATCTTATAACTTCTTAAGGGGAGGTTTTTAGTTAGTTCCCTAGACTTCCATCAAGCTTAAAATTTCACCCTCTAGGCCCCCTTTCAAGATAAATGTGTACATTTTTCGGTAGACAAATGTCCCGGCCAAAGGCCAGTTCCTCTTAAATTACAGGCTCGCTATCGCTCGCCAGGAAAACATCGACACCTACATTGCATGAAAGGTCTTAACATTGACAGAAATGGGTCGAAAGTTCTTAATTATGGTGCGAATGTCTTAAAATATCAAAAGCAATGGGGCTAAATATGAGGGAGAAAGAGGTCCAGAAAAAAATTCCTCAAGTGGATATCTCCCCCTAATCCTGCTCTGTCTTCCTCTACAGCATTCCTCTATTCTCATTGATTAGTCTTCGTTTGATATTTCTTGTTCTCTCTCTCTCTTCATTTCTTTCCTGTTTTTCTTTGTCTTCTTTTCTTAATTATGTCATTTCATTTGTTTTCTTCATTTCTCTCTATATCTCTCTGTCTTTCTCTTCTGTATTCAGCCCTGCTCTTTCTCCTGCGTTATTTATCCTACTGTGTAGTGTAGGTCTTTTCTTGTGCGTGTGTTGTATTATTTAATTCTTACTCGTTATGCAATGTGCTCACAATTTCTGCAAACATTGATTGTGGGTTACATGGTTTGTGAAAAAATAGTGATATCTGGATAAACGGATTTGTGGAGAATAACAACTGTTGAATGAAATACTGATAGTGAGAGAAAGGTCTTTGCCAAATCCAGATAAAGAACTGTCGTGTTGATTCTGCTAACTATAAAGCCTACTGTAGCTAGCTTAATCATTTGCTTCCATTTGGCAGACAACTGCTGCTTTGGGTAATCTAGGTCAACATACCGACAACACAGCAGACATTTTCATGCTTCAATCATTGATGTTGATGATATTGGACAAGTGTTTCCACAACAGTCATGGATATATAGTAATAGTGCAAATATCCGTTACATATATAGTCAGTATATTGACAAATGTAACCATAGACAATTGCCATTAGTCATATTACAAAAAATATATAACCATGATATAATTGTTGAAATAACTTAGAAAAGTTGGCAAACTGAATATTAATACCATATGAGGAGGAACACTTTATTGACATGTTTCGCAGATATTGTAACCAAGTTATTTGTCCTCCTCGTATAACTACTCCATCCCCCCCCCCCCCATACACACCCACACACACCAACTCTCTCCTTCTCCTTCTCTCTCTGTTAATAATATGTGGTGTATGTGGGTTCATGAAATATATCGGGAACGAGTAAATGGAATTTGACAAAACATGGTTGAAAGAATGTAATTTGCCCTAAGCTCTTTGGTAATTAACTTTCAGATAAGATATCATAACGTCCCCCACACCCTAATTAATGGTCCAAATATATACATTAGAATACATTGCTAGATATGCAGCCATACAATTAATATGTTATGCATATTTACTGACCTCACAATAAGTTTCGAAGATAGTGTTACAAATATTTGTTGGTTTTACCATAATGTTAACGATTTTCTTTTTCTCCAAAACTTATAATGTTAATAACAAGTTATTTTTATTATTACAAATATTGTAAACATACGACAACGGCTCGTAAATTATGTTTAATAAACTTATTATATATGTAGATTCCTTACTACAACTACAGTAATTCGAAACCTTGGCTAATGATTTTCATACATATAAAAAAATAGCAATAATTATATATTTGATGACACTTAAAGTATACTTACCAAGCATACACCATTTATTTTCACTGCTTATGTAATTATGAACAAGTAACGGTTCCAGTCGATTACACAGCTACCTCTCAATATATTAAAATGGGAGAAAGGTCTTATTGCACTAAACATTCATTGATTGTTTTCGTAGAAGCTACGCACATTTTCAATGTAGTTGTATACACCACATATTAAATGTATCATACAGTAGTAGAGACCTCAAGCCTTAACCCCTTCCGTACCGGTGACGTCCTTTTCATTTTATTCTGGCAACTATTAGACGATTTTACTCAGCTTAGGAAGGACGTCTACCAATTATGATGCCACAGACTATCTCAATTAATCCTTTTAGCTATCATATATATCCATCATAAGCTGTACAAATTCGTCTAGTCTAAATATAGTTAGAATAAACTAGAAAAGACGTCACTGGTACAGAAGGGGTTAATGAACTTCATCAACGCTATAAGTTCAATTAACCTCTCTTCAACAAACACGGCAGTAAGTTTTTAAGTGTTGCCAGGGAAGTTTGGAAATATTCTGTTTCGCAATGTTCGCTTAACAGTTTTCATATCGACCCAAATTCCTTCATACATATTACCGAGGCAATAACAGTAATTAAGCTCTCCATAAAAAATATATATTTATTAATAATGATATAAACTTCTGGAGTAATGAATATGTTGCCATGAGAGTTTGGTGGTAAGTAATGTTAAGTGGATTCATTATTTTCGCGGCGGAGATAAATAAATTGTTAAGTATTGCTGCCGAAATACCTATCCCATCCAGAAATGCTTGCCAAAAACTCTTCACACACACACACACACACACACACACACACACACACACACTCCGGATCAAACAAACAGAACCATAATCAACATCACTATTGTTTGTTGACCAGCCTCCAGCCATCAGAGCGTCCGGGCGAAGGTGTTATTGTGGCTCCAGCAGTAGTATTTGGATTATTTTCGGACCTCGTTGGGCTGATTGCAAATGTAGCCCCAACTATAGTAATCACACTACCGTAGCCTAACTTCACCTAGCTAAAATTCGGTTACATTACTCAAAGCTAAGCCGTATTTACCTAAATTTAAGAAATACAAATATACAAGACAAATCGAAAGACATTATGTTTTTGTAAGGCTTCATCAGATACGGGTATAGAATAAGCGAACTGCCTCACATATATGCTTTCATTAATTTCATTGGAGGTGTTTGGTGGTGTGATGAAATTAATAAAACATAGATTGAGGGTGACAGAGAATAACTGAAGCTCTGTATCTGGCTGGCTGACTTTCACTACCATTATACTGGCTGTTATGAAGCAAAGGCTTATTGTTGGCTGATGCTAACCGAAAATTTTTTTTGGTTCAGAGTGGAGGGTTGCTTTGCATTCATAAGACTAGTGTGAATGCATAATATATATATATATATATATATATATATAATAATGTGAGAGGAAAGAACATTTTATGGGGCGCAAATCTCAAAGGACTTACCTCGCAACTTAACTTACGTCTTCCTGAACCCATACAATTAAGCTTATTTAATAAATGTCACTCCCAACACCAAACACCCTCAAATTAATTTAACGAAAGCATGTGATCCTCCCGGGATTTGAAACTGGGTACCAATTACATCACTTTAATACTCTACCCATTACACCATCAAAGCGTTACATGTTGAAAGCAGTAACAAGAAATAGGGTGGTCAGTATGGAAGTGAAGAAGTCCTTGCATTACAGTGTTCTAATCCCAACACTAACTTATGGAAGCGAAGCTTGGACGTTCGGGAAGAGACTCAGACCAAGAGTGAAAGCGGTGGAAATGAGTTACTTGAGAAGTGCGTGCGGAGTTACATGGAGGGATAGACAAACGAATGAGGAAGTAAGAAGGAGGTGTGGTGTGGAGGTAGATGTGCTGGAAAATGTGAAAAGGAACAACTTGAGATGGTTCGGCCATATGGAACGTATGGAAAGCGAGAGAATGACTAAGAGGGTGTACGAGAGCGAGGTGGAAGGACAGAGAGGGAGAGGTGCACTGAAGGAGAGGTGGAAGGATGGAGTGAGGAAGTATATGGATGAAGGCGGTGCTGGTTTGGGAGGAGGGGCGTCGACTGACTGGGGACAGAGGTGCATGGGGGCGGTTCGTTCATGGCCACCCCTTCTGGGATCACGGCGTCAGGCAATAGATAGATAGATAGACACCATCAAGACAGTTAAAGGTTAAAGGTGTGTGTGTGTGTGTGTACGTGTGTGTACGTGTGTGTGCCAAAGCAATATATTCGTTATCAGGGAAGTGTAAGCGGATGAGAAAGATTGAGATCCATATATTTATTAATATTTGTTTTCACCAACCCACCAAATAATTTACAAATAAACCTAACCAGTGAAATCAATGCAAGTAATGAATACATGTGGTACTCCAAGGAATCGAACCTAGGATACTCACACCGAAATTCCGCACACGCCAATGTGGCGGGGGAGGGTGGAAGTGGGGGAAGGACGTTGGGTTGTGACGTCACGTTGAGATTTTTAACACATAATTTACAGTGGAAATAATTAATTTTCAGTGATTGGAGGTAGGTATGTATGCCAGATGCTGGAATACAGACTTGGCGACTGCCATACGTTGGAATATAGACGTTATATCTGCAGGATGTTGGAATATGGTAGCTCTCTTAGATGTTGCAATTAAGTAGAAATGGCTGCCAGATGTTGGAATATGGTAGTTTTGTCTGCTAGATGTTGGAATAAGATAATTATGTCTTTCAGATGTGGGAATATGGCAGATTTGTATGCTAGATGTTGGAATAAGATAGTAATGTCAGTCAGATGTTTGAATATGGCAGATTTGTATGCTAGATGTTGGAATAAGATAGTAATGTCTGTCAGATGTTTGAATATGGCAGATTTGTATGCTAGATGTTGGAATAAGATAGTAACGTTTGCAAGATGTTGGAATATGGTAGCTTTGTATGCTAGATGTTGGAATAAGATAGTAATGTCTGGTCTGCTAGATGTTGGAATAAGATAGTAATGTCTGCATGATGTGTGAATATGGTAGCTTTGTCTGCTAGATGTTGGAATAAGGTAATAACGTTGGCCATGTTGTGTAAGAGATGTAATAGGCAATATTTGGAAGACATTACTGCACTATATTGAAGACATTACTTCAATATATTGAAGACATTACTGCAATATATTGAAGACATTACTTCAATATATTGAAGACATTACTGCAATATTTGGAAGACATTACTGCACTATATTGAAGACATTACTGCAATATATTGAAGACATTACTGCAATATATTGAAGACATTACTGCACTATATTGAAGACATTACTGCAATATATTGAAGACATTACTGCAATATATTGAAGATAATTATTACTGCAAGATATTGAACACATTAATGCAATAGTGCATTATCCTGAAGATATTGCTGCAATATGTGCCTCGATAGTGCAATATTATTGCACTATCAGCTATTGTAGTATTGCAGCAATGTATTCCATATATTGCAATACTGTAGTAATATCTTCTACATATTGCAATATTGTAGTAATGTCTGACATATGAAATAAGTTATTATTTGTTGCCAGATTCTTTCATAGACTTCTTTATCAAAATCTGGCAGACATTACTAAAACATTGCAATATGTAGAAGATATTACTACAGTATTGCAATATATGGAAGACATTTCTGCAATACTACAATAGCTGATAGTGCAGTAATGTCTTCAATATATTGCAGTAATGTCTTCAATATATTGCAGTAATGTCTTCACTATATTGCAGTAATGTCGTCAATATATTGCAGTAATGTCTTCACTATATTGCAGTAATGTCTTCAATATATTGCAGTAATGTCTTCAATATATTGCAGTAATGTCTTCACTATATTGCAGTAATGTCTTCAATATATTGCAGTAATGTCTTCAATATATTGCAGTAATGTCTTCAATATATTGCAGTAATGTCTTCACTATATTGCAGTAATGTCTTCAATATATTGCAATAATGTCTTCAATATATTGCAGTAATGTCTTCAATATATTGCAGTAATGTCTTCAATATATTGCAGTAATGTCTTCAATAGAGTGCAGTAATGTCTTCCAAATATTGCTGTAATGTTTTCCTGATATTGCAATATTGTAGTAATAGGCTATCACCCAAATATTGCAATGTCTTCCAGATAATACAATATTGCAGTTATGCCTTCCATATAGTGCAATATTTCAGTAATGACTTCCAGATATTGCAGTATTTCAGTGGTCTTCTAGGTTGGCCTATTGTAGTGGTTTTTTCCAAACAATGCAATGTTGCAGCAATGTCCTCCAGATATTGCAACATCTGGAAGATATCACTGCACTATTCAACATGACACATTACTACCTTGTTCCTTCATCTGGCAGACATTATTACCACATTTCAACATCTTTCAGACATTAACAAAATTGCAACATCTGGCAGACATGACTACAATAATCAACATGTGACATACATTACTACCATAATATAACATCTGGCAGACATTACTGTAGTATTGCAATAGTTGGAAGACATTACTGCAATATTTCAACATCTGTCAGACATCACTACAATATTCTACATCTGATACACATTAGTACCTAATTCCATAATCTGGCAACATTATTGCCACATTACAGCTTTGGTCAGACATTACCACCATATTGTAACATCGGGAAACATCACTTCTTATTCAACGTAGGACATGTTATCACATTTTAATCCACTCCGCCTGGCTGGACTCCATGGAGTCCATATCGAGTTTTCCCCGCATCGCATCGCATGGCTGGACTCGAGAGCTCCCGTGCATGAGTTTTTTTTTTAAGCGTGCATGACAATTTGTTTGTTTACATAGGCATATACAGCTCCACCACGCTTGAACTACACTGCAGCATCAGTCTCTGTCCACCATCATGGAAACATAGAAAGATAAGGTTTCCCTAGCGTCCAAAACGATGCCCCGCGTACACCCGACCCAGCTCGCCGAAAACAATGGTGCACCACGAAAGACATTCTTAGTCCGGGAGGTGTTGAAAGAACACTTAGAAAAGTAGAAATCGCTGGTAGTGACTGTGAAAGTGACGTAAGTGAACAGAGTAGTGGCCATAGCTCACGCTACGCTTCCAGTAAAAGTCTAGACTAGACAATGAAGGTGACGAAGCGGCTGAATTTGTGGGTTTCCCCAGTGACGATGACAGTGACGATGAACCTGAAGGGGATAAAAGAGGTGATGATGATGATGATGGTGGTGAGTGTTTTGGCAAAAGTGAGTGAGAGGGAGAGCTCAAGGTCAGCCTCAAAATTTGTGTTCAGCGAGGCGACGCCATAGCACTGTTCTTGATAGTGTTCCCTCCCACAAATATTTGGGGGTTTAGATCTCAGCGGACATGGGGTGGACTTCATATTAGCAGCATCAGAGCAAAAGCTAACAAGGCCTTGGGCTTCTTGCGCAGGATGCTCACCAAGTGTAACGCAAACATCAAAATTCTAGCATTTAAAACACTTGTTCGGCCACACTTAGAATACTAAGACACCGTCTGGGATCTACGCACTCACAATAACATCAATAAACTAGAGGCCATACAAAACAAAGCTGCAAGAAGGATCAGACGCGATTATAGACACACTATATCTGTCACTTTGCTCAAACAAAACATTAGACTAGACCCACTTGCAACAAAAATACAAATATACAGACAACAAATGTTATACAAAATCACTAACAACTTAGTAGATATAGACAAAGAGATATATTTATACCCTACAAGTATACGATTTACGAGACGAAACCACAACCTAAAATATCCCACCTATCAGGCAAGCACGGACGTTTTTAAACACTCCTTTTTTCCCGCAGCATCCAAGACTGGAATCACCTCCCATTTCATATAGTTAGTAGCCCCACTCTTGATTCTATTAGAACTAGGATCACCAGTCAATATATCCCTAATCCTAATCCTTCTCCTGATCCTCTCCATAATCATTAGCCCCATGCACAACACCCGCACATTATACCGCCCGAGAGCGACCCTCTGCGGGTCCCTCAGCGTAAACTTAAAACGTAAACATATGTGTGTATGTGTATGCATATGAATGTATCCGAATATGATTGAGAGTTTATGAGGGTGTGTGGGTGTGAGGGAGTACTAGCACATACTATAAAAAAAAAAAAAAAAAAAAAATGCATAATTCACGTTACAACAGGAGACTTCTGACCACTATTATATTCTAGCCATTTCGTCCTTGTTACCGGGTACAGTACAGTTATCTATTATAATGTTTTGCATTTTGAGTCCACACTAAATATTTATTTTCATTATGATGCCCACGTTTTAATTAGTCACCCCCATACCATTAGTTCACCTCCATTCACTGTCACTGTCGTTTATTGTCTTGTTACCGTCCTAATACCATCGTCTCACAGGTTGTTGCGCAAAATTCGGCCTCATTTTCCGCCGATTAGAGCCGATTTTCCGAGTCGTGGCCCCCTCACAACGGTTATCATGTGTGTGTGAAGTACCCTCACAACGGTTATCATGTGTGTGTGAAGTACCCTCACGACGGTTATCGTGTGTGTGTGAAGTACCCTCACGACGGTTATCATGTGTGTGTGAAGTACCCTCACGACGGTTATCGTGTGTGTGTGAAGTACCCTCACGACGGTTATCGTGTGTGTGTGAAGCACCCTCACGACGGTTATCGTGTGTGTGTGAAGTACCCTCACGACGGTTATCGTGTGTGTGTGAAGTACCCTCACGACGGTTATCATGTGTGTGTGAAGTACCCTTTACTGTAATAAATGCGCACACAAAATTTGTCTATATACTAATATGTTCCTACCTCGTCTGATTTGATGTGATACTAATTTGAATATATAATTAAAAGGGGTAAATGGAGTAATTACCCTGTATGCCCACATAGCACACTCAATCGGTATAGATATGTAAACACAACAAAACGAGTTATATTTGTCATAGTCGGTTACTTTTTTTCTCAGTATGTTAGTTTGACTACATAAATGAGCAAAATGACCACACACTGCAGATATTACCTATCCATTCTACTGCTAGCTAATGATATTTATATGAAAACAACTCTGAAGCATATACATAAATACATTAATGAATATAAAAATAAATAAATATATATAAATATATATATATATATATATATATATATATATATAAATATATATATATATATATATATATATATATATATATATATATATATATATATATACATATATTATATATATATATATATATATATATATATATATATATATATATATAATATATATATACCGGTATATATATATATATATATATATATATATATAGATATATATATATATATCTATATATATATATATATATATATATATATATATATATATATATATAGAGAGAGAGAGAGAGAGAGAGAGAGAGAGAGATTGTATACATAATAATAATTACATGTTTATACTTACGTTTTTACCCACACGTTAGCCCAATATTAATAGCAGCCGCCAATAACCAATTACACAAACAGCACAAATTAGATTATACAGCACTAAATATTTTCCCAGCGGCCACACAATCAACCAGCCGCTTTGTACGCATCACTAATTTATACAACTGGTCTGGTATTGTTCATATTATAGATTCTATTTAAACGAGAAATACATATTCCGTGTATTGATCAAGTGTATTTCTCAATTTGATAATCCACTTGTTTTATCTATTGTTATCAGCCGTTCAGAACTGTATGTACTTACTCTGAAACTTTGGGATATGCAAAAATAAAGCCATTCCAAAATAAGCTAATTCAATTGAAATTAATACAACATAGAATATTAGTTATCGTAAAAACGCATAAACATTACCATATATTATGTGATAGTACAGATATGGACTTCATATTAAAATTACATAAACAAGCAAATTATTGTTACCAGAGTAGTTTTGCCACTTTATGCACGAGGGGACAATTATCATTTTATAATGACTAATAACATTTGGTGATCTTACTAAGCTTAGGCATGACCTGTGAGAATCAAAAGGGAAAAATCCAGCTCCATTAGCTATCTGATTCTCACAAGCCCATTCCTAAGTTGAATAAATGAACTCATTATATATTTGGCCAACTGGACATTACTACAAGACTGACGGAAATCTAAACCAAGTAAAGATAAGGTCATCTGCAAAAACTAAAGGCGGCATATTTCTCTTTATAGATAAATAATAGCATTCAAGTGTCGTTCTCTACCTCTATAATTTCAATTGATTATTTCTCTAGTTACAAATTAATACAATATATATATATATATATATATATATATATATATATATATATATATATATATATATATATATATATACTGTATACATATACTGTATATCCGAAACCAATCTAAACTTGTCCTTCATGTTCAAGTTTATTTCATTATAGCTCTGAATACCAAGAGGATAATTAACATGAAGTTATGAAGGTAGGACACCGCTTATGTGGGTGTACGAACATTGATAACACACTAATTATCCCTAACACACACAGATATATATATATACTGTATATATATATATATATATATGTATATATATATATATATATATATATGTCTCCAAGCTCTCAGTGGGGTTCGAACCGTCGACCGTCAGACGATAGCCAACGCTTTAATCAACTACACCACCAGTAGTGTACTCAGTAGTGTAAACACGGCAGTGATTAAAGCGTCGGCTATCGTCTGGTAGTCGACGGTTCGAACCCCACTGAGAGCTTGGAAACATTTAGTGGCTCACGTGTATTTGTGATATATACTCAATATATATACAGTATATATATATATATATATATATATATATATATATATATATATATATATTCTGACATACGGACCCCTGTATGTTAATTTAAGAGTTAGAATTAGAGTTGAAGGAGTCGCACTACCCAAACGGTGAAGCAGACTAGCGAGCGAACCATGCAAGTGGGGAAACTGGCTCGCCCGCATACCTGCAAACTACCCTTCACACCTGCGTGCGTCATAGGGGACCCTGCAACCGATGCTATGACGTATGATCGACGCCAGGAGCTGTGAGTGGACCACGCACCTGTTATGCGACTCGAGGAGCTATGATTGGAGCAGGCATCAACCCCCGCCTCCTGATTCGTTCCTACACCATCATTGTTTGGTATATAAGACCCGAGTTGTGGGCATTCAAATCAGTCTCATTTGGAGTTGGGGAAGGTGAACTTGCAGCTGGAGGAAGACGGGGTGAAGTATTATAATGGGATTGTGACTGTCAGTCAGATTATATAAATGTGTGTTAAGTGTGTTCGGTGTAAACACTTATGTTATGTTGGTTAGTGAGATATGTGATTGGGAATTAACGTGAACACTACTATTATGTGTTTAACTATTTAATTGGGAATTAACGTGAACACTACTATTATGTGTTTAACTATTTAATTGGGAATTAACGTGAACACTACTATTATGTGTTTAACTATTTGATTGGGAATTAACGTGAACACTACTATTATGTGTTTAACTATTTGATTGCGAATTAACGTTAACGCTACTATTTATGTACTTAACTATTTGATTGGGAATTAACGTTAACGCTATTATTATGTACTTAACTATTTTAGTTGACTAACTTGTGGACTAAAGCAACTCTTTAAGTAATTGGGTTATGATGAAAGTAATACTATTGTTTTATATTAATACTTACGAGTTCTTTCATTTTCTTTTAATTAAGCTTACATTGCTTAATGGTGCTTAGTACGGTGATGCTATTGTCTCATATTAGTAATATCGCCTTAGACTAACATGGCTGTGTTAATATTACTTATAGTGATTTTCTAAGCTGAAGAAAATTCTTTTGCTTCAAAATATTATATTTTGCTTTTCATATTATTTGAGTGAGACCTGAATCGAATCTATGAAACGATCCTGTAACTTTATTTACTCATAATCAAACCTCAATGTTACGTGGTTAAGAAATAAATTTAACTAATTATTAAATATATATCTAACTTTTGATGTGACTTTGATATTACTCCTGATGATAATAATAATATAATACTATTAACGTAAGACAAGAACCAAGAATAATTACATTAAATATAATAAAAGGACATATAAGAAAACTATCTATTCATTTCAAAAAGGGTAAGAGACAGAAATATTCTTACTTTAATATTTATCTTTCAAGACTTTTTATAAAATTAATAGTCCTTCTTTAGCTATAACTTATTCGGTTCATAACCATAGCCTACTAAGCTTCGGTTAAATAATAATTCTTTATAAATACTACATGACTTTAATTAGTTTCAGTATTTTTCATAATTAAAGAGTATCAGTCAATAAAGGATACTAAGTCCTAAGATCCAAAAGGAAAGGAAGCAACAACAGAAAATTATTTTATTAGATTTTACTTTTGTTTTGCCTTCAGCTGCCTGATACCTTAATATATATCTCTGTGCTATCTAGATTCATCAAGTTAACCACTTGAGGATCAAGATACGTAACAGAAGAGTGGCGACCTTGCCAGGATTCGTTTCATACAGTTTCACTCAGTTTCATTAAAGTTTCACTACTTAACACCTTACGAGCGGCCTATGCGGTTTATTATATGTACCGCACAGCGGGGTGTTTTTAGCCAAAATAGGGATGTTTACGTGATCATTTTCATGCCTAAATAAGACCCAGAACGTAAAACAAGTACCTATCCCTGAAAGGGCATAAACAGAGCTTTCGAATGACACCATAACGATCCTTGTATGATGGATAGTTTTCTTGCAATAACCGTGCAACGCGAGTGCAAAAAGCAGGTAATTCGGTACTTTCGGTACATAATTGAGTATGTAGCGAGTGAGAGAGGGAGGAGGGAGCTGAGATTTGTGTCAGTAGGTTCGCCGCGGTGGTCTGGAGCAGTCATACGCTCGCTAGTCTCCTGCCACCACTTGTCTCTCTCTCTCAGCCACATTACGTGCTGAAATTGCCACTCGACCTATGTCGAGCGCCGCCACATAGTCCAGCTTTTTTTAACTCGACTTATGTTGCTCGCCGCTAATTAAGGGTTAAAAATCAAATATTAATCATGCCTCAACTAATTAATGAAGAAGATGCTCGAGTGTTCATAGAATCAGAACCCACATCCCCTGATATTGACTGTCTGTCAAAATCTGAACTGAAAGTGCTTGCCTCACATCTCCAATTAACTGTTTCAAACATGTCTAAAGTAGAGGTGGCTCAGACCATAAAAACCCACCTGTTCCCTGTAGAAGGCGGGGAGGGTGACGGAGCAGTTGGTGGGATCCCTAGTAAACCTAGCCAACTTGATATACAATTGCCACCTGGTTTGACCGGTGATCAAATATTCGAACTAGAACTAGCCAGAATGAAAATAAATGCTGATGCCGAACAAGCCAGACTAAAAATAGAAGAAGCCAGAATAAAGACAGAACATTATCAATATCAATATCAAACGGCTCAACTAAATGTCAATACAAATGCTCCTGTAATTGCTCCCCCTCTGGGATTAACTATGACCAGTGTCATTCCACCTTTCACTGAGGATAATGTGCAGGATTTCTTTGTTTTGTTTGAGGAAGTTGCTGGAGGTATGAAGTGGACAAGAGATCAATGGCCTTTTATGTTACAAACTGTTTTGACAGGGCAGGCTCGAGCCACGTATTTGTCAGAAGTAGCAGAAGTTAGGCAGGATTATGACAATCTCAAAGAAGCTATCCTAAAAACCTATCAATTGCAGCCTGAGGCTTACAGGCAATCTTTCCGTAAAAACCAGAAGAAAGTAGAAGAAACCCATAAGGTATTTGCCAGGACCATGACTAAAACTTTCAATCATTGGGTCAAGAGTAAGAAAGTCACAAGCTACAACGATCTGAAGGAGTTGGTCCTGTTAGAAAATTTCCTATGGAAAATTGATTCTTCTGTATCCTATCATTTAAAGGGGAAAAAGGTAGATTGTCTTGCTGACGCCGCTGACATGGCTGACACATACGTGCTCAACAACAAATTTCGTGGAAAGAAGCCCTACGATAATTCTAGTTCTAATTTTAAGTATCCCAATCACAAATCTGACAGACCCAGTCACAAGCCTATAACGTCTTCCCCAGCTAGCCAAAATAGAAATGTTCCCCCAACTAAAAATGCGACTCAGGGCAATGGTAACAGAGGTGGGCCCCAAACTAATAGTAATGCTCAAAAAGGGAACGTTCCCGTATCCCCTAAAGTATGTACTTTTTGTGGCAAGAGAGGCCACCTAGCTTATCAGTGCTGGGCCAAGGAGAGAACCGAGAGATCGGGGCAGACAGTTGCCGCCGTATCTCAAACTCCATATGTGCCTGTAATGCAGGACTCCCGACAGAAGGAGTACCTAGCACCAAAAGTTCCTTTAATGCAGGACTCTCGACAGAAGGAGTACCTAGCAGCTAACGTAAATCATCTAGACAGGGGTGTAGTAGCATGTGTGGTGCAACCCACTAGGGTTAAGCCAATAATAATTTCACCATCAGTGCAGGACAGTTACCGTCCCTTTATTTCATCTGGCAACGTGAGATTAAATGGTTGCATGCATGAGGTAAAAATTCTGAGAGACACAGGTTCTACTAGCACCCTCATGGTGAATCCTTACACTGAGTGCCCACCTGGCGAACCAGTTGTAATGAGAGGTGCTGGAGGCCAGTTTTATGCATACTTGGTAAAAGGCGAAATTGAATGTGAGTTACTACAGGGTGAGGCCACCATAGCTTTGTGTAGGTCCCAAGATATCCCTGTGCCTGGGGTAACTCTCCTTTTGGGGAATGATGTAGCAGGTGAGAAGGTCCGACCAGACCCCATTTTGTCACTTTCCCCTGTTAACGAGCCACTAACCGGTGAGCTCGAAAAGGAGATGCCAACTGTTTTCCCTGTGTGTGCTGACAAACTTTCAATGTCTCAAGTAGCAGTTCCCTCAGACAGAAATGTACCGAATGTAAGAGTTGATGAAAGGGATGATGAGAGTGTGAATGATGCTCCAACTGTGCCTGATGATGTGACTGAGGTGGATTTATCTGACACCTTTATGGCTCATCTTGACCCTAACGATGACCATGAAACCCCTCCAAATTGTCCTAGCGGCCTGGTAGAGCTACAGAGAGATGATAGTGAATGCAAGGAGTTAGCTGCCAGGTCCGTGAGTGAAGAGGAATGCGAGAAGGAGGGTGGTGAATGTTTCTACCTCAAAGGAGGAGTATTGTGGCGAAGATGGAGACCGCCACACAGACCAATCGATGACGGGGCTTGGGACGTCCATCAAGTAGTAGTCCCCAAACCTTGTCGTAGAGATATAATGGAAATGGCACATTGTATACCATTGGCAGGACACCTAGGTGTGAGAAAAACTCTAGACAGAATCAGAGCCCACTTTTACTGGCCAGAAATGCGTGCAGATGTAGTGGAGTGTTGTAGAGTGTGTCACACTTGCCAGATGACAGGAAAACCCAATCAGAAGGTGCCTGTACATCCTCTGGTGCCCTTGCCCGTTTTCGAGAATCCTTTTACTCGGGTGGTAGTGGACATTGTAGGCCCATTGCCTAAGACTTCCCAAGGTAACATTTATTTATTAACTATCATGGACATGGCAACTCGCTACCCAGAGGCTATACCCTTAAGGACTACCTCTGCTCCAACTGTTATCAAGGAACTGCTCAAATTCTTCACCAGAATGGGTTTCCCCCATGAGGTGCAAAGTGATCAAGGAACTAATTTTACCTCTAACATTTTCCAGCAGTCCCTGAAGGAGTTGGGTATCGAGCATGTAAAGTCTAGCACCTACCACCCAGAGAGTCAAGGGGTTCTCGAACGATATCATCAGACATTAAAGGGAATGTTACGTAAGTATTGTACAGAGACCGGAGTTGAGTGGGATAAGGGGGTACCTTTTCTTTTATTTGCTACTCGTGAGGTTCCAACTGAACCCCTGGGTTTTTCCCCTAATGAGCTAGTTTTCGGTCACCAGGTAAGAGGTCCTTTGCAACTATTGCAGGATAGCCTAGTTGGCCAGGAGGGGAACCAAAACCTCCTCAAGTATGTTTCAGATTTCAAAACCCGGCTGAGATCCTCATGTGAGTTTGCCGCTCAAAACTTGACAGTGGCTAAAAGCTCCATGAAGAAATGGTATGACAGAAAAGCCCGTGAGAGGGAGTTTAAGCCCGGTGATGAGGTTTTGGTCCTGCTCCCCCTTTTTGGCCAACCTTTATCTGCCAAGTTCAGGGGCCCATATAAGATCATTCGGAGGGTGAGCATTACCGATTATCTAGTAACTACCCCAGACAGGAGAAAGCCCACGCAAGTATTCCATATAAATATGTTGAAGCCCTACCATAGGTCCCCTGATTCCTCTCCTCCAGATTCTCCCACTGTGGCAGTGAATGTCAGGACCTGTGAGCAGCCTGGTGCGGACAAAGTCTTCAGTTCTCTTACTGACCCGCAACAGACTGTTCCAGAGCCTGAAGGTATCCATGCAGACTTTGACTTGTCATGTAGCCTATCCAACTTTCAGTATAATTCAGTGGCTTTGAGGGAATTACCATCTAAACTATGTCATCTTCCCTCTGATCAAGCGAACCAACTAATCTCTGTTTTATCTCAGTCTCCCAATGTGTTCCGTGATACTCCAGGGCTCACTTCTTTGGCCGTGCACGACATCGACGTAGGGGATGCAACTCCCATTAAACTATCCCCCTACCGTGTCTCGCCACAACGCAGGAGTATACTGCAGGTCGAGCTTGACTTTATGATTTCTAATGAACTGATCACTAGGGCCTTAAGCCAGTGGAGTAGTCCGGTCATACTTGTGCCAAAGCCAGACGGGAGCCATAGGTTATGTATGGACTATAGGCAAGTCAATGCTGTCACAAAGAACGATACCTACCCACTGCCACGGATCGACGACTGCATTGACCAGATTGGTACAGCCACCTATATCAGCAAGATTGACTTGATGAAGGGATATTGGCAAGTAGCTCTCACCCCTAGAGCGAGGGAAATATCATGCTTTGTAGTCAACAATCAAGCCTTCTGCTGTAACGTAATGCCCTACGGCTTGAAAAACGCCCCAGCTACATTCCAGCGCCTCATGAATTTGGTGACTGAAGGGGTACCTGGGTGCGTTGTCTACATCGATGATATTCTTATCTTTTCAAAGTCATGGGAGGAGCATCTTTACCAACTTAGATTGCTATTCTTAAATCTTGCTGATGCCAATCTGGTGGTTAATCTTAAGAAATGCACCTTTGTAAAGAGTACGGTCCAGTATCTAGGATATACGGTAGGTCAGGGGCAGGTTGCACCTCCTCAAGCAAAGGTAGAGTCTATTCTAGAATTCCCAACCCCTAGCAGTAAGAAACATATCCAAAGGTACCTAGGCATGATTGGCTATTATAGGCGTTTCATTATAAATTTTTCAAAGTTGACAGCTCCCCTGACAGATCTTCTCCGTAAGGATGTGAAGTTTGTGTGGTCCTCTGAATGTGAAGAGGCCTTTATTGCTACAAAGTATATATTATCTAATTATCCTGTACTCCGAGCTCCTGATTTTAACAGATCTTTTTCCCTGGCAGTGGATGCGGCAATACCGGGGTTGGTGCAGTGTTGCTCCAGGAAGACGACTGTGAGGTATTGCATCCTGTGTGCTATTTCAGTAAAAAATTAAATTCTGCCCAACATAACTATTCAGTCATTGAGAAGGAGCTGTTGGCATTAATTTTATCCCTTCAATACTTTGCTGTCTATGTGCAATCTGCCTCTGGTGCCATCACTGTATATACTGACCATCACCCCTTAAAATTTTTGCATAGGTTCCAAAATAAAAACCAACGACTGACCAGGTGGAGTTTGTTGCTGCAGGAATACTCCCTGGATGTCAAGCATATTAAGGGGGTCCAAAACGTGCTAGCCGATTGCCTATCACGTATCTATTAAAGATTTCATTTACCAGGTTGGCCTCATACAGCAGTAAGTTTAATTTAATGAGAGGATTTTGGCAATTAGCTCTCCCTTGTAGCGAGGTAAATATCATGCTTTTGTAGTGCGCTTTCAAGCCTTCAGCTGTGAGATAATGCCTTGCAGTTCGAATAACGCTCCAGCTACGTTCCGGCTATGTTCTGATGTGGTACCTGGAGACGTTGCCTACTTTGGGTGATATCCTTATTATATCCTCATTATAATCTTGCTGTTGCCAATCTGGTGGTGAATCTATTTATGTATTATGTTAATATTATGTACTATACTCCTTAAACTCTTTTCTAGGGGGGAGGTCTGACATACGGACCCCTGTATGTTAATTTAAGAGTTAGAATTAGAGTTGAAGGAGTCGCACTACCCAAACGGTGAAGCAGACTAGCGAGCGAACCATGCGAGTGGGGAAACTGGCTCGCCCGCATACCTGCAAACTACCCTTCACACCTGCGTGCGTCATAGGGGACCCTACAACCGATGCTATGACGTATGATCGACGCCAGGAGCTGTGAGTGGACCACGCACCTGTTATGCGACTCGAGGAGCTATGATTGGAGCAGGCATCAACCCCCGCCTCCTGATTCGTTCCTACACCATCATTGTTTGGTATATAAGACCCGACTTGTGGGCATTCAAATCAGTCTCATTTGGAGTTGGGGAAGGTGAACTTGCAGCTGGAGGAAGACGGGGTGAAGTATTATAATGGGATTGTGACTGTCAGTCAGATTATATAAATGTGTGTTAAGTGTGTTCGGTGTAAACACTTATGTTATGTTGGTTAGTGAGATATGTGATTGGGAATTAACGTGAACACTACTATTATGTGTTTAACTATTTGATTGGGAATTAACGTGAACACTACTATTATGTGTTTAACTATTTAATTGGGAATTAACGTGAACACTACTATTATGTGTTTAACTATTTAATTGGGAATTAACGTGAACACTACTATTATGTGTTTAACTATTTGATTGGGAATTAACGTGAACACTACTATTATGTGTTTAACTATTTAATTGGGAATTAACGTGAACGCTACTATTATGTGTTTAACTATTTGATTGCGAATTAACGTTAACGCTACTATTTATGTACTTAACTATTTGATTGGGAATTAACGTTAACGCTATTATTATGTACTTAACTATTTTAGTTGACTAACTTGTGGACTAAAGCAACTCTTTAAGTAATTGGGTTATGATGAAAGTAATACTATTGTTTTATATTAATACTTACGAGTTCTTTCATTTTCTTTTAATTAAGCTTACATTGCTTAATGGTGCTTAGTACGGTGATGCTATTGTCTCATATTAGTAATATCGCCTTAGACTAACATGGCTGTGTTAATATTACTTATAGTGATTTTCTAAGCTGAAGAAAATTCTTTTGCTTCAAAATATTATATTTTGCTTTTCATATTATTTGAGTGAGACCTGAATCGAATCTATGAAACGATCCTGTAACTTTATTTACTCATAATCAAACCTCAATGTTACGTGGTTAAGAAATAAATTTAACTAATTATTAAATATATATCTAACTTTTGATGTGACTTTGATATTACTCCTGATGATAATAATAATATAATACTATTAACGTAAGACAAGAACCAAGAATAATTACATTAAATATAAATAAAAGGACATATAAGAAAACTATCTATTCATTTCAAAAAGGGTAAGAGACAGAAATATTCTTACTTTAATATTTATCTTTCAAGACTTTTTATAAAATTAATAGTCCTTCTTTAGCTATAACTTATTCGGTTCATAACCATAGCCTACTAAGCTTCGGTTAAATAATAATTCTTTATAAATACTACATGACTTTAATTAGTTTCAGTATTTTTCATAATTAAAGAGTATCAGTCAATAAAGGATACTAAGTCCTAAGATCCAAAAGGAAAGGAAGCAACAACAGGAAATTATTTTTTTAGATTTTACTTTTGTTTTGCCTTCAGCTGCCTGATACCTTAATATATATCTCTGTGCTATCTAGATTCATCAAGTTAACCACTTGAGGATCAAGATACGTAACAATATATATATATATGTGTAAATCAGTAACTAGTTAACAACACAATAAATCGTTTGGATACCTAATGTTAGTTATACGCGTAACACTAATTTTGAGCTAAAGCTAATTGAACTGGACAAATCTGAGGCCTTTCAACACTGAACTAAGTCATACTTTTCATTTCAGTTAGTTAGATATAGGACATTTACGCTAGGCTGGTCTTTGCTCGGCAGTCAACTTCATGTTAAAGGGGGGTCACCGGCTTGTTTTATCTTTCCATCCTGTTCTCTCTTTCCCTGGCTTTTATCCATTCGGCCCCATTCAGCCAACTGTTTGAAGACGTTTATCCCCCATCCAGGTGTCGATTTCTTCCTGGCGACCTACAGCGAGCCAGCATTGTATGGAGAAATCCGGCTTCGCCGGAGAATTTTTTTTATCGAAACATTTACAAAAGCTTGCTGTCAAAACAAAAATATATGTATGCTGGCTTGCTACCGCTGGCCAGGAAAATATTGACACCTGGATGGGGCTAAATGTCTTAAAACAGTAGGCTGAATGGGGCTGAATGGATACAAGCCAAAGAGAGAGAGAGAGAGCGAGAGAGAAAGAGAAAAAAAAAGCGAGGTAGGCCCCCTTAACCCTTTGGAACAGAGGCTACTGCATATTATCCAGGTTACCACATTACCGCAGAAGGGACGTTACAAAGGTTCTGTTCACTGCTTGTTAAGGGGGGGATGGTTCACTTTTTGGGCGATTTTTGCATATATCCATTATTTCCTAGTTTCCTCCCTAGACCTCCATCAAATTAAAACAAAAGCATCCATTAGATCCCCCTTCTAGATTAATTTGTACATTTTTCGGTAGAAAAATTTCCCGGCCGAAGGCCGGTTCTTCCAACATTGCAGGCTCACTATCGTTCGCCAGGGAAAAAATCGACACCGAGATAGCACGAAAGGTCTAAATGTTGACGTAGAAATGGGGTGAAAGGTCTTAAAATCGACTAACTAATGGGGCAAACATCTTAGCAACTGAAAATTAATGGGGCTAAACACGAGGGAGAAAGTGGTCCAGAAAACCGGCCCATGTCCCCTTTAACACAGCCATCAGGTGTATGTAGATATCCCCATCCGGGTCCTCATACTCGGGAATTAAGGGGAGACTGACCGTTTGTTTGGTCTATTAATTCATTTATTCATATATTTTTTTAGTTTCCTCCCTAGACCCCCATCAAACTTAGAAAAACACCCCTTTAGACCCCCTTTCTTGATAAATTGTAAATTTTTCGGTAGAAAAATTTCCCGGCCGATGGCCGGTTTCTCTTAAAATACCAGGCTTGCTATCGCTCGCCAGGAAATAATCGACACCTAAATGGCACGAAAAGTCTTAACATTGACAACGAAATGGGGCGAAAGGTGTTAAAATAGCCAAACTAATGGGCCGAACGTCTTATAATCTGAAAACTAGTAGGGCTAAAAATTAGGGAGAAGGGGGTCCAGAAAAACGGGCTGTCTTCCCTTAAATTGGAGTTCATTATGTGAGCCGATTGCATACATTATTGTACTACAGGACAATCTGGGACGACACAGAGAATGGGGTGAGGGAATGCGAAAGTGGTCCCGGACTCCAAAACAAATCAAGTTAGAGGCATTTATCTGGAGAGAGTGAGAGAGAGAGAGAGAGAGAGAGAGAGAGCGTAACTAGCAATGAATAGTTATATAATCAATATCGTATGTGTGCGTGTGCGTGGGTGGGTGTGTTTGTGTGTATGTGTGTGTAACAAGAATCAATATGTGTGAAATTTATCATGAATGGCAAGAAAGGGTTATAGGACAGGGACATCAAATATTGACACAACATCAACAAGTAGTAAATCGACATTTAAAGTAAGTAAGAAGTTATGGAGTTGAAAGGCAGGAACATTATATTATGTGCATTTGAGATGTGATGCAGTATGAACACGTATTTATTTAAGGGGAGGTATTTAGTTTGTTCCCTACTTTTTCATCAAGCTTAAAATTACACCCCCTAGACCCCCTTTCAAAATAAATTTGTACATTTTTCGGTAGAAAAA
This sequence comes from Paralithodes platypus, assembly GCA_032716605.1. Classification (NCBI taxonomy): domain Eukaryota; kingdom Metazoa; phylum Arthropoda; class Malacostraca; order Decapoda; family Lithodidae; genus Paralithodes; species Paralithodes platypus. The sequence goes on along the minus strand of CM064501.1, from coordinate 36,083,612 downwards.
TGTCCCGGCCGAAGGCCGGTTCCTCTTAAATTACAAGCTCGCTATTGCTCGCCAGGAAAAAATCGACATCAAAATGGCACGAAAGGTCTTAAAAGTGACATAAATGGGGTGAAAGTTCTTAAAATCGCCAAATTAATGGGGCGAACATCTTAACATCTCAAAAGCAATGGGGCTAAACATGAGGGAGGAAGGGGTCAAGAAAAAAATCCCTCAAGTGGAAATCTCCCCTTAACCCTCTCCGACATATGACGCGATTTTGAGCCTATTGGGGATACTTTAAAGCCTTTGTTACCATCAGGGGTATTTAGCAAGCTTTAGTTTAGTTACTTCAACCTCTGCAGTTGTCTTTGAGTTAGCTGTGGGCAGAAAACTAATTGTGGAGAGGTAATTATAAGAGTGAGAGAACTCTATTTCATATTTGCTAATCTGGCAATCTCTGCGTCATAAATGCGTGAAAGGGTTAAGTTAGAACATTGAACAGTAAAGGAGGAGAGGAATACAAAAGAACATAAGAGGCAGGAAAAGAAGAAAAGGACAGCAATATCATAATAAGGAGATACATTGTGAAGGAAAAGTGTAGGAAAACAGAGAGAGAGAGAGAGGAGCGCTTTAAGGGGGGTGACCTGTTTTATTTCTCCTTCTCTCCCTCTCTCTCTCTCTGGGTTGTATTCATTAGGCCCCATTCAGCCTACTGTTTTAAGACGTTTACCCACTTCCAGGTGTCAATATTTTCCTGGCGAGCGGTAGCGAGGCAGTATATATTTTTTTGTTCTGACAGCAAGCTAAATTTGTAAATTTTTCGATAGAAAAATGTCTCCGGCGAAGCCGGTTTTCTCCATACTGTACAATGCTGGCTCCCTATCGCTCGCCAGGAAGAAATCGACACCTACAGTAGATGGGGATAAACGCCTTATTACAGCAGGCTGAATGGGGCCGAATGGATACAAGCCACAGAAAGAGAGAGAAAAGGAGAGAGAGAGATAAAAAAAAAACGGTGACCCCCCTTAATTGCTTGGCACGAGGAAAGTCACCCTAAAGCCAACTTAATTAGCAACTAGGTATGGAGGTCGTGTCTCTCTCTGTCTGTAGTGGAGAACACAATCTCTTTTAACCTGGTTCTCTTGTAACTAACTCTAACTCTCTCTCTCTCTCTCACTCTCTCTCTCTCTCTACTTATCTATCTATCTCTCTCTCTCTCTCTTTTACTGGGTCACAATTATTGTGTTTATTTTATTTTCAGCCACGGTGTATTCATGTTGAAGCTAACTGCATTCCTATAATTCATGAAGCCAAACGATTAACAAATGTTAAGCAACAAAGAGTTGGTTGCGAATGTTCAATGAAAGGAGAACTAAAGCTCCTTCACACTTCATATTTCCGAACAAGGGCATTTGGATGGATAAAGCTTCTGAGTCATAGATTGGACTTTTACTAAATGTCTTACATCTCTCCTGTGTCCTGGTAAGAGGGCCGACTTCGCAAAACCAGTACTAAATCCACTTCCATGAACAGTCAACCTGCATACAGTCACAATATTAATCAACTCAGCGGGGGGGGGGGGGGGGGGGGGGGGTTAATTATATACTATGGAAGCAATCATGTCTGACACTCTGATCAAATCATCTCATTATGATCGAGAAAGGTAACATTTTGAATTTTAACTTTACTCTGCAATTAATACTGAAGTAATATATTGAGATACATTAGAGTAAATAGGAAAACAAGCATTTATATATATATATATATATATATATATATATATATATATATATATATATATACAGTATATATAATACATTTAAGAGGTGTAATTCTTGTGGTGATATACAAAACGTAATATACATACACACCAGGTGCATGTATAGCGAATTATAAACACTGCGCAATAGAGAACAGGTTAATATTCACAGATCTTTGTTAAGTTGTGGTTTAAATTTTGCTATGAAGTAAGTTTCCTTATTTTTTCGTAAGGCAAGGTCATCTTTGTTGACTTTATAAAAAAGGCATTATATTAAATATGTCCAGGGTAACAGCTGAGTCTCTCCTCACCCACCATCACCAACCATCCCTAGGCACCCACGAGTCCTCCTCTCCTCACCCACCATCACCAACCATCCCTAGGCACCCACGAGTCCTCCTCTCCTTTACTTTGTTTCTAGTAATTGGTATGTTATTCACTAAAATGTAGCTTTTCTATATTTTGTTTATTTTTGTTTTCGTTGTTGTTGTCCTTCTTTGTCCATATGTTACTCATTTATTATTATCTTAATTTAAATTTCAGTATTTTATCCCTGTTTTCTACCTTCCTTCATCCAGTTTCTTGTGTACTTTATAGTAATTTAACCTACTTTTACAAATTGTATATTTGATTGCAAACTTTTAATTTAGGTTCTTTTTTCCTTTTTAGGCTTGAAAATGATACGTTGGTGTCGAAACGTCGCACATACTCTAGCAAAATAAAGATGTTCCTTTACGCTTTGGTATTGCTCTTCCTTATATATATATATATATATATATATATATTATAAAGTAATTGGCAAGGCAAAATGCCTTACATTAGAAAAGGAAGCATCATTATTATATTAAATCATTAATGTTTAAAACATTAACCCATATATAGTCTGCATATATAATACTGAAACAATCCGACATAATTACCTGGGCTTAAGTATATAAATTCAAATATCTTGAAAGAAAATACAGAGGTACACTAACTTTGTCATCGTTGGTGGGTGAAACTACGGCGGAGGCGGCGGCGGTGGTGGTGGTGGTGGTGGTGGTGGCGATGGTGATGGTGGTGTTGGTGATGGTGGTGTTGGTGGTGGTGGTGGTGATGGTGATGGTGGTGTTGGTCATTTGTAACCTTTTTCTGTCTTTCTATTTTCTCTAACGACTTGGAACTGATGACTTGGTGCAAGGCGAGACGCTCGGTTGAACCGTTCCCATAGTATGCAGTGTTTTGCTCTGTATTATTATTATTTATTTTTTCCTATTCTCTAATAAAACTGTTTCTGTATTCTCACTCCCAATCGTTATCATCATCATATTGGCCTTTCCTAATATCATCATCAGCTGTATCGTAGATAGAGCGGGTCAGAATCAGTTCAGGTGTTGAGTCTTGATTCATCACTTCCTTCCTGAACCGTGGCAGAAGATGGATATCCTCCTTTGAAGACGGAGATGGTGCAGTGGATGCAGGGCCAACAAAGGAGGAACGGGCAGGGATGGTGATGTAAGAGGGAGATGAAGGAGAGTTTCAAAAGGGATACTGCCTCTGTCCATAATAACACCAATATCACTATTAAATGCGAAATTATGTAACATACATGCTGAAATAATTTCTTGATTTAAGGCAATGGGTTCTAGATTTGTTATTTATGCAATTAACCGTTGCAGAAATGTTATATATATATATATATATATATATATATATATATATATATATATATATATATAAGGAGAGAGAGAGAGAGAGAGAGCATTGGATCGATTGATAAATGGATTTGAAGATGTGTAACCATCCAATCACCATTCTTTTCTATTCCAAGTGCGGCAGGAGGTACCCATAACTCCAAAATTGGTTTATGATCCGGGGAAGATGTATTGGACATTCCGTGGCTTAGGTCCAAGTGTCAGGAAGACCCAAAGAGAGAATATACATACAGAGGGATGAAGCTGTGGGACAGAGGCAACATGTTATCACCTTTCTAGTATCTTAGGTTCAAGTCCTTGGAGTGCTATATGTATTTGTTGATTTCATTAACTGAGTATAGAAATACAGTTGGTTGGAGACAAATAAAAACGAAATATCCAGGTCACCAGCAAGTGGCCAGCGAATAACAAGAACAACACACCCCTAACACATACACACACACCCAAAATCCTAGGAGTAACATATGATACTCATATGACATTCAAACAGCACACCACAAACATTAAAAAGAAACTGACACTCAGACTTAACGCCCTCAGGTCACTTGCTCACACAAAATTTGGACACAACAAAGAAACTACCACCACAGTATATAAACAATACATAAGATCAGTGATGGAAGACGCAAGCCCAGCCTGGGCTTCTAACCTAGCTGAAACACATCATAAGACCTTACAGACTATTCAAAACAAAGCCCTGAAGATCATTACAGGTTGCACAGCTACTGCACCCACAGATCACCTACATCAAGAAACCAAATCCTCAAAGTCAAAGACCATCTGGACATGAGAGGCACTCAATTCCTGGCAGCAGCCTCCACGAACCAAGACCACCCACTAAACTACATGGCAACACACCCACAGACACCAAGAAATATCAAAACAACACCCAGCACACGGTATCACACACAATTATTGTCCTCTCTCCCTCCCTGCCCACCCCGAACCAACTTCCAGAAGCACATCCATACTCATATCTCTCACCGATCCATCCACTCACTCACAGACAACACGCAGCTGCATGCACGACCTCCCGAAATCCATCCTTCCGAATCCTTCCTTCCTCGCGAGGACAGAGTCCACCTGGCCAGGCTGAGATGCGGACAACATCCAGCTCTCCTGAGCTATCAGAAGAGACTGGATGACTCCGTTGTCGACGCCTGCCCGGGATGTAACACAGCACCCCATACCATTAAACACATCATTGAAGACTGCATTTCACACAACCACTTACGCCAACAACACAATCTACACTCAATGAGAGCTCTGTGGGAAAGCCAGATCGTGGCCATGGCCTTTCTCAGGGACTCGGGGCTGTTCGGCCAGGCAGCTTAGGGAACAACAACAACAACAACAACATAGGAATTTTGCTTTGTGCCCAATTGGCCGAAGCAATTTCAGTAGCTACATTTACTTATGAGTGACATGTGGTGCAATGCTAGCACGTTTGACTCACAATCAAGAGGTCCTGGGTTCGATACCTGGTCACCTTGCAGTAAATAGGAACCTAAAGTTCGTGGACATTAGTGGTGTTCCATCCAAGGAATTTAACTATTATAATCTGGATAATATGCAGTAGTCTCGGTGTACCAAGCTAAAGGGAGCCCACCTCGCTTTTTTCTCTTTCTCTCCCTCTCTCTTTGGTTTGTATCCATTCAGCCCCATTCAGCCTACTGTTTTAAGACGTTTACCCCCATCCAGGTGTCAATATTTTCCTGGCGAGCGGTAGCGAGCCAGCATATATATTTTTGTTTTGTTTTACAGCAAGCTAAATTTGTACATTTTTCGATAGAAAAATGTTTCCGGCGAAGCCGGATGTCTCCATACAATGCTGGCTCACTATCTCTCGCCAGGAAGAAATCGACACCTGGATGGGGATAAACGTCTTAAAACAGTTGGCTGAATGGGGCCGAATGGATACAAGCCAGAGAAAGAGAGAAAAGGAGAGAAGGATAAAAAAAAGCCGGTGGCCCCCTTAACAAGTCTCCCAAATTACCCACTATAAGCTCCAAATTTAATATGTAATATTATGGAGATGAGCGCTGATGCCAAGCGTAAGCCTCCCAACTTTAATTTTTATTTTACTTACAATGTTTTTAGAAGAAAAATTTAGAGTAATAAAACGTGTATTAACTTGTAGGTTTTGTTGCAAAATTATGAATAAATGTGTGATTAATAAATGTGTGATTAATAAATGTGTGATTAATAACTGTGTGATTAATAAATGTGTGATTAATAAATGTGTGATTAATAAATGTGTGATTAATAAATGTGATTAATAAATGTGTGATTAATAAATGTGTGATTAATAAATGTGTGATTAATAAATGTGTGATTAATAAATGTGTGATTAATAACTGTGTGATTAATAAATGTGTGATTAATAAATGTGTGATTAATAAATGTGTGATTAATAAATGTGTGATTAATAAATGTGTGATTAATAAATGTGTGATTAATAAATGTGTGATGAATGAATGTGTGATGAATAAATGTGTGATTAATAAATGCGTGATTAATAAATGTGTGATTAATAAATGTGTGATTAATAAATGTGTGATTAAGAACTGTGTGATTAATAAATGTGATTAATAACTGTGTGATTAATAAATGTGTGATTAATAAATGTGTGATTAATAAATGTGTGATTAATAAATGTGTGATTAATAACTGTGTGATTAATAAATGTGTGATTAATAAATGTGTGATTAATAGATGTGTGATTAATAAATGTGTGATGAATGAATGTGTGATGAATAAATGTGTGATTAATAAATGCGTGATTAATAAATGTGTGATTAATAAATGTGTGATTAATAACTGTGTGATTAATAAATGTGTGATTAATAACTGTGATTAATAAATGTGTGATTAATAAATGTGTGATTAATAAATGTGTGATTAATAACTGTGTGATTAATAAATGTGTGATTAATAAATGTGTGATTAATAAATGTGTGATTAATAAATGTGTGATTAATAACTGGAGTAAGCTTCTTAAGATACTGACCATTCACTATAATCTATTTTTTTCCAGCTGAGAGTAAATTGTCATGTTTCTACCTTTGTAACTCAACTATAAGGTGGATTTTGTAGCGAAATATGATGGTTATTATGAAAACTTGGCATTAATACGACACACAGCCATAGTAGTTTCATATATTTCCATTAAGTATCGATAAATCAGCTAATAAGAGATTCAATTTATGATCAGCTGGAAAAAAATAGAGTATAGAAGTTACCAAGGCCGTATTGCTTAAGGGGAGGTTTTTAGTTTGTTTCCTACTCCTCCAGCAATCTTAAAATTTCACCCCCTTGACCCCCTTTCAAGATAAATTTGTACATTTTTCGGTAGAAAAATGTCCCGGCCGAATACTCTTAAATTACAGGCTCGCTATCGCTCGCCAGGATAAAATTGACACCTAAATGGCACGAAAGGTCTTAAAATTGACAGAATGGGGCGAAAATTCTTAAAAATCACCAAACTAATGGGGCAAACGTCTTAAAATCTCAAAAGCAATGAGGCTAGACATGAGGGAGAAAGGGGTCAAGAAAAAAGTCCCTCAAGTGGAAGTCTCCCCTTAACCAAATGCGCAAGAGGCTTTAGCTGATCTGGGAGACTTAGATGATCACTGATACAAGAGCTTCGGTATACAAGGTTCATTTAACATAAGTAATTGGTGTTTACAATACAAAGATATATACAGTACAATATAGAGTCAAGAAATATTGAAGATAAAAACAGCCAGCCAATATTTAGTTTGAGAGTGACAAGAGAGCTTTAGTAAGAGAGTTGAACATCCAGAAAACATCAAAATTGAGAACACGAGATAAAGCAAGATTGTTGTGTACATATTCGCAGCATCCTTCTTTGGCTTGACACTGAGAATAGAGATAATAGGAGGATACAGAGAAGGGTTTGTTGTCAGTAGTCCCAGACAACTGAGTTTCTGTGAGAAAGAGAAGGTCAGGGTTGGCAGAGGAGTGGTGGTGTTCCACACAGTGGAAGTTAGAGGAAAGGCCACGAATGTTGCAGACATTGATAGTAAGAGTAGAAGGTAGTGGTACTGAGCATTCTGATGATTCACTAAAATGGGCCAAGCCAATAGGGGCATTTTTTTCTGCAACATTACCTAACCAGAAATATTATATTTTAAGGGGAGACTGACCGTTTGTTTGGTTTATTAATTAATTTATTCATATATTTGTTTTAGTTTCCTCCCTAGACCTCCATCAAGCTTAGAAAAACACCCCCTTGACCCCCCTTCAAGATAAATTTGTAAATTTTTGGGTAGAAAAATGTCCCGGCCGAAGGCCGGTTCCTCTTAAAATTGCAGGCTCGCTATCGCTCGCCAGGTATCGCTCGCCAGGAAGTAATCTACACGATCTTATAAATTCAAAAATAAACACTGCAATTTCTCTGAACCGGGACCTTTCTAGAATTAATGAATGGGGACAAGAGAATCTAGTTTCCTTTAATGCACAGAAAACCAAGTACATTCAATTTTCTAACCGACAGAATCTCACTGACTCCCATATATTTTTTAATGATGTAAATATTCCCACTTCCCCTAGTATTGACATTCTCGGTGTAACATTAACTACTAACTTGAGCTGGACACATTATGTTAGAAGCATTGCTAAGAATGCCTCTAAAAAACTGGGACTCCTGTACAGAGTTCGAGAATTCTTCACTGACGAGCAGTTGGCCGTAATATATAAAAGTCATGTGCGCTCTCAGATGGATTACTGTTCACCTCTGTGGGGTGGAAGTGGAGTGGTTGCATTGAGGCAGTTGGACAAAATTCAAAATAAAGCTATTAGATTAATCAATAACCCTGCAATCACACAGGACCTTCCTACATTAGCCATACGAAGAAACGTTGCATCCCTTGCATTATTCTACAGATATTTTCACAGCAATTGTTCCGAGGAACTTGCTTCAATTGTGCCGCCTCTCCACATCTTTCCCCGTAGAACTAGGGCAGCTGAGAGCGCCCATGAATTTACACTTTCTCCTCCACAATGCAGAACTTCTGCTTATCAGAATTCATTTATCCCCAGAGCTACTACTCTTTGGAATTCACTTCCCTCGAATTGCTTTCCACAAACTTACAATCAACAAATGTTTAAATCCAGTTGTTACAAACATTTTATGAATGGAGGATGCCTTTAGGCACATGGACCTTTTTGTTTTATCTGTGTTTTTCCTTCCTCCGTTCATTGTCTCTTAAAAAAAAAAAAAAAAAACGTAAATGGCACGAAAGGTCTTAAAATTGACAACGATATGGGGCGAAAGGTGTTATAATCGCCAAACTAATGGGCCGAACGTCTTATAATCCCAAAACTAGTGGGGCTACAAATTAGGGAGAAGGAGGTCCATAAAAACGGTCTGCCTCCCCTTAAGCTAGCATACCCAAGATTCAATACATAGTTAGTGTGATAGGACCACGATCGACATTCAACAGTAAACTAACTTAGCCTAATCAGCCTTGCGATATTAAATGTTAATGTTTACTTCACTTACATTCAAAGTCGGTTCGTCTACAAATGACTGAGCATAGCTTAACCTAACTTAGTTTAAAGTAATCTAACTAAACCAAACCTAACCTTAACCTAACCTAGCCTCTTTCAAGGTTTGATGATGCCACTTCTGCGAGAAAATTAGTATATGTGGGCAAATTAGTATATGTGGGCAAATTAGTATATGTCGGCAAAGTAGTATATGTGGGCAAATTAGTATATGTGGGCAAATTAGTATATGTGGGCAAAGTAGTATATGTGGGCAAATTAGTATATGTGGGCAAATTAGTATATGTGGGCAAATTAGTATATGTGGGCAAATTAGTATATGTGGGCAAATTAGTATATGTGGGCAAATTAGTATATGTGGGCAAAGTAGTATATGTGGGCAAATTAGTATATGTGGGCAAATTAGTATATGTGGGCAAAGTAGTATATGTGGGCAAATTTGTATATGTGGGCAAATTAGTACATGTGGGCAAATTAGTACATGTGGGCAAATTAGTACATGTGGGCAAATTTACTTGTATTGAATATGAATAACAAGAGATTTTAATTGCTTGTGAAATTATTCCGACGAGAACAGACTTGTTAGCAAGCTGACTTGTGAACATATGAACTGGAAATTGGATACCAAGTTCGGAGCCATCCTCGTTCATCAAATTCCACTTTTGTAATTATCTAGCAATAATTGATAGATGGGAAATTGACAAATAAAAACAATAAATATCAGAATCTTGAAGTGATTCTAGTTTTGAGATTAAGGGGACTCTGACTGCTTTTTTTGGCCTGTAAATTAATTCATTCATAAATTCTTAGTTTCCTCGCTTGACATCCATCAAACTTAGAAAAACATCCCCTAGCAATCCCCTCAAGATAAATTTGTAAATTTTTCGGTAGAAAAATGTCCCGGCCGAAGGCCGGTTCCTGTTACTATTACAGGCTCGCTATCGCTCGCCAGGAAAAAATCCACACCTAAATGGCACGAAAGGTCTTAAAATTTACAATGACATGGGGCGAAAGGTATTAAAATTGCCAAACTAATGGGCCGAAAGTCATACAATCTGAAAAATAATATGCTAAACATGAGGGAGTAGGGGACCAGATAAACGACCGTCTCCCTTTAAATGCATCAGATTGTACAGTATGGTCAAGAGCATAAATGGCGAAGCACCTATTTGAGTTAGTATCGAAAACAAACAAGATATAACAACACATTATTATAGGTCAGATGCTTCAGAGTTTGGTTTTCAAAGGTCAAAGATTCGAACTGGTGTAAAGACATAGATGCTGAGAACTGCACTGGACTTAAGGGGAGACTGGCCGTTTGTTTGGTCTATTAATTTATTTATTCATATATTTTTTTAGTTTCCTCCCTAGACCTCCATCAAGCTTAGAAAAACACCAGCTCCTAGACCCAACTTCAAGATAAATGTGTAAATTTTTCGGTAGAAAAATGTCCCGGCCGAAGGCCGGTTCCTCTTAAAATTGTAGGCTCGCTATCGCTCGCCAGGAAATAATCGACACCTAAAATGCACGAAAGGTCTTAAAATTGACAACGAAATGGGGCGAAAGGTGTTAAAATTGCCAAACTAATGGGCCGAACGTTTTATAATCTCAAAACTATAGTGGGGCTCAACATTAGGGAGAAGAGGGTCCAGAAAAACGGTCTTCCTCCCCTTAACGTGGCACCTCTGCGTTCTTTGAGCAAATACTTTCACAACAGAATATGTAGACTGCATTGTATAGTTCCCTGCACAAGTTCTGTTCCTCTATGGGATTCTTTTTATGGATGTAAAAATGGTATAATTAAAGTTAGTGTGTACAGTAGTATCGTATTTAACAGTTGTGCAAGACAATGTATTTACATATTTGGTTACCCCTTATTACTCATATCTTGTTCTCTCTCATCCTTCCACCAGCAACTATTATTTATTTATAATATACTATATACTCCCATTATTTATTATAATAATCTATAACTACACTTAACCCTCTCCGTCTCATATGACGCAATCGCGTCATATGGCGGTTTCGCCCAAAAGTATCATATGACGCGATTGCGTCATATGAACTTAGTGAAATAGCTCAATAATAAGTTATATGACGCTTTTGAGTCATTTTGAGCTCAGTAAGTTAGGTAAGTTAGATCATAATCTGTCGGTTGATGGCAACACAAAATTCCTCCGACTTCTAACAGTCCCTCAGTGTGAGAAAGACTGTTGTGGGGGTGGGGGAAATAGCGGGCGCTCTGCCAACCCGTAAGTAAGTTAATATAATCTGTCTGGGGGGGTTAACTCGTTCAGTACCAGGGACGTCCTTTTCCTTATATTCTGGCCACTATTAGACGATAAAATTCAGCTTAAGAAGGACCTCTAGCAATAATAAGGCTTCAAACTATCTCAACTAACCCTTTTAACTACCAATGAGCCTTCCCAAGGTGCATGATATCGTATAAATATAGCTAGCATAAAATATAACACCCGTCGCTGGTACTCAAAGGGTTAACACTCATAAAAGACACCTGCATTACCTCATTCATAAACAACCTTACACACCAGTCTACACAAACACTCTTAAATGTACACTTTGCAACCTAACCTCTAAACATGTCAAGCATAACATCCTGTTTAAACATGCAGGAGTGCTTACTCTTGCTTAATAATGAAATAGCTCAGGGGTATGCAAAGCAACAATGACGCACACCCTGTTTTCTACACCAAAATAATGCTAATTCTATCATAAGGTGACACATGATAGCTGTAGTACAGGCATTATACTAAATAACCTCCCACAAATTCCAACAACAAATTTTGCAATTGATCTTGATTCAGGAAAGACCCTTCTACAACATATCAAAAGTCTTAAGAAATTTAATTGGTGGAAAGCATAACAAAATTATGTAACTTACCACTAATATTGTTTGTGAAAATATATTTTAGTTGTCCATTATATACTGGTTTTCTTTGAATATTTACCACCCAGATAGACATAGAAAATGCAAACTATTTGTTTATATCGCTCACCTGACCTGTTGGAAATTGTAGTTGTTATGTGTTGTGTATTTCTATTCGTTTTTAGCCATGCCTAGACGTACCAAATATAACTTACATTAGGCTAAGAATGCCTTGAAGCTCTATATGCCTAGGAAACAAAACAAAAGAGACAAGTGAGGCTAGTGAACAAAATATTGAGGACACAAGCTCCCCTCCAGTGCCAGGAATTTCAGTTTGCTCAATGCATCCTGATGAGAAATATGAAAACCAGTGGTAGTCTTGCGGGAGGATGAGGAATGACAACCTCAAAGTCTGAAATGTTTGCTCTCCATGCCTGCTCGAACTGACATTAACAACACTATGCAATAGTTGACAGGGGTGAACCATAATACAGGTGAGCAGAATAGAGATATCACTAATGCAAGGAAAGCAAGGGACATGGAAGACACCAAAAATGTACTGGAATATCTCCTTGAAAGAAACCCTTGCCACTCAGATCTGAGCCTATGCAGTGTGGCAACTGGTGTTCATGGTCACCCCACTGTGAATGTTGATAAGAGTTGAGTCCATTGGGAAAGCTATCTTCACCAGCATGGAAGGATTAACTACCACTGAGCACACTTTCAGGAAGAGGGATCAAGTAATCACAATGGCTTAAAATTATCAGTGAGAATCGGAGATGAATTAGTGCAAGTTGACCCACAGTTACTATTTCAACGTCTCACAGTTGCTGCAAGAGCTTCTCAAAACCTTGCATCGGTATTCAAGTATGAACTGTGCAGTCATCCTAATGCTTTGTTCGACAGTTCTCTTCTGCTTTGCCAGCCACCGAAACAACAGCTTGCAGATGTTATCAGGGCGCTTAAGATGTCTCACCAACCAGAAATACCAGGCAATGTGCAATATGTAATGGATGGGGGAGCATTCATCCACCGTATGCCGTGGAACTACGTACCAGGATATATGCTATTCGTACAGCGAGTATGTCAGGAAGAAATATGGTGCTCCACTAATTGTTTTCGATGGCTACCAGGGAACGTCTACCAAAGACATGGCTCATCGCAGGTGAGCAGGTGGGAGGACTGGACTCGCGATAACCCTGGCAGAGGACTTGCCAGTCATGATACAAAATGAAGAGTTCCATTCAAACACCACCAACAAATAGAGATTCATCAATAGGCCTATGCTCGGTGCTCACCTGCAGACGAAAAACTGCCAGATATACCACGCCTCAGGTGATACCGATCTCTTGATAGTGCAGAAAGCAGTGGATGCTACTGTCGAAAGTAAAACTACACTCATAGGCGATGATACAGACCTTTTCATCCTCCTCCTCTACTATGCCAACCTTGAATTGCATGACATCTTCTTCAAACCAGAGCCAAAGGAGAGTACGAGGAATGCACGCATTTGGGATGTCAAGGCTGTTAAACGTCAACTAGGTCCCAGTGTGTGCAATCACATACTCTTTATCCACGTCATAACTGGAAGTGACACTACTTCCCGCCTTTACAGTATTTGGACCGGAGCTCCTTTGAAAACATTCAAAACCTGCAGTGACTTCTGTGAACATGTGGAAGTGTTTGACACCCATAAAGCTTTTCTGGCAGATATTGTATCCGCAGGTGAGAATACTCTGTTGTGTCTGTACAATAGAAAGCTAGGTGAGAGATTCGACACTCTGAGGCACAAGCGATTCTGTGTAAAGGTGGCTGCATCCAGTTCTCCCGTACAGCCACATAATCTGCCACCAACATCAGCAGCAGCCAGGTACCACAGTCTTCGTGTGTACTATCAGCTACAACAGTGGAAAGGATCTGTCGACAGACTATCACCACAAGAATGGGAGTGGGAGAAGAGCAACACAGGGTTCATATCTATCCAAACTGACTTAGGACCTGCTACACAGGAGCTGCTAGGAGTTGTTAGATGCGTCTGCAAGACTGATTGCAGTAGCTTGCGGTGCACATGTAGGAGGCACAACATCGAGTGCTCTGCTGCCTGTAGCAACTGCAAGGGAACTGTGTATGTGAATACCTCTCAGGCAGTTTGTGATGAAGACGGAGACGATCAAAAACCAGATGACCGCCATTGCAAATCGCCAACAACAAGTGTATTTCAATATGTCAGTTTACAAATACACCATAAATTTACCCAGCATCATTTCATTAAATAATTACACTGTTATCATATGTTTTGCTTTTAGATGCTACCTTTAGAAGCTAATTTGAGGTAGCACAGGTGACGGGTACTGTAAAGAAAAGTCACATGAACAAAATATTGTTTTCCACCAATCGGATTTCTTAGGACTTTTTTATATGTTATAGAGGACATTTTTCTGATTCAAAAACAGTTGGAAGCATTGTTGTTGCAATTTGTCTGAGGTTCATCCATCTTTTTCCGCATAATGCCTGTACTACTGCTTATATAATGGGGTAGATCTCACCAATCCAGTAGAACACCATTAACACTCATCCCAAAGACACACACATTAAACTCCTACCTCGACTTCTGGATAAAAGTTATAATCCCTTGATAGTCACCACACTAACTCCTGAGCTTTATGTTACCCACTTACCCCTTACACTCCACACTGTTCCCTCAACACTGCTATTTGTTGTTTTATCTCCTTTTGAACTCATTTGTACTCCCTTGTATTCCACACACCCTCCTAGTTATATAATGTATACGTAACACTGTATTATAATCTAGGTATATTCATTGTACTCTCATAAACCATTCTTACAGTAATCTTAGTAACTTAGCACCAAGTATATATATATATATATATATATATATAGATAATGCATTAATCTCCATAACCAACTCTGTATTAATAACTTCAATCAGTTATTATAATCTCACACCTATAACCTTAAACTATCATTTAGTTACTGTTATTCACTCCTTTAATCAACATCGACTTAAGTTTATAACCATATTATATATATCATATCAACAAGTTATTCTAACTATAACCTGTTTTTTTAATATATATCCAATACACCTATTCGCATTTCTTATCATATTCGTTAATTATTATTATCATTAGGTAACCACCACACATCCAAGGTTACAAGTTGAATACGAAGGTGAGTTAACTACTGCATAACAAGGAACTCTCTTAGTTCCATAATACTATTTTTACTCTCATAAATAAAATATCAAAAATAAATGGAATATGAGCTGCGAACTGTACATTCTCTCTCCCCCTCTCTCACTCTCCCTCCTTCTTCTTTTCTATCCTTTCCTTCAACTTTCCTTTTCTATCGGATATGCCATCTCTACTAGAATTAAGTCCTGACCACCTCGTTTGGATCGCAAGGTCTGTGTGGCCAGTGTACAGTATATATGTAAATATATGTAAATCTTTCTCTCTCCCTCTCTCTCTCTCTCTCTCTCTCTCTCTCTCTCTCTCTCTCTCTCTGTTGTTGTTGTTGATGTAAACATTGAGGTGGTGATGGTCCTGGTGTGTGGGTCAGCAAGGTTCCGGCGGCTCGGTGTTGTTGTTTGGAGCGGGGTTGATTGATATCGGTGTTGTTATAATAATAATAATAAATAATAATATTTATTCAGTTAGCAATTTACAGAGTTGGTACCACATAGTATGTTACAAATATGACATGTACCAGCCTTGCATAATTCCAACTAAGGGTAGCCCAATAAGGCCGTTAGGCGTATTTCCATTGGGGTCCTTGTGGGATTAGGTTATCTGGGGAAATGGGGAGGATAAAGAAATAGATACTTTAGAGAAAGTATTTCTAGGGGGTTATTTTAAGATACCTTACATCCTATAGTAAATATCAGTAATCCGTAATCAGTAATCATTTCAGTTTGGTTTGTCTATCTCTTATGTCGTATTTAGTAGTAGACATAAGCTTGGTGCTCCCTTCTCGCAGCTGTCCGGTTCAGGTGTTCCTTCAGGCTACGTCTGAAGGAATACAGTGTTCTCTTTTCACGGACTGACTGGGGAAGGTCGTTCCAGTCTTTGATGGCAGTGAAGAAGAATGTTTGCTTACCCTGTCCTTGGATTCTCGGGACCTTAAAATTAAACATCCTGTTTCTTGTATTATGTCCACTCCTCTCATTTGCTTTAACAAAATCATTCTTTAGATACTCTGGAGCTCTGTCATAGAAAATTTTGAAGGCATTAGTGAGCCTGATTTCTTTGGCCCTGTCAGAGACATTGAGCATACCTAATGACTGAAGTTGTTCCTGGCCAACATGTGATCTGGGTCCTAGGTTCAGCATGAACCTAACCATTTTATTTTGAGTGACCTGAAGTTTGTGCTGTGCTGATTTAGATGATGCAGAGTACCAGGATGACACAGAATAGTCAAAATGACATTGAACAAGCGCTTG
Source organism: Paralithodes platypus (assembly GCA_032716605.1). NCBI lineage: Eukaryota > Metazoa > Arthropoda > Malacostraca > Decapoda > Lithodidae > Paralithodes > Paralithodes platypus. The sequence continues at coordinate 36,067,299 of CM064501.1, read as the reverse complement.
GCAGAGGGTCTTTTTGGTCTTGTTGTTCACCAGTCAGCTCAAACTCGATGAATTTAAGGGGGGGGGTGATGGTTCACTTTTTGGGCGATTTTTGCATGTATTCATTATTTATCTAGTTTCCTCCCTAGACTTCCATAATTTTTGCATGTATTCATTATTTTTCTAGTTTTCTCCCTAGACCTCCATCAAATTAAAAAAAAAAAATCCATTATATCCCCCTTCTAGATTAATTTGTACATTTTTCGGTAGAAATATGTTCCGGCCGAAGGCCGGCTCTTCCAACATTACAGGTCCACTATCGTTCGCCTGGGAAAAAATCGACACCTAAATAGCACGAAAGGTCTAACAATTGACAACGAAATGGGGCGACAGGTGTTAAAATCGCCAAACTAAAGGGCCGAACGTATCTCTCTTTCTCTCTCTCCCTGTCTCTCTCTCTCTCTCTCTCTCTCTCTCTCTCTCTCTCTCTCTCTCTCTCTCTCTCTCTCTCTCTCTCTCTCTCTCTCTCACACACACTATCACCCTCTCTCTCTCTCTCTGTTGTTGTTGATGTAAACATTGAGGTGGTGATGGTCCTGGTGTGTGGGTCATCTAATTCTGGTGGCTCAGTGTTATTGTTGGGAGCGGGGTTGATATCGGTATTGTTGTTGACCAGTCAGCTCAAACCCGATGAATTTAAGGGGAGGAAGACCGTTTTTCTGGACCCCCTTCTCCCTAATGTTTAGCCCCACTAGTTTTGAGATTATAAGACGTTCGGCCCATTAGTTTGGCGATTTTAACACCTTTCGCCCCATTTCGTTGTCAATTTCAAGAGCGTTCATACCATTTAGGTGTCGATTATTTCCTGGCGAGCGAAAGCGAGCCTGCAATTTTAAGAGGAACCGGCCTTTGGCCGGGAAATTTTTCTACCGAAAAATGTACAAATTTATCTTAAAGAGGAGTCTAGGGGGTGTTTTTCTAAGCTTGATGGAGGTCTAGGGAGGAAACTAAACAAATATATTTATAATGGAATTAATAGACCAAACAAACGGTCAGTCTCCCCTTAAGTTAGTGAATTTTGTATAGTTCTGCACATACAGCGTTGTGTTGGGTGTGTGTTGTGTTTGTTGTGGTTCTTCGTGCGGTTGTCCTACTTTGCATCTTGTTGTTGTTGTTGTTGTTGTTGTTCCCCAAGCTGCCTGGCCGAACAGCCCCAAGGCCCCGAGCAAGGACAAGGCCATAACTGAGCGCCCCCACAGAACCTCCCTGCCAACCACAATAAAGCCTGGGTGACCGAAGCCACTCCATGGCGGGAAGCTGAGGAGGGTGCGGAAATGCCCGGGAAACCAAAGCCCCACCCAGGGCCCTGTGCCCCTCAGCAATTATGAAGAGAAAGTTGAGGGGCAAAGGAAAAATGTGACGCTTTGGCTTCCAATCTTGGTAGATTGGGAGGTCAATCCACGGAAGAGACGCCGTCACTTGAGATCTAGAAAATATATACTGTAAGTAAAAGGAACAGTCAGAGTAAGCTATGGGTATGGCAGAGATCACTCAGTTCTCACTCTGATAGACCAGCCCATCACCATGCATCTTGTTGTTGTACAGTTTGGTATGTGGTTTGTGCGAGATGCATTTGTATTGCTGTAATAATAATAATAATTATTATTATTATAATAATAATGATAATACAAATACTACTACTACTATTACTATTGTTAATAATACTAATAATAATGTTAATAATAATAATAATAACCAGTGTTTTATATTGTGAGGCTAGTAGAGCAGACGGTTCTAAGATGCGTCAGTGTGGCCCTAGCCTTGCTAGGCGACGGACAATAGGGTTCTGCACCGCCTGCACTTTCTTCACTCCCAGGATACGAAATAAGCGGATTTTGGTGACCGTCAGTCGTTAGGGGACGAGTCATGTCGGGAAAGGGTTAAAGCAATGAAAGCCATGGTCAGATGCATAGTCTGTATGTACCATCAATCTGTTCTGGCTTGTTCCATTGTAGCTCCCGTGGTTTATTGTAAATTGCGAAATCCGTTGCCACAAGGATGTGTGAATGCCCTAAATGTAGTGTGAGGAACACCTATTTCAACAGTGTTGTGAAAATGGTTGAGAAATCAGATGTTGGTGCATGAATGAATGGTAGGCATCTGATAGCAGTCACTGGGCTGGATATAGAATCATCAGATGCAAGGGTATTAAACCTACTCCATGCCAGAACAGATGATCTCTCGCCCTTCAATTTCAGTGACAACTCCCATATCAAGTCCTTCAATTAAGATGAGACATAGCTCTCACCTTTGTGTGCCGCATATACAAAGATAGTGGATGCTCTTGGTGGTGGTGGGGGGGGGGGGGGGGTACCATTGGATGTTAGGTTCTTCATACTCTGTCACATCCAATGACATGGCAGAGGTTCGGGGATTCCAATGTTATCACTTGTATCAGAGGGAAAAGAACAATTGCTATGCCATGGGTAGAGAATTTAGACTCTAATGTATCTTTATTATGGTCAAAATTGTCTATTGATGCATCTATAGTAGAATTCAGGTCCTCAATGTCATATGGTGATATACCAAATGGAATGTAAATTTCTGACTTAGTTCCTTCGCTACTGAAGTGACAACATATCTTGTTTCATCATACACAATGAAGTAACCAACAGAGTTAAGAACCTTACCAAGACCTTTGCTACCAAACTCATGGTACACTTGCACCCCAAGGACAAATTGTACTGGTGTTTGCATTAAACAGGTGAGGGTAATGATGTTGTGACAGAATGCTATTATACCGAGGAGCTCAGATCATCACCGCATTCTGATGCATAAGAGGCATTACTAAAGTCACCTTTGGTTGTACACCAGCAAAGAAAATCGAATAATATGCCTTGTACAAACTCTGCGTTTATCGATCCCTAGAAGTCCACTCGGTAAATACTCATTCAATTGGAAAGACATTCATTCCATGTTTTTTCTTATAATTCCTGCCCCTCTGATGTGTAGGGTAACACTGTTTTGTTAGTGTTGCAAATTTTCTGAAAGCTTGATGTCTCCATTGTAACACACTTTGATCTGAAGCTTCCTAGCTTTTTTACGGACAAATCCCACTGTCATACTGTTAGAACAGCCAAAATATGATTTCCTAGCCTGTAAATGTATACATTTTTGATGCCAAAGTGGTGCTTCAGCTTCTCTTTTAGCTTCCAGGATGAATAGCCCTCAACGTCACTGTCAGTAGCATCCCGTACAAATATTTCTTAAAAAGCTGTCCGTAAAGGGTTAAAATGCTGCCCTAAAATCATCAATATGGTAATTTTGCCCTCAGTATCTTGTTTGGGTTGTCTTATAATATGCATTCAGACAAACAGTGAAATACAAACATTATTGTGGGATAGAACAGGACAAAATGTCAATATACAATGTTGAAGCAATCCTGGACTTAATAGGCAAAAGGGGATAACATTTATATTTGTACACATTTTACGTAAGTTCAAACCCAATATTCCATTAACCCCTTCAGGATTATGACGCGTTTTGACAGTATATTTTGGCTATCATTAGACGATTTTATTCAGACTTGTGGGACTCGGAGGGATGATTGAGATAGTTTTGATCTCACTGACTGCTAGAGAGCTTTCCAAAACTGAATATAATCGTCTAATGATAGCCAAAATATTCTGTCAATACGCGTCATAATCCTTCAGGGGTTAATTAATAGACACCCATACCTTTCATTTGAGACTGGTTTTATTTAGTTCTACCGCCAGGAGAGTTAGGTAACTTTTTAAAGGCTCTTTTTGAAACCTGGCCGCCGCACTCAAATTTGAAAGTAAGACACAGGCACCGCATACTGATATGTGCTGGTTCCATGTCAGTTGAACCAGTGCCACTTCAACCAGTGCCACTTTAACCAGTGGCCACTTCAACCAGTGACCATTTCAACCAGTGACCATTTTAACCAGTAACCTAACCTAACCTAACCTAACCGAACCTAACCTAACCTAACCTACTGGTTAAAATGGTCACTGGTTGAAATGGTCAATGGTTGAAGTGGCCACTGGTTGAGTTAGCACTGGTTGAAGTGGCACTGGTTCAACTGACCTGTCACCATATGTGCTTGTTTTCCACTCTTCTTTTGTTATAATATTATTGCTTACACATTTTGACCATTGTCCTCTCAATCTTCTATGCAAACCTATTCCACGCCATCCTTAACCTCTAATAATTAAACTTGATGATGTTCTATATGAAAGGGCGAGATCTTAGGTTCAATGAAAAAATGAGTTAGGTAAGGGTAAGGAATATTTGGATAAAACAATGAAGTGGCCGTTGGACAAAAACATATTTTGTTGATATATAATAGGTTAGTTAAATTAGACCAAGGTAATGACAGTAGGTACCCAATAAACAGGTTACGTGTGTACGGTCGCGCTAATAAGTTTTGTCCCAGCTGTCATTACGTTTGGCTCGCTCTGTGCTGTATTAATGTCTGTCAGATGTTGAATAGGGGGGGTAAGTGTTGGAACATGTTTGTATATTTCACTCGATTTGAAGAAATGAAGCTTCGATATTGCTGATACCAATTATTGATCAAAACATAATTGGTGGCCAGACATCACTTATTAGCGCGACTGTACAACGTTTGGCACTTATGCTGGTGTGGTTAAATCAAACCGTTCCTGAAAATTACGTCATAAAGACGTTTTCATAAGACAAACAATATTGACCTAATCGGACATAGTGTAAACACGTTGTCACAACATTCTTAGTTAGTAACTACAAAACGTGTGTCATAACCTATGGAATACATTATTTTTTACGTCTTTGGCACGTGCCAAAATAGGAATTATTTAATGTGATAATGCAAATTGTATTGAACAAACAAAAAAGACGTAAATATAACGTCTGTAGTCTACAGTAGATAATGGCAACGTTAATGTTTGTATTGTGGCAATATCAAAGAAACGTCTATTACAATGTTGTGAACACGTACCCAGAAACCTAAGTAGGATCGTTATATAAAAAAACGTTTATATTTGGTATCATTGAATGTATTTTCACTACTAAAAAAGACGTTTAAAAAATCCGTGTATAAAATATAGAGTAAAAGATAGACGTTATGTAATATTAATACTAACATACCACATCTACTACTAAAACGTTTGGCACTTATACAGGTGTGGTAATATTACAACGTTTCTAACAATACGTCAAATCAACATTTTTAAGAAGTTCTAATAACAAATACATAGATGACATTACCACACATAGTGTTAACACGTTGCTACAATGTATGTTTTTAGTAATTACAAAACGTGATTCATAACCTATGGAATACATTGTTTTTTGACGTTTCTGGTACATGCCAAAATAGTAATTACATAATGTGATAATGCAACTTGTATTGAACAAACAAGAAAGACGTAATTAGGACGTAGGTAGTCTATATAATGGCAACGTTAATGTTTGTTTTGTGGCAACATCAAGAAAACGTCCATTATAATGTTGTGATTACGTAAAAAAGAACCTAAATAGGAATGTTATAATTATGATACACGTGTAAAAAATGTGTACATTTGGTAACATTGAATGTATTTTCACTACTGAAAATGAACGTATCACATTTCCGTGTATAAATGAACGTATCACATATCCGTGTATAAATGAACATATCACATATCCGTGTATAAAATGAACGTATCACATATCCGTGTATAAATGAACGTATCACATATCCGTGTATAAATGAACGTATCACATATCCGTGTATAAATGAACGTATCACATATCCGTGTATACAATGAACGTATCACATATCCGTGTATACAATGAACGTATCACATATCCGTGTATACAATGAACGTATCACATATCCGTGTATACAATGTGGAGTAAAATGTTAACGTTACGTTATATTAATACTAAAATCCCACATCTACAACTACTCTTACGACATCTACTACATCTACTAATAAAACGTTTGGCACTTACAGTATACAGCTGTGGTAATATCATGTTTCAAACAATACGTCAAATCAACGTTTTTAAGAGGTTCCAATAAAACATACATTAAGGACATTACCATACATTGTGTTAACACGTTGTTGCAATGTATGTTAATAGTAATTACAAAAGGTGTTTCATAACCTATAGAATACATTGTTGTTTGACGTCGTTGGCACGTGCCAAGATAGGAATCACATAATGCGGTACACTGTACCGGCTATGGTACACCAGGTACTCGTTATTATATTAAAAATGGATTGTGTTGAGGGTTATAGATAGTGTCTGGAGCCACAATATCATTAGCTTGCTATATGAGGTCTGACTGGTATGGAGGTCACAATATTGACTAAGGGGTACGCTGTACCGGCTATGGTACACCAGGTACTTGTTATATTAATAGTGGATTGTGTTGAGGGTTGTAGATAGTGTCTGGAGCCACAATATTATTAGCTTACTATATGAGGTCTGACCGGTATGGAGGTCACAATATTGACATAGGGGTACACTGTACCGGCTATGGTACACCAGGTACTCGTTATACTAATAGTGGATTGTGCTGAGGGTTGTAGATAGTGTCTGGAGCCACAATATCATTAGCTTGCTATATGAGGTCTGAGCGGTATGGAGGTCACAATATTGACAAAGGGGTACACTGTACCGGCTATGGTACACCAGGTACTCGTTATATTAATAGTGGATTGTGTTGAGGGTTGTAGATAGTGTCTGGAGCCACAATATTATTAGCTTACTATATGAGGTCTGAGCGGTATGGAGGTCACAGTATTGGCATAGGGGTACACTGTACCGGCTATGGTACACCAGGTACTCGTTATATTAATAGTGGATTGTGTTGAGGTTGTAGATAGTGTCTGGAGCCACAATATCATTAGCTTGCTATATGAGGTCTGACCGGTATGGAGGTCACAATATTGACATAGGGGTACACTGTACCGGCTATGGTACACCAGGTATTCGTTATATTAATAGTGGATTGTGCTGAGGGTTGTAGATAGTGTCTGGAGCCACAATATCATTAGCTTGCTATATGAGGTCTGAGCGGTATGGAGGTCACAATATTGACAAAGGGGTACACTGTACCGGCTATGGTACACCAGGTACTCGTTATATTAATAGTGGATTGTGTTGAGGGTTGTAGATAGTGTCTGGAGCCACAATATTATTAGCTTACTATATGAGGTCTGAGCGGTATGGAGGTCACAGTATTGGCATAGGGGTACACTGTACCGGCTATGGTACACCAGGTAATCGTTATATTAATAGTGGATTGTGTTGAAGGTTGTAGATAGTGTCTGGAGCCACAATATCATTAGCTTGCTATATGAGGTCTGACCGGTATGGAGGTCACAATATTGACATAGGGGTACACTGTACCGGCTATGGTACACCAGGTATTCGTTATATTAATAGTGGATTGTGTTGAGGGTTGTAGATAGTGTCTGGAGCCACAATATCATTAGCTTGCTATATGAGGTCTCGCCGGTATGGAGGTCACAATATTGACATAGGGGTACACTGTACCGGCTATGGTACACCAGGTACTCGTTATATTAATAGTGAACTGTGTTGAGGGTTGTAGATAGTGTCTGGAGCCACAATATCATTAGCTTGCTATATGAGGTCTCGCCGGTATGGAGGTCACAATATTGACATAGGGGTACACTGTACCGGCTATGGTACACCAGGTACTCGTTATATTAATAGTGGATTGTGTTGGGGGTTGTAGATAGTGTCTGGAGCCACAATATCATTAGCTTGCTATATGAGGTCTGACCGGTATAGAGGTCACAATATTGACATAGGGGTACACTGTACCGGCTATGGTACACCAGATACTCGTTATATTAATAGTGGATTGTGTTGAGGGTTGTACATAGTGTCTGGAGCCACAATATCATTTGCTTGCTATATGAGGTCTGACCGGTATGGAGGTCACAATATTGACATAGGGGTACACTGTACCGGCTATGGTACACCAGGTATTCGTTATATTAATAGTGGATTGTGTTGAGGGTTGTAAATAGTGTCTGCAGCCACAATATCATTAGCTTGCTATATGAGGGCTGACCGGGATGGAGGTCAAAATATTGCCATAGAGGTACACTGTACCGGCTATGGTACACCAGGTAATCGTTATATTAATAGTGGATTGTGTTGTGGGTTGTAGATAGTGTCTGGAGCCACAATATCATTAGCTTGCTATATGAGGTCTGACCGGTATGGAGGTCACAATAATGACATAGGGGTACACTGTACCGGCTATGGTACACCAGGTACTCGTTATATTAATAGTGGATTGTGTTGTGGGTTGTAGATAGTGTCTGGAGCCACAATATCATTAGCTTGCTATATGAGGTCTGACCGGTATGGAGGTCACAATAATGACATAGGGGTACACTGTACCGGCTATGGTACACCAGGTACTTGTTATATTAATAGTGGATTGTGTTGAAGGTTGTAGATAGTGTCTGGAGCCACAATATCATTAGCTTGCTATATGAGGTCTGACCGGTATGGAGGTCACAATATTGACATAGGGGTACACTGTACCGGCTATGGTACACCAGGTACTCGTTATATTAATAGTGGATTGTGTTGAGGGTTGTAGATAGTGTCTGGAGCCACAATATCATTAGCTTGCTATATGAGGTCTGACCGGTATGGAGGTCACAATATTGACATAGGGATACACTGTACCGGCTATGGTACACCAGGTACTCGTTATATTAATAGTGGATTGTGTTGAGGGTTGTAGATAGTGTCTGGAGCCACAATATCATTAGCTTGCTATATGAGGTCTGACCGGTATGGAAGTCACAATATTGACATAGGGGTACACTGTACCGGCTATGGTACACCAGGTACTCATTATATTAATAGTGGAATGTGTTGAGGGTTGTAGATAGTGTCTGGAGCCACAATATCATTAGCTTGGTATATGAGGTCTGACCGGTATGGAGGTCACAGTATTGACATAAGGATACACTGTACCGGCTATGGTACACCAGGTACTCGTTATATTAATAGTGGATTGTGTTGAGGGTTGTAGATAGTGTCTGGAGCCACAATATAATTAGCTTGCTATAGGAGGTATAACCGGTATGGAGGTCACAATATTGACATAGGGGTACACAACTAGTTTTCGTAATGTTGTCAGGTTGTATAACTAGAGGCATTTGGAAGGTTTTGACAACATAGTAAAATACGTTGAGGTAGTTGATGGTATTTTTGTCTATTTACGTCATACTACAACATTCTGTATTATGGTCCGGCGACCTTTATGGTTGTTCACGCATTTACGTTAATACAGGGTTATTTTGGCAAGTTGTCAAGTTGTGGCTACACATATACAGTATATGACGTCGTGACAACGTAAAATTGTTTATTGGGTTAATTCTAACTTCAGCGATCTCTCTATTCCTTTTTATTCGGCATAATGAATGGCGAAGTCATTCAACTTAGGAAGAGGCTTTTAGAGATGCATGGATGCATCAGTGGGTGCATGAATAATACAATTAGGTACAGTGATTGAAAGAGGCTAATATTGGTAGGAAGGACGAACGATAATTAGAGGGATCGAGAGGTAGATTATAAAATAAAATACAATAAAGACAGAAAGAAAACGAGATAAGCAAGAGAGGGAAGTAGAGAGACAGGTAGAGTGGCTGAAAGAGTCTTAGTGAACCACATATTGAAGAATTACATACAGAAACATACCTTGAGTTAAAATAAAACAAAGCCAGTGAACAAGGGTGAAATAATTTGTTTTGTCAGTCGAACAAAAGACAAACATGAAAGTACGCAGATATAGTTGGCGAAAGAGAGTAAATTAGAAAGGTGAAGTGGACGAAAGAGGAAGGATAATCAAGGACCTCTTCCAGTCCCGGGGCTAAACTTGCGGTATTTCAACAATCTGAGGCAATTATGGGAGGCAATGTGTTCCAAATTCCAAATTTAACGGCCTGCAGAGATATCAGGGTGAGAGGCACGTTGCATACAGTACATGTTCTGTATGTGCTTCTGTGTGCTGTGATATAATGCAGATATGATAAATGACACTCGTCAGATTGTTCCGTTGCAGATATCATGTGCTTGAAGTGGTCTGTATTATACACACATCATTAATTACGGTCACTCTTCTCATCCAAAACCTTTAACATCTTGCTCACAGTCAATTTACTCATATTATGTCTTATTGTATAGCCATTTCAACCATAGTTAATTTAACTTAGGCACTCCAACTAGGAATAATCTACTACAGTCATTTCAACCACAAATAAGCTACCCCAGTAATTTCACCCATAAATAATATACCCCAATTATTTCAGCCACAAATAATATACTCCACAGTTATTTCACTCACAAATAATATACTCCACAGTTATTTCACTCACAAATAATATACTCCACAGTTATTTCACTCACAAATATTATACTCCACAGTTATTTCACCTACAAATAATGTAGCCCACAATTATTTCATCAACAGAATATATAGTTCACAGTCATGTCATTCATAAACTATACTTATCATCTACAGCCACTTCACTAAAAAATCACATAATCCACAGCCACTCCGCCAGCAAATCATCTAGCCCACAGCCATTATAACTTATACTTATTACTTATACTTATTGTAGCCCAACTTTAACCCTACTTATCGTAACACTACCTAATAAACTTATTATTACTTCACTCTAACTGACATAGCTTAACATTAACGTACCTATCCTTTATATGTTGGTGATATAATTCGAATGTTGGTGAAATAAAATTTATGTGCAAAGACCTTATTTCTGAGTATCATACGATTCGCGATAGCTACTGTAAAAAAAATATAGTATTCCTACGTACACCGGTTCCGTGTGGCAGGTACACCAACACATACAGAAAGGGAAAAATTACAAACAGTCCTACAATGTCACGGCCGAAGGCCGGTTACTCCACAATTGCAGGCTCTCTATCGCTCGCTAGGAAAAAAATCGACACCTAAAGGGCACGAAAGGTCTTAATATTGACAAAGAAATGGGGAGAAAGGTCTTAAAATCGACAAACTAATGGGGCAAACGTCTTAAAATTTCAAAACTAATGGGGATAAGCATGAGGAAGAAAGGGGACCAGAAAAACGGCCCATCTCCCCTTAAGCATGTATTTTCTTTTCCTTGCTTACCTTGTGCTCTTTATTTAGTAAAACTCACATCTAATACCTGCTCAGTCCCATCGGCATGATATTCACTCAAACTTACCTAATATGTATTGTACAGTCGGATAACACAGTCTCTAGCTCACTCAGGAGAATTTGTGGTCCCCCTATGTTTTTCTCTATGCAATTATATCTATCCGGATTGAATTTCGGATCAAACTTGCTTATCAATAAATAGTACATATAATTTTGTAGTTGATTTATAGAAAATGTTATTCTTAAATTCGTTTCCAGAGATATGCTTCCATAACTAGAAATAGGTGAAGTCCATGAGTTTGTATGAGTGGGCTAGAGACTATGGTATCCGAGTGTACAATCACAATACTATGTTTTATTTTTTCTCTATGTGCGATCCCCCAAAGGCCTACAGATATTTACCATTTTAAGGAGTTGTGGATTGATCGCCAGCCCATGTTTTGTTTTTATCCGTTCTTCTCCAAGGATTTTCGAATTTACCGCCAAAAATATGTTATTGTCTTCGTATTCTAGTAATTTTGCATATATCCACAAGTATTTTTCAAAATCATCATTATCATCTTGTCATAGTTCTGTATATAACGTCATAAGTATATTAAAGAAAATGAACTTCATATGTATGATCCCTATTTGTGCACATATGTCACACCTTTTCACCTCAAGTAAGATTTTACATTTTATTTTTTAGTATATAGAATAAGCGTCTCCACTTATATTTTCCAGTACACACTATTCAACAAAGTGTACCTTAAAATATAGACTTTCTAATATTTCCCAAAACATTCAAACTTTTGCTAGACCCCAGACACTTACTTGCTCTATGTTTGTGCCCACGTCTAAGCGCTTTGCCACCATTTGATTTAACTATTGTATATTTTTGAGATATTTAACTTTTCTTATTTAATATCGGTGATTTACTATTTGTTATAGTATGAATCACCTTACAAATGCAGTTCACTTGTTCGTTGTTCCCTTTGATAATTATGTTCTTACTGCTCTTTGGTTTTGATTCATGTCATCTCGATCTTCTATTCAAGAGTAGACTAGCACTCTAATCCTCATGCCATCATCAATTTCCAACAGATTCTCAAAAGATGTGGTAATTGTGTATACATTTGTGAGAGCACTGTGTCGGAGGTTCAAATAAAATATAAATACAAAGAGAATCGAAATAAAATAAAAAGATGTGGTAGGTAAGGGTTAGGAATATTTGGTTAAACCGATTGTGTATCTATTGGGCAAAGTAATTCTTGGTTGGAGTATAATAGGTTCGTTAAGTTTGATCAAGTCCATGAAAGGAGGTTAATGTTAATTTCAGTTAGTGATATCTCTATTTCGTTAAGCCATTCAACTTTGTAATAGCCTTTCACATATATGAAAATCTAGGGTGAATGAATATTACAATTAGGTATAGATTGAAAGAGAACGAGATGGGTAGGAAGGGCGAATGATAAATATAATGATCTAGGGACAATTTTAACAAAGAAAAGAAAAGAAAAGAACAGTGCTACAGAAGAAGTAAGAGGCATAGGGAACGACAGAATAAATAAAGTACATACTGGAATCTAGCTTGAGGACAAAATAAAGCAAAACAACAGTGAACCAAGGTCAAATAAATTGTTAGTCACACGAGCGAAATACACACATGAAAAGATGCATAGAGCAAGGACAGACACGAGTGACGAAAGAGTTAAAGCTAGATAGATGGTCAAGTGGACGTAAGAGGAAGGAAAGTCAAGGAGCTCACCCAGTCACAGGGGTTAAGGGGGCTCACCTCGCTTTTTTTCTCTTTCTCTCCCTCTCTCTTTGGCTTGTATCCATTCGGCCCCATTCAACCTACTGTTTTAAGACGTTTACCCCCATCCAGGTGTCAATATTTTCCTGGCGAGCGGTAGCGAACCAGCATATATATTTTTGTTTTGACAGCAAGCTAAATTTGTATATTTTTCGATAGAAAAATGTCTCCGGCGAAGCCGGATTTCTCCATTCAATGCTGGTTCGCTATCGCTCGCCAGGAAGAAATCGACATCTGGATGGGGATAAACGCCTTAAAACAGTTGGCTGAATGGGGGCGAATGGATACAAGCCAGACAAAGAGAGACAAGGAGAGAAAGAGAAACAAAAAACAGGTGACCCTCCTTAAAGCTAGATAGGTGGTAAAGTGGACGAAAGAGGAAGGAAAGTCAAGGAGCTCTCTCAGTCACGGGGTTGATCTCCCGGTATTTCAGCCAGCCGAAGCAATTAAGTGTTTTACAGGAATGTGTTGCAAAAATCCAATTTCAGCGATCCAGAAAGTTATCAGAGTGAGAGCCATGTTGCATATAATACATGTGTTGTCAGTTGGTGCAATTTTTTTGTGAGATATTTCAGATATAATACAAAACGCTCAAACCCAGGTTTAGTTGAATATATCTAGTGTTTTGAAAATTATAAGTAGAATTATAATGCAAAGGTTTTATTTAGCTATAATGTTTTACGTCGTGTATACAATAATTATTAACTAGTTATTATTGTTATGCTAACTAAACCTTTTGAGAGATAACTTTCTAATAAGTTACCTTTATTTTAACATCTTTATAAGCTCCTCGTGCATTAATTAATCTAACCGCATACATCAAATGTTGTACTAAATATAAATGTTCTTACTCAACTGTATTTAATTAAGGGGAGGTATCTAGTGTGTACCCTAAACCTCCATCAATCTTAAAAACTACACTCCCTTGATCCCCTTTAAGATTAATTTGTACATTTTTCGGTAGAAAAATGTCCCGGCCGTAGGCCGTTTCCTCTTACATTACAGGCTCGCTATCGCTCGCCAGGAAAAAATCGACGCCTAAATGGTACGAAATTTCTAAAAGTTGACAGAAATGGGGCGAAAGTCCTTAGAATTGCCAAACTAATGGGCGAACGTCTTAAAATCTCAATAGCAGTGGAGTTAAATATGAGGGAGAAAGGGGTCAAGAAAAAAATCCCTCAAGTGGAAACCTCCCCTTAATATGCACACCTTGCGGATACATAAACACCCAAAGTGTAAACATATAATGCACATAGAGAAATAGATATATACGTTACCACTGGCATCAACCAAATATATATACATTACCACTGGCATCAACCAAATAGATATACATTACCACTGGCATCAACCAAATATATATACATTACCACTGGCATCAACCAAATAGATATACATTACCACTGGCATCAACCAAATAGACATACGTTACCACTGGCATCAACCAAATAGACATACGTTACCACTGGCATCAACCAAATAGATATACGTTACCACTGGCATCAACCAAATAGACATACGTTACCACTGGCATCAACCAAATAGATATATGTTACCACTGGCATCAACCAAATAGACATACGTTACCACTGGCATCAACCAAATAGATATACGTTACCACTGGCATCAACCAAATAGACATACATTCCCACTGGCATCAACCAAATAGATATACGACATCCATCAACATACCCATATTCCTCACCAAGCCCTCTATAACCCATCATCTCCAGACATCACCTTTTGCTCCCCAGAACTCGCCCCCACAACATCCTGGAGGGTGGTCAGAACCTTAGGCTCTGACCACCTCCCGATCATTATCACCACCAAAACCAGACTCACCCCAGCTAGCCACAAACACACATACACCAATTATAAAAGAGCTAACTGGGAAGCATTCACAAATGAGACAGAACAACACTTCACAACTCTAAACAGTACACCTATCACTAACATCAACAATGCTGTACACATACTCAATAAAACTATCCAAAACGCTGACAAGAAACACATTCCAAGAGGTAGCAGAAAAAGACACAACCCCAACTTCACACCAGAAATTCAAAACCTCATCAGACAACGCGGCATACTGAAACACTCCCCAGCACCCCACACTCAAGACATCACACAACAAATTCAAGCACTCAACACCCAAACTAACAACAAAATACAAGAACAACAAAAACTAAATTGGAATAACTTCCTACAAACACTTGATCACAAAACAAACCCCAAAAAACTCTACAAAACACTAAACAGCATCACACTTTCCAACAGCAACACAACACAATCACATGCTGCAATCACAACAACAGAGTCTACTCCTTCATGTAAACAACAAGCAAACACTCTCATCAATCACTTCTCACATGTCAGCAACCTAAAACCTCATAAAGACGACCGACGTGTCATCCGACGTAAGAGACAATTCCCCACAGACCCTGACTATACACCCTTCATCAATCACCAGACAAAGCATATCATCAACAATCTCAAGCACTCACCTGCCTGTGGCCTAGACAACATAAGCAACATACACCTCAGACACCTGGGACCACAAGGGATACAAGCACTCACTAACATATCAAACTACAGCTATTCACACAACACAATACCAGACATTTGGAAGCATGGTATCATCATCACATTCCCCAAACCCAACAAAGACCCCACGCTACCCTCCTCGCACCGCCCCATCACACTCCTTTGCTCCCCCTCCAAAGTCATGGAACGCCTAGTATTACAACTAATTACACCTGACCTACCCCTAGCTCCAACACAACATGGCTTTAGGCCACTGCACTCCACAAACACTCTTCTCACAGACCTTACACAAAGAGCTTTCGATGGCATCAACTCAGCTAGACCACCACACAGATCACTATTAGCCACACTCGACATTAGTAAAGCCTTCGATGCCATCCCCCGCCACAACCTAACAAACAAAATCTACAACACAAACATGCACAACAACACAAAAAGGTGGATGGCCAACTTCCTAGCAGGCAGATGTGCACACGTATCTTTTGCCGGTCAGTCATCTAAAATCAGAAACTTTCCAAACGGAGTCCCACAAGGATCCGTCCTATCGCCCGCACTCTTCAATCTGTACATGCACGATATAACTACACCCAATACGCCCCAAATAAACTTAGCCTCCTATGCAGATGACATAACACTCACATGCACACACCATGACCCAAAAAGAGCAACAGATCTCCTTCAACCCTATCTCAACACACTACATGGCTGGTGCACTAAACAGACTTAATCTAGCCCCAGCCAAATCCACCGCAACCCTGCTCACAAGTTGGACAGGAGAACACGAATACATCCCTCAACTCACCATAAACAAAACACCCCTAACACATACACACACACCCAAAATCCTAGGAGTAACATATGATACTCATATGACATTCAAACAGCACACCACAAACATTAAACAGAAACTGACACCCAGACTTAATGCCCTCAGGTCACTTGCTCACACAATTTGGACACAACAAAGAAACTACCACCACAGTATATAAACAATACATAAGATCAGTGATGGAATACGCAAGCCCAGCCGGGGCTTCTAACCTAGCTGAAACACATCATAAGACTTTACAGACTATTCAAAACAAAGCCCTGAAGATCATTACAGGCTGCACAGCTACTGCACCCACAGATCACCTACATCAAGAAACCAAAATCCTCAAAGTCAAAGACCATCTGGACATGAGAGGCACTCAATTCCTGGCAGCAGCCTCCACGAACCAAGACCACCCACTAAACTACATGGCAACACACCCACAGACACCAAGAAATATCAAAACAACACCCAGCACACGGTATCACGCACAATTATTGTCCTCTCTCCCTCCCTGCCCACCTAGAACCAACTTCCAGAAGCACATCCATACTCATATCTCTCACCGATCCATCCACTCACTCACAGACAACACGCAGCTGCATGCACGACCTCCCGAAATCCATCCTTCCGAATCCTCCCTTCCTCGCGAGGACAGAGTCCACCTGGCCAGGCTGAGATGCGGACACCATCCAGCTCTCCTGAGCTATCAGAAGAGACTGGATGACTCCGTTGTCGACTCCTGCCCGGGATGTAACACAGCACTCCATACCATTAAACACATCATAGAAGACTGCATTTCACACAACCACTTACACCAACAACACAATCTACACTCAATGAGAGCTCTGTGGGAAAGCCCGATCGTGGCCATGGCCTTCCTGAGGGACTCGGGGCTGTTCGGCCAGGCAGCTTAGGGAACATCAACAACAACAACAACCAATAGACATACGTTACCACTGGCATCAACCAAATAGATATACGTTACCACTGGCATCAACCAAATACATACCTTACCACTGGCATCAACCAAATAGATATACGTTACCACTGGCATCAACCAAATAGACATACGTTACCACTGGCATCAACCAAATAGACATACGTTACCACTGGCATCAACCAAATAGACATACGTTACCACTGGCATCAACCAAATAGATATGCGTTACCACTGGCATCAACCAAATAGACATACGTTACCACTGGCATCAACCAAATAGATATACGTTACCACTGGCATCAACCAAATAGACATACGTTACCACCGGCATCAACCAAATAGACATACGTTACCACTGGCATCAACCAAATAGATATACGTTACCACTGGCATCAACCAAATAGACATACGTTACCACTGGCATCAACCAAATAGACATACGTTACCACTGGCATCAACCAAATAGATATACGTTACCACTGGCATCAACCAAATAGACATACGTTCCCACTGGCATCAACCAAATAGACATACGTTACCACTGGCATCAACCAAATAGACATACGTTACCACTGGCATCAACCAAATAGATATACGTTACCACTGGCATCAACCAAATAGACATACGTTACCACTGGCATCAACCAAATAGACATACGTTACCACTGGCATCAACCAAATAGATATACGTTACCACTGGCATCAACCAAATAGACATACGTTACCACTGGCATCAACCAAATAGACATACGTTACCACTGGCATCAACCAAATAGATATACGTTACCACTGGCATCAACCAAATAGACATACGTTACCACTGGCATCAACCAAATAGACATACGTTACCACTGGCATCAACCAAATAGATATACGTTACCACTGGCATCAACCAAATAGACATACGTTACCACTGGCATCAACCAAATAGATATACGTTACCACTGGCATCAACCAAATAGATATACGTTACCACTGGCATCAACCAAATAGACATACGTTACCACTGGCATCAACCAAATACACATACGTTACCACTGGCATCAACCAAATAGATATACGTTACCACTGGCATCAACTAAATAGATATACGTTACCACTGGCATCAACCAAGTAGACATACGTTACCACTGGCATCAACCAAATACAATTTAACTTGCCAATTAAAACCTATCATATAATATTGAAGGCTATTTGCACAGTTGTTTTTACATACAACCTACTTTCATTCACACACTCTCATTATACTCACATACGCATCAATCAATAAACTAATTGCTTTTACACATGGATATTTACATGAACATTCACACCTTAAGGGAGCCCACCTCGCTTGTTTTCTCTTTCTCTCCCTCTCTCTTTGGCTTGTATCCATTCGGCCCCATGCAGCCTACTGTTTTAAGACGTTTACCCCCACCCAGGTGTCAATATTTTCCTGGCGAGCGGTAGCGAACCAGCGTATATATATATTTTGTTTCAACAGCAAGCTAACTTTGTACATTTTTCGATAGAATAATGTCTCTGGCGAAGCCGGATTTCTCCATACAATGCTGGCTCGCTATCGCTCGCCAGGGATAATTCGACACCTGGATGGGGATACACGTCTTAAAAAGTTAGCTGAATGGGGCAGAATGCATACAAGCCAGTGAAAGAGAGAAAAGGAGAGAAAGATAAAAAACAGCTGATGACCCCCCAACATAAGAACCTAAGAAAATGGGAGTCTGCAGAAAGCCGATTGGCCTAAGCAAGGCAGATCCCTGTCCCACACAACCCCAATTACAAAGCCCAATTATAGGTTCAACACTCTAATACCCTGAGGATCATCTTACCAAAACGGTTAGAGATTAACGCAGGATTACCGGGGTCTGCAGAGCGCTGAATGGCCCAACCCTGCTGATCCCCCTGTATAAACAAACATGTTTGTTTATTCCGCCACACCTCACATCGTTCCTGTCATTTGTTGTAAACAGACAGACGACACGCCGGTGATCACAGCGCCATCTATTGACCAAGCTATGTCATTATCTTGGTTTCATAATCCCCCATAAGAGTCGACCCTCCGTATATTCCCTTCCTCCGTGATTTATAGTGAACGGTGTGCCAATTAGCATTATGTAGTCAGGTTTTCTTATGGGAGCCCACCTCATTTTTTTCTCTCTTTCTCACTCTCTCTCTGGGTTGTATCCATTCGGCCCCATTCAGCCTACTGTTTTAAGACGCTTACCCCCATCCAGGTGTCAATATTTTCCTGGCGAGCGGTAGCGAGCCAGCATATATATATATTGTTTTTACAGCAAGCTAAATTTGTAAATTTTTCGATAGAAAAATTTCTTTGGCGAAGCCGGATTTCTCCACACAATGCTGGCTCCCTATCGCTCGCCAGGAAGAAATCGTTATCAGTTGTGTTGATGCATTGACAAGTGATTGCATGGGTCTGGCTGGGGTCACTTATTAATATACACTATAGTAATAACCCTTTGAAGCTCTGGTGTGTCTTAGCAGTTTATTTTGGCTATCATTAGGCGATTTTATGCAGCTTAACAGCTTAAGAAGGATATGTGGGTATTAAAAGGGTAAAGACTATCTCAATCAACCCTCTGACTTCCATATACCCTTCCTAATCTGAACAAATTCGTCTACTAATTACCAGAAAACAGAAAAGAAATGCGTCTTGGATCTTGAAAGGGTTAATAAACATAGGACTCGTGTAGATGTGGTGCATTTGTGGATTGCCATATATGGTCTTATAACGAGCGAGCTCTGGGAGTTGTTAGCGCCGGTAGTTTGCTGGCGACGTGTGAAGGGAGGAGGTAGTTTATATAGCCAGTTAAATTCATAGTTAAATACCACCCGCATATGCTTTATGGACTTGTATATGTGTGGAGTGATATTTAATATACCTACGGATGTTTACATACGCTGTTGTGATTTATAAGAATGATGACGTGATATCCGGTACACTTGTCTCCCAACCCTTCCCCTCCTCCTCCCCCCTTCACTCCCTATCCATGGAGGCAGGGTTACCAAATCAAGTTCGCTAGATAGTAAATAAAAGCCGAAAATCGCTAGAGTAATGCCACAATCTCTAGAACATCACTCTAAAGCGGCTCCAATCTCCAGAGTACCGTATAATTCATGTTGCTAGATGTAAAAATGTGTCTCTAGATCGACGTAAATACCTCTAGATCTAGCGGGAAAATAGCTAAATTGGCAACACTGATTGTGGATCTTGGTGTGCTTCTACACGCCACTCGAGAATCGACCACCGTAGAGAGTGGAGCTACTGCCGGATTTTTAACATGTAAGCCGGGTTTTAGTGATTTTAGTGATTTAATATAAAGTGCATACTTATCATCTTACCGTGCCCAGGGGCATAATGAATTTATTCTTCCTTCATATCCAGGGTTAAGCTAAGTATCCTGGAACTTAGTTAATAATGCCAGGACTTGTGGAGTGTTTTCATACTAGGCTACACCAATTGTTTTCACCTGTCAGACGGGAGACTTAACAGGGGTCACCTTCTTTTTTTCTCTCTTTCTATGGCTTGTATCCATTCGGCCCCATTCAGCCTACTGTTTTAAGATGTTTATCCCCATTCAGGTGTCGATTTCTTCCTGGCGAGCGATAGCGACCCAGCATTGTATGGAGAAAACCGGCTACGCCGGAGACATTTTTCTATCGAAAAATTTACAAATTTAGCTTGCTGTCAGAACAAAAATATATATATGGTGGCTCGCTCCCGCTCGCCAGGAAAATGTTGACACCTGGATGCGGGTAAACGCCTTAAAACAGTAGGTTGAATGGGGCGGAGTGGATACAAGGCAAAGAGAGAGGGAGAGACAGTGAAAAAAGCGAGATGGACTCCCTTAATGTATTTATATAATTACGCATCTTGACTTACACGCCCGCCTAATCGACGTGACTCCCGTGTGTTGCTTTGGCCTTTGTTTTGTATACATGTGGTTTAGCGGATAGCAGTTTTCGGTGTTCCTGTGTGCAGAGAGGACAGGGACGGGATCACCTGTTGATGTCGCCCTTGTACAGTGTGCCGCACATATTCTATTCTGCTGGGGTCGTGATTGGCAGCGCTGCACCCACCTCCCCAACCCCTCTCTCTCATTCCACCTCCTACCAATAGGAGGTGGAGTGAGGGAGGGGGGTTGGGGAAGTGGGTGCAGCTTTGCCAAATCATGACCCCAACGGAATCGAATAAGTGCGGCACACTGTACTTCCCTGTACAGTCCGCCATCTTCTATTCATTATATTCATATTTAATTATATTTTGATGTGCATTCTGTAGAATAACAACTCCTCTATTACAGGATGTGTGTCTTATGCAATTATTATGGTGACCGGTCAACTCAACCAGTAGCTCTCAACCAATACGGTTAGGTTAGGTTAGGTTAGTACTATGTTTTGGCACTGGTTTGGTTGGTCTGGGTTGATTTGGCACTGGTTGAGAGCTACTGGTTGAAATGGTCTACTGGTTGAGATGACGTGGAACCAATTATTATTATATATTTGTTGGCTCTTACCTTACTCAAGGGACCTTACAGATGCGCGGATAAATGCTATTTTTCTAATTTTGTCAATTTTATTTTAACAGTACTCCTCTATAACTTTTTCAGAGTTCTCAGCTGGGGGCCCGAGCCTCAACGTCCGTCACAACAACATTATCTTTCATTCTTTCTCTGATGTTGATTTACCGCCTGTTTACCCGTCCGCCTGAACTGCTCCGTACTAACAGATTGTACCGCACCGCTCACGAGTGTGGATGGAGTCTTACCTTAATGCACAATAAATATATGGTTGTAGCCTGGCTTGTTATTCGTGATAGTATCTAATCTTGTGTGTATGGCCGACAATTAAATTAAGACATGTCACTACTTTGCCAAATCACTACCAATTAAATAGCCACTACAATATTTACTCGAGGTTATCTCATAAATTGGCGAATTAATTGGTAGTGATCTGGCAAATTTAACTGACATAACTAATTTAATCGTCAAACGTACACACAAGGTTAGAGACAATCACGAATTACAAGGCTACAGTCATATATTTATTGTCCATTTACGTAAGACTCGATCCACACTCGTGAGCGGTGTGGTTCAATCTGCTAGGGCGAAGTAGTACAGGCGGACAGGTAACAAGCGGTTGGGTCCATGACTTATTTATTCCCTTCTTATTCTACATTCTGTTGTTAGTTATGACTTCCAATTATGTACATCTACTTTTCATGTCTTATTTATTCATCATTCTATATTTGTTGTCAATTGAATATTTATTTCAATGTTGCGGATTATTTTGACTTTGCATGTGTCCTGTTTTTGTCAATCTAACCCCCCCCCAGACAATATGAGTGTACCTCACACTTAGGGATATTTTATCTACTATGGGGATTTTCCCTCAATATTATATGTAAATCTGTGTAACCTTCGAGAGTATATGGGGTAACTATATGAGGATTTTTTGTGTCAAACAAGGAATTTATCTGACATTTCCATCAGATTTACGCACGTGGCACACGACAGTTCATCACCTTGACCATGCTGCACCATTGTCTGCAAACATTGATTAATTTACTATTATTTTAAAGCTGTATTGTGGTATATAATATCGTTAGAAAGTGAGGTAAGCAGTGTTTATGGCCATTCTCATTCTTGGTTTCTATTCCGATAGCCATCGCCTAGGGGTTAGTTTGGGAATGCCGGCTTTTATGAAGGATGTAGTGTCCGGGCGTACGGTCATCATGTTTATGCCTAAATAAGTCGATCGCTGTGGTTCAGTTCTCCTCTATTTTGACGGCGATTGTTTTGGTTATTTGCCCCCTGCTGGCAATATATATGATGATGACAATAATTTATGTATGGGGGGGGGGGGGGGGGGGGTGAGGGCCCCTCAACATATTATTATATCCAACGGCAGTCAAAATAGACGGGAACATGATCGCAAGCGTTTGCCTACGCCGTCATGTTTATATAGGTCAATCGCCGCGGTTAAGTTCGCATCTTATTTTGACGGCGTTTTTTTTTTTTTTATTTGCCATCTGCTGCAAATATGTATGATGATGACAATATGTCATGGGGGGTGAGGGTGGGCTTTTAATATTGTATCCAACAGCAAACAAAATAGAATGGAACATGATCTCAAGCGTCCGCCGCCGCCGCTCCGCCTAGTGTAAACAAGGCGGGCGGTACGCCCAAACACTGCATTCTTACCCAGCTTTTGGGTGAGGGATTAAATGTGGGTAATATGGGAATAACTCTGAATAAATAATATTGAAATGTAACGGAAAGTCCGAGTCAAGTTTTTTTCCACATATGGCTCAGATTTAGCCATGTTTCACAGTCCAAAAACCTAAAAATTGGAAAGTAACTTTTTCTATTTCTTAACACTTCCACTGCGCGGCGAACCATACAGGTACGTCCTGGCAATTTCCTGTAATTTAACCCATCCCCTTCGGCTGTTCTCTTACGCTCTCATACCCCTGACTCGGGCCTTTTGTTGATATCGCTCGATCTTTACACCTTCATAGCTAAGCAATAAAAGCATGCAGAAGAGTTTTTCTCTCTGCTGCCTCCTCTCATGCTTTCTTCAGAGTACTTTCCAGGATAGCCTTTTTATAAAAAATAACTAGCTACCTTGGCAGGAGAAGGGGTTATTGGAGTACAAGGGGTGTGAGAATGCAGCGTCATATCTCGCAATGAGGGTAGCTCACTTTCCAGCTCACTCACAGGACGTTTTTCACACTCATCGTTACTATTTTCACTCTCCCTGGCAGTACACTCCTCTTCATCATCATCTTCGTCCATATCATCACTCACAAACCCCGAAAATTCATGTAACTTCCTCACGAACTTGAACTTCTAGTTCTCCCTCACCATCGCTTTCACCAAGCAATTTTTCTTCAGTGTCACTATCAAGCTCTTCAAATTCGGAAAATTCTTTATCTTCCAAATCACTTAGCACTCTCAAAACACCACCAGGACTTAGAACATCTTTCATTTTCAAATTTTTCTCGTTATTCTTAGGCGTACATGTTGGCTGGGCCACAGCGGAGGTAGGTGTTGAATCAGAGACAAGTATTTTAGTTTTATGCTTTCAATCCATGATTGCGACTAGATAAGGACTGAGGCTACATCCTAGTAAGAGCGTGGGTGTGACACAAGCTCCCTATTATTCAAAACAAAAAGTCTGCGCTCTTCGAAAGCTCTATTTAGAGCGCGGGAGTATACGAGGACAACCGAAGTCCGCGGTGAACGTTCGGTGTGGCTTATAAGAGGCCCTCCGTGGTGGAATGGTTAACCCATTGACTGCGGGAGGCGTTCTGGAACACCATGGCAATTTACAGCAATTTACAGGCTTTTAAAGCCTCTTAAGCCTCTTAAAGCTTTTATAATAGTGTCAGTAGGCAGGAGTGCGAGAGGGTCCCCCCCGCTCTTCAGCACAGCGGCCGGTGTGCTGAAGGGTACCCAACAAATCTCTTGAGACCTCTGCAGCGCTGCCAAAGGCAAATATGGCGCGCCATTGCTCATAATTAGCGAATATTTGTCGATGTCTTTGGTAGCACTGCGGGTTACTCCCACGCGTTACGAAGCTCGTTCTGGAGTCATTTTGAAACTATTTTCTTCTAGTTTTTGGCTGAATATATTAAATTTCATTCGGACACTTGCTTAATCATTCAGGAGTGCCTGAGTGAGCCCTAATATGGCAGAAATAGGCGGAAATATGCCTGCAGTGTAAGTGTTAAAGCCCATTAAAGCCTGTGGAGACGAGTGGTAGTGAGCAGGAGCGCGGCAGGCCCCTGTCCGCTCTCCGGCACGTCTGCCATGGCACTGAGACTCTCACCCGATGTCTCGCGAGATATATTCTGTGTTGCCAAAGGCAAATGTAGCACGACATTGCTAATTTTTATTATTGAATATTGTCGATGTCTGTAGTAACACTGCGGGTGAACCCCGCACGCTACATAGCTCGTTCTGGTGTAATTTGAAAGCTCTTTTCTTCTATTTTTTTGTTGATTTTTTTGTATTTCATTTAGGCAATTGCTTAATTAATCAGGAGTGCCTGAATGAGCTCTACTATAGCGGAACTATGCCTGCACTTCTAGGCTTAAAAATTACCCAGACCTACTTCAAGTTAAATTTGCAAATGTTTTGATAACAAAAATGTTCCACCCGATGGCCGGATTAGGTTGTTAGGTTAGGTTAATGACAAAATATGGAAATTGCTAGGGTGATGGTGGGGTAAGGCCAATACAGTATATTTCCGCAATAAATGGGTGGTCAATTAGCAAGAAGCACAGTCATGATTAACATCAGTAAAAATCATGGTTTGTCTGGAAAACTCGTGCATGTGTACATAAAGATAAACACAAAATATCCAAGAAAATAGAGAAGCAGGAATTAGTCAACCATTCTAAAAACCTATAAGGGGAGGGTAGGGGGTAATTAATAAACATATGTGGGGTTCTTGAAGGTCAAGGTTACTAATAAGTTTGGTTCGTAAAAGGTATTAATAAATTCATAATATACCGTATACTAACTACTTTTACTATTGATGGGTTGACTACACGATACGAGCCTTTCCAAAATATACTGAAGTAGTTCGTTTATAGGTTGCCTAAAAACATGTATGTATGTACGATTATACTCAGGCACATGCACCACAGCTGGGGGAGGCCGACTCGAGACAGAGTCCGAATATGGGAACAAATAAATACAACTCACACACATCTAGGTCACCCAGGAGAAGACCAAGAGACCCAGGTTTATTTTGGGGGTCCCCAGCTAAGACACCCTGGTCCCAGACCTCCTGGAGAGGTTCGATCTCAGCAGGCAGACACGCAGCAGAGCTTTGCCACCACAATGCCCGCCCACCTTACTTATAGGCATGACCCTTCACAAGGTAGACTGGCATCCCGGGTCAGGCGCCTGACGGACTGTTATCTAGTCCAACTGCCGCCTGGCCCCCTCTCCCAACGACCGCGTTATCACTTATCTATTCAGAAGCATTCTCCATTCATTCCTATTCATTACCACTCTTCGTGCCTGTTCTACAGTCATCTCTCTACCTTCCAACACTTGTACTACACTATCTCTCCATCTCATCCGAGGTCTTCCTCTCCCTCTACCTCCCCTTGTATCTGACTCATGTACTCTTTGTAAGCCTTTCATCTCCCATTTGTTCAACATATCCATACCAGCACAGCATCCTTCGGTCCACTCTGCCCGATAGAGGTTCCTCCTGTCCCACTCTCATACGTACTGTACCTCTTTATTCCCCAATCTGTCTCTACGTGTCACTCTACACATACTCCTCAGGCAGTCCATCTCCATCACATCCAACTTTCCTCTATCTTGCGCCTAAAACATAAGGCATACAAAATACAGCAATAGGTATACTGACCAGGTAATATATCACGCAATCACCACTTAATAAGGGCAGTAGCTGACAAAAATATAAGTACACTACAGAGGTTTACCCGGTTTCCAGGAAAAACATTTAATATCCTTGCCGATAAGGAGTTTCATTCATATAATATATAAGTAACACTTTTCTAACTACTCAAGTGAAAAATACGTGCTAAGCCGGTATCACACGAGCGCTTTTTCTCTCAACATGTTTGTATAACACTGATCAGGCAGATTATGAGGTCAACATTTTAACTTGCGGTTACGTACATTCATCTATCATCAGTCTACTTTCCGATACCAGTGCAAAGTATTCCAGAAATGTTTCCAGAAAAATGTTGATTATCGAATGTTGACTAAAAAGGTTCTCGTGTGATATCGGCTTTAGACAATGCGCAGCTACGGTAACAAACACATATCACTGAATATTTCACTGAAGCCTATTCTCGAGACAGATTTAACAGCTCCATGCATTGTTTACACCGGCCACCATATCCAATCTCCGTACCCACATAGAGATTGAAATGTAATGTGAACGCTATTTAAATGTCTATGCACCAGTAAAATGCGTCAACTATTTATATATATATCAATTCATGTATTGGCAATTCAACAGGATGAATGAATGTTTGCCTAATCATATTGTTGAATTACTCTTATTATTTTGAATACAAAAAAAAATCACATTGTCATAACTGTTATGATGTCCCATTATTGGAAATGTTAGGTCATAAAATATGGCAAGTAAAAGGGAAATATAAACAATATGTGAACCAACTTGTCTACATAAACAATATATTGATAAAGAAAACATGATCAAAGGGAAGGCATCAAGAAAGACGATAGATCACTCGTACAGAGAGAGAGAGAGAGAGAGAGAGAGAGAGAGAGAGAGAGAGAGAGAGAGAGAGAGAGAGAGAGGTGATTCACAATACGATAAATGTGAGAGTTGCAGAGTAGTATTGTGATAAAAGGGACGTGAACCAAACATACATGATGGATCCGACAAGGCTAGATACTCGGGGACGTGTAACTCCGTTTTGAGATAGTCTGTAATCTTTTAAAGGGTAAATATCCTTCCTAAGCTGAATTAAACCGTCTAATAGTTGCCAGAATATAATGAAAATAATGTGGTAAACTATCAATGGAAATTAAATATTTCTAAGCTATAATGAATAAAATAAAATCAATCTAAATAAAATTTACTCCATATCTAAACTGAATTCAATCTGAAACAAGCTAATTTATAGCCAAAGGTCTCGCATAATAAATTATATATAGGGTAAGGTTATAAGGGTTAATATTAGCCAGGAATTAACTCACCAATAGTTCCACGTTGCAATGAGGCAAAGGAGAACGTTTTACCCAATATGGCGGACAATGGGGAAACGAGACTTCGGCCCTGAGGCTCGAGTCAAGTGAAAGGGAACAAATGATTATATGGGAATGGACATGAATGCTATGCTTATCTGTCAGTCAGTCATGGCGTCGATGAGAGCGTCGTGATGGTGTAGCTGTATTTATTGCTGTCAGTGTATTGTGATTAGAGGCACAAAAGCTCGATCAACTGAGGGCGGAAATTAGATGTTAACTGGTCGGTGTTCGTGGAGGCTCTGAGCTGTCTTCCTCAGAGGCACACCTTGCTGCCTTGGCAAACGCCATGAGCCCAAATTATCGTACCGCATCTAGGTTGCTCAATATGATAAATTATATTAATATATACGATAAATTCATATATACTACATAAGACCATGGCAATATTGCTATATATAGCATATTAGGCCTTTTATAATCTTAACTTACTTACAATCTTATAATATACAATCTACTCATCCTACGCCGTGCAGCGGGAATGACCGTGACGTCACCGAGACATACGGGATCACAAAAGAGTCATACCCTATCGTATTTATACGATACACTCCCCCCACAAAAAAATACCTGAACCCCACCTTAAACTTAAAGTTTCCCAGAGGCTATCTTCTGATGCCACATGTCGACGGCGCCAGCAGCAGCGCGTCTGGTATGCTTCCCGGTCCGAGATTGATCACCATCAGTAAGAGGTGAGTCGTAACTTTGAGAATCCTCGGACCCAGCAATAACAGGTGGAGCATCAGATTGCAATGCGGAATCGAGCTCCAAAGCGTATAAACGTGCGATAGGACGAACAGTGGTTCCAGTGGCTGTCTTCAATAGCGCCACCCGCTCTACAGAGTCTTCCCCCTTGTATACCTCCAACACGCGGCCCAATTTCCAGTATAAACAAGGACTATCTTCTTTAATTAAAACTACTTCACCAACAGCAAGTGCCGTCGGTCTACCAGAGGGTGTAACACTCCTTTCCCTCAATGCTAGCAGATATTCATTAATCCACCGTTTTCTAAAATCTTCGATTATCCTCGATATATACTGGTACCTCTTAGACACCGCTGCCTCAGAGTACAACGAGGGATCCTCTAACTCTACTATGGATTGGAAATCAGATGGAAATGCAGTCAATGGTTTACCATATAGCAAGTGAGCTGGCGTTAATGGTAGTGGTTCTTGCAGGTCGGTGTACACATATGTGAGTGGACGATCATTCACGACTGCCTCTATCTCTGTGAGGACTGTCGTCAACTCGCTCTTCTTTAATAGAGCACATCCTAGTACCGCTCTGAGTCCTGACTTTACTATGCCGACACACTGTTCCCACATTCCACCAAACCAAGGTGCCTTAACTGGAATGAACCTCCATTCGCACTTTCTCTCTCCCAAAAAAGTTCTGATTGTAGGATCACTGCTCATATCCTTTAAATATTTTGATGCCTGGACATAATTGGGAGCATTGTCGCTAAGAATGAGTTGAGGGAATGAACGACGGTCACAAAACCATCTAAACGCCAGCATAAATTCTTCGCTAGACATATTATCACATAGTTCTAGGTGTACCGCTCGAGACGTTGCACAGGTAAACAATAA
Organism: Paralithodes platypus; assembly: GCA_032716605.1. Classification (NCBI taxonomy): domain Eukaryota; kingdom Metazoa; phylum Arthropoda; class Malacostraca; order Decapoda; family Lithodidae; genus Paralithodes; species Paralithodes platypus. The sequence goes on along the minus strand of CM064501.1, from coordinate 36,037,638 downwards.
TATATAAACTTTCTCATGCTCTCTCGTCTTCAATGCACCTGTGTAATCTAACCCTACAGCTTGGAAAGGCTCTATGTGCTTTACACGGCATTCAGGTAGAGGTGGAGCTGGTCCAGTTGCATATGATTTACCCTTTAGTCTCTGGCATATTACACACTTTCTTACTACGCGTCGAGCTACTTGTCGAACTCTGGGTATCCACCATGTGAGACGCAAATTTGATATAATATGACATACCCCGTAGTGCTTTACTTCCCTATGTGCACGTATGATCAATAGATCAGTAACGTGATGTCTTGTATAAGTATAGGACGGTTTGTGCCGCCCGTTACACCCGACCACTTCAGGCGACCCTCACACCTGATGAGGTCATCATCTAGGTGCAACCTTAGTTGACGCACTAAATTAGGCATTAATGTCTTATTCGAGCTTTGCAAAGATTCTAATTCATTGGAAAAGGTTTCTGCTGAACCCACTTGATCAAAGTTACTTCAGCTGCTTTATATTCACGAGCATCAATATTGTGACCCCTGTTGCAGAGCTGGCCCGTTACTTTAACCCACTGAGCCCCAGCTAGTTATAAATAAATGTACCACCAGGGACCGGCAGGATTTGATTTTTTTTTTTCCAGAAACAATAGCGAATGGGTTAGGAATGAAGGAAAAAACACAACAAAACTATCAAAAAGGTCAAAAAGGGGTCCTACGGAGCCCCCGAAAGTCTATTTTAGAAGAGTAAAAAATTGAAGGCAAAAACACCCAAAAACCATGTTTTTGCGCGCTCACGCGCATGCGGTTGGACTTTGAGAGTTTTCAACCATCAGCATGGTTGCCTGGGATACTTACACATTTCCCATACAATTCTGAGCCCTCTAGGTGCCATAGGACCGGAGTAATTGGGACCGGAGTACCATTGACGACACGTTGTCGTCGCTGGGGTTTAGCGTTACATACATTGCCGACGACACGTTGTCGTCGCTGGGGTTCAGTGGGTTAAGCTTGATATTGGATACATATCTCAACACCCAAGCGACAACTCTGAATAGTTTATTATAATCACCGAATCTTGCCCACTCTATTACTGGACCCGGTGGCTCATTTGGTTGGGCTGTAACTGCCACTGTTTCCAGTGGTAGAAGTCCCTCACCAACAGCATGCCAAAATCGTCCATTCATTTTCATGGAGCAGCCACTTTGGACCATGCCACCACAATTCGGACTTCACTAACTGGCTAGCCGTTATACCCCTAGTTATGAGATCACTAGGGTTGTCTTTTGTATTTACATAATGATAAGCAACGTCTGGCAATTGGGCCTAATCTCATCTACCCTATTCCTCACATAAACTGGCAGAGACTTCTTGCTATGTATCAAGTTGAGTGCGACCTGACTATCGCACCATACTTGAACGATTTCAATATTTAACTCGCTCTCGTATGCTGCGCGTACATGTTGCACCAGACGTGCTAATACCAGCATGGCAGTTAATTCCATTTTAGGGATAGTTACCTTTTTAACCGGGGCTACTTTAGCCCGGGCGGTAACTAAATGTGCCCCCAATGAAGTAACGACATATATGGCTACCCCGTATGCCGTGGCACTAGCATCGCAAAACGTGTGTAACGTAACGTCACCAAACGCCGCCACTTTACGAGGTAAAGGTTTAGTACATAGGATGTCATACTCATTCAACAACAATGCCCCTTGGTCATTCAGGTCCTCGGGCAAACTGTCATCCCATCCTATTTTACGTCTCCAAACTTCCTGCATTAGAATCCTAGCTCTTATGGTAACGGGTAATGCTAGACCCAAAGGATAAAAAAAATTGCGCAACTTTGCTCAACAGACTTCTTTTTGTGTGCGCTCCCATCTGCTGAGCAAAAGACCTTGTTTGAAAAGTTTGTATGTCTTGTTTAGGTTGCCAGATCATCCCCAAATTTCTGGACTTTTCCTGGTTATGAGACGCCGTACCGTCCACCTGTATCAAACTCTGAAGATCTTCACTATTAGTAACCCACTCGCGGAGAAATAAATGTGCTTCTGTAAACAATCTGCGAGCTTGCCAGTATGTATGTAACAAATCATCCTGACTATCGCTAGAACCCTGCAAATTGTCTATATACAACCCGCGAGATAGTTTACTTGTGTCCTCAAGAGTATCCAACAGATATTTTTTGATTGTGGCATTTAACAAAAACTGTGAACATGTAGCCCCAAAGAGTACAACCCAAAAACGGTAGATTATGACCGGACTTTCAGAGTCGCTAATGTCGTTGAACCAAAGAAAGCGGGTAACATCTCTATCTTCCTCTTTTAGTTTGACTATCAAGTATGCTTTCTCGATGTCACTAGTAAATGCGTACTGCCCCTGCCTAAACCACAATAGATGTTGGGACAGGTCCGACACCAAGGACGGACCTGTCAGCAGGCAGTCATTTAGACTGGGTTGTTGACCTTGGTGGGCAGAGCAGTCATACACCACCCGTATTGGTGTGGTGACGCTGTCTTTCCTCACCCCTTGATGGGCCAGATAGTGAACCCTACCCTTCTTAACCCTCTCACGACCATAGGACGCAAAGGTTGCCAGATTAGCAATAAGAAATAGATTACTCTCACTGTTAAAATTACCTCTCCAAAATTAGTTTTCTGCCCTCAGCTAACTCAAAGACAACTGCAGAGGTTGAAGTAAACAAACTAAAGGTTTATAGATACCCCTGACGGTAACAAAGGATTTAAATTATCCCTAATAGGCTCAAAAATCGCGTCAGGATGTGAGAGGGTTAATCAGTTCCTTTACATGGACTCTCTCAATAAAGCCGCTATCTTCATAACTCCGAAATACATCGTCATATGCCTGGCGCGTGCTCGGTTCATTAGTTAATTTACGCTGTAATGCGCGCAAGCGACCTAATGCCAAACCATAGTTGGTAGGCAGGCTTATCTCACTGTTCTTCCAGGGTAAACTAACCTTATATTGCTTGTCTGAGGCACAGTAGCTCACAGACTCTTCAAACCTTTTCAGTGCAACTTCCGAGTAATAATCAGTCTCCATAGGATTAATGCCTATGTGATCCAATCTCCACAGTCGCTCCAGGTCGAACTCGGCAGTCATTTTAGGGTCACTAGGTTGCGAATCCTCCCTTCCCTACTCCTCTTCCGTGGTTACATTCACTCTTAAAATCGAAACCGTGTCGACCAGGACATTTGACTGTGTAGTATGCACCTTTCCGCTCATGCAATAGCCAAATTTAGTGGGGATTAAAATTACACCACACATCTATTTAAGTCCAGGGTATACTACATCATAATAATGATCCACACCAAGTAGAACATGCACCTCACTCTGATCTCCCATGGGATCTGACAAGTTAACCCCTTTGCTACGTAATGCATGTTCCACCTTCTTCACTCCTACAGATACATATTCTGGTAGGGTGTCTACTACGATACATGTCATAAAGTACCTGTTTTTACGGTAGAAATATGAAATCTCCGCTATCTCGTAGACTTGTTTGTCAGTAACCCCTGTGAAGCCCTGCAATCGAAGAGTCTCAGCCCCTACGATTCGGTGCTTCAGTCCCACTAATACGGACCTCTTTATAAAGGAACGTTGAGACCCTTGATCTAGAAGTAACAAACCTTGTTACTGTCATTACCTTCCATGGGAATCTGTATTTTGGGCAATATAGTGGTGTCTTGCGTGCTACCTAGTGTCAAAGTTGTAGTACCCTCTGGTTTGACATCTTTTGACTTTATCTGCTGTAGGACACAACTTGTCAAAGTGATGTCCTTTGCAGTGGCGACAGGTCCTTAAGTATGTAGCAGTACATTGTCCCTGCTTACCATGTTCCTTACTTAGACAACCTACACATAGCTTCAACTTCTTTGCCTGTGCTAGTTTTGTCTCATTTGTTGGGTATTTTACACAGAAACTCCATTTATGTTTGTTATTGTTACATAGCTTACATAGAATCTGAGCAGGTTTCTTATACGTACCCTTTTCTTTTCTTTAGTCCCCACTGTCATGCTTACAGTTCCCCTCATCTCCACATTCCCACTCCCTCTCGACACATACATTCTCCCTTTGTTCAACTGTAGATTATTGATTTCTTTACTGAACTGATTTTTGAACTCCCCAAGATCAAATGCTCTAACCTTGTCAAGTATTGCCATAGGAAGCTTCTGACGTAAGATAATGACTATCATTTCCTGTGTGGTGAGCCCTAGGGTGTCTAGCGATCGAGTATGGCACTCCACATTTGCCCTAAATTTTGCTAACTCCTCAACCTTATACTGTGGTTCTGCGAATTTTAACGAGGCAACGACATGGGCCATCTTCAACTGCTCTTGATCCCCGTATGTGGACTGTAATAGTTGTACTGCCTCCAAATAGCTATCACCTACTACCGCAAAACCCTCTATCAAATGTAAGGCCTCTCCTTCCATTTGTCCTTTCAGGTAGTGAAACTTACGGACATTATCCAAAGAGGATTCATGTACTGTAGACCGAAATACGTCCCAAAAAGCTAACCACTCAGTCAATTTGCCCCCAAATGTAGGAAGATTGAGCTTTGGGAGGTGCACAGTGTGTTTTGGGTCAACCCTTCTATGGGTCTCATTCTCGCCTCCCTTCTTACTTGTAACAGCACGCTGTAATATGTGCTTCGCTTTAAAGACAGGTTCATCATAGAGGGCGCGATTATCACACTCTGTAACTATCTCTTCCTCCTCTGTCATGCCTGCCACAATCACCTCACTCAGAGCCACAATATGACCGTGGGTAGCCTGGACATTGTCTAATCTAGCTTCTAATTCCTCGAGGTCAGCAGTAGTGATGAAAGTGTTGACATCTACAATTAGCCTATTTAATACTCCACGAAGTCCCGCCCTCTGGTTTCTAGGGGCTTTGCTCATCACCCCACTAGACGGTGTCTCTTCCTGTTTATTCATATTGCATGTAAGCCTATAGGCTATTTATCTAAAATGTTACAAATACAACGGCAAAAAAGTAGTCTAGTTAAGAGACGCCGACCGGCGGACTTCAATGTTATGGAGAAAAAATAGTACACAAAATAGCAATACCTACTAAAGGGTCATATTGAACAAGAAAAATGTTAGGTCAGGTCATATGTCACAGGAAGTCTGAAATGAAAAATAAAATTATTGCGGGAAGATGATGGGTGGGATGCAGGATATCGGCAGGTGCAACAATGCGACCCTGCATTCCGGCTCTAACCATCGCTTGGCTAGCCTTACCAGTTTATCATATAGTTGTTCCTGCATCCTGTTATATGTCCCCTTGCTCATTGCCACAAAAATCCCTTACTGGTAGCTAATTCCCGAGGTCTGGGCACCAATGTGGTAAACTATCAATGGAAGTTAAATATTTCTAAGCTATAATGAATAAAATAAAATCAATCTAAATTATATTTACTCCATATCTAAACTGAATTCAATCTGAAACAAGCTAATTTATATCCAAAGGTCTTGCATAATAAATTATATATAGGGTAAGGCTATAAGGGTTAATATTAGCTAGGAATTAACTCGCCAATAGTTCCACGTGACAATGAGACAAAGGAGAACGTTTTGCCCAATATGGCGGACAATGGGGAAACGAGACTGCGGCCCTGAGGCTCGAGTCAAGTGAAGGGGAACAAATGATTATATGGGAATGGACATGAATACTATGCTTATCTGTCAGTCAGTCATGGCGTCGATGAGAGCGTCGTGATTGTGTAGCTGTATTTATTGCTGTTAGTGTATTGTGATTAGAGGCACAAAAGCTCGATCAACTGAGGGCGGAAATTAGATGTTAACTGGTCGGTGTTCGTGGAGGCTCTGAGCTGTCTTCCTCAGAGGCACACCTTGCTGCCTTGGCAAACACCAGGAGCCCAAATTATCGTACCGCATCTAGGTTGCTCAATACGATAAATTATATTAATATATACGATAAATTCATATATACTACATAAGACCATGGCAATATTGCATAATAGCATATTAGGCCTTTTATAATCTTAACTTACTTACAATCTTATAATATACGATCTATTCGTCCTACGCCGTGCAGCGGGAACGACCGTGATGTCACCGAGACATACGGGATCACAAAAGAGTCATACCCTATCGTATTTATACGATAAAGGATGTAACCAGATCTGAAAGGGGTAAAGTGGAAGTATGTATTGTTTGAGGGTAACAATACAATATAAGCGTTGCTTATAAGTAGGGGGGAGAGAGAAAGAGATAACAAAAAGGGTGGAAGGTAGGAGAGAGAGAGAAAGAGAGAGAGAGATGGCAGAGTGGAAGCTACTGTACTAGAAGGTTAAGAGAGGGAGAGGGGTGCAGCGCTATTACGATATTTTCTGGGATGGTGAAGAGCGGAACATGTGCGGCAAACTGTACACTCGTCCCATAAATGTTGATATAAATATGTTTGCTATAGGAAAAAGATGCTAAAAGCGTTCGTGTGCTACCTCCATTACTGTATACAATATTTCACAACATCGCTCTGCTGAAAAGCCGAGAGATGAGATATGTGGGGTTCACAACAAAATAACAGTGGATAGTTGGAGATTTGTATTGTGACATATGGAACGTGGGGAACACTTTTTAATAAAATATATGGTGGAAACGACAAATACTGATTTATACCAACACACACACACACACACACACACACACACACACACACACACACACACACACACATTGGTTTTCACTTTCTTAAACAAACACACACACACACACACACCTAAATCCACGTACATAAATACAGGCACAGCTGAATGAACGTGAATAGTTCTATTAAAGGTACTCGTATAGTAAAACACACAGAACACTGATATATTTATAGAACATTTTTCAACTAGTAACAATATCAAATCATGTATGCCTTTATTTAACAATAGTTGGTCCCCCTCAACATGGCTTAGAGAATTCAAGCTTGGTTACTGAGAGTGATAGACTATATAAACCTCATTTCATCTAATATGTTGATTAATTTGATGTCGTAGGTTAAGATTGACAGTGGCAAGGATATTACGTTTATTACGGTAATTCTAATATTTAACTTGCCAACACAAGTCAGTAAATATTTAAACATATATGTTGGTCGTTTTCTTCTGCAGTGGTAAAAAAGAAAAAGAAATAAAAAAACATAACATGCCATGCAAAAGTTCATATACTGTACTGTACATCAAGAAATATGATTAATTGTAATATTTATATCCCATTTTCAATTTGATAGTTCTGACGTATCTTATTACCAATTGCACGCACCCTCTTCTAGATTTATTTCACTTAAATTATTCACAGGATTTAAATAATAATCAATTAACCAGTTTTCACGTAAACAAGTAGAGACAAAATATTATGTTAGCTATTATTATGTTCTATCCAACAACCAACTCTACTTCTAAAATCTATTAATGAAAGGTTTCGTTAATTAAATATGATTATATCACTCTGAGAGGATGAATACAAATCTAATATAAAAAAATACTTCCAGAGAAAATGTTGTGTATCTGAATGATCTTTTTTGCTACCTCAACAACTTTCCGCGATATAAAGATGTGTTCGTTTCAATGAACTTGAAGAGTCGGGAGGTATATTTAAGGATATAATTCATGTTGATTAACACAATTATGTTTCTTCATCTGGAAGACTATTAAACATTAGTGCTTTTGTGTAGGAGAGTCCTATACTTAGACAAATATTATTACGTAATGTTAACCACTTTAAAAGGAAATCAAGTATGTGTTTTTGTATATATTTATTTGATATTGACAGATAACTTGAATGTAAAGGCGATAGTAGGGTTGGGTGGTGGGTGATAACTACTGTTTGATGGAGGAGCATTAATGGTTTGGTGGTTTCCAGTATTACGACACAGTAGCCTTGTCCGTTTCTTAGTCATTCAGGTGTGACTTTAACTCCCCCAGACATATATGACGCGATCGCATCATAATTATGGACTAGTGAACCAAAAACTCATATGACATCGCATCATATGGACTTATCTCCATACCTCTCCAATAAGTTTATGACGCGATTGTGCGTCATATGAGCTCAGTAAGTCCGATAAGTTACCATACGATAAAACCGTTGGTGGCAACCTCAGCCTCCTCCGATAATTCTAACGGCCACAGTGTTGTTGTGAGTGTAGTGCGAGGCAGTGGCAATGATCCTGGGGCTCCCGCCTCCTCGGACTTATTGGAACATAATATGTCGGAGGGAGTTAACCTTATGACACAGGAACAAGTGTCTTAATTCTCAACTTTTGGTAATGCACTATATTGACGAAAATTAGGGGACGGTGTGAAACAAGTTCTGGCAAAATATCATACTGATCCAACTGTTTGTAGTAATTCCCGAAAAACTATGTAACACGGCCTCTGAAACCCATAGTAGAGTCCATTCAATACATAGTTGCGAGATGGGTCAATTGTGATTACAGATACACAACATCTGTCATGTTGCTCTAATGAGATCCACTGACAAGAACAAGACAAATTCACAGGTGCGTGATGTTTAATAATTTTACAAAAATTTGAATGGATGTAAACAAGGATACATGCCTATACCCAAAATGCTTTAGAATTACAAAAGGCAGCCGTAAGAAAATACTACATAATCAGGCAAGCACACACATTAACTCATAAGCTGCACAGCTATGGTATTTGAAACTGCCCGCCATGCGAAGGTATTTTGGTTCATTCCTGATGAAAATCTTCATATTGACACATTTGGAGGAGTGATAGGAGGTGTGGAGGAGAATTATCTCACTTTATCACATATTGCTTTGTTTGGAGTGCCAGTGGGGTGTTTTGAAAGTTATTTCTTATGCCTAAACTCTTAAGAGTCTGGCTGCATTTGCCCAGTAGAACCTCTTAAGAGTCTGGCAGCAGTCCCTGGGTTAAGGTACGCATTTTATTTCCCGCAACTTTCAATAGGAATCACATCTCGTTTTATGTTAATAGCCGCATTCTTGATTTTAATACTAGGATCATTATTAATTTTCTCCATTTTTACCCTGGTGCCGATTGTGTTCCCAATCCATAATTTCCTCGCACAACCCCAGTACATTATGCTGCAATAGATCAGATTTCTGCGGGTACCTCAATGCAAAGTGAAATTGGTTCTCCTGAATGGCAACCAAGGTTTCTACCAAAATACAGCATATCATCACCCCAGTATTATAATACCAGCAACATGCAGTTATCCTAATGATATCTTAAACACTAAATTGCTGAGTGGACGTAGTTTTCCACAACACAGCACCGTTTCCTCATAACAACATGGAGTCTTGGGTGTTGCTACGTTACGGCAACGATCTTAGGTGGAGATATTAGGAACATTACTATCAAGGGAGCCCACCTTTCTTTCTCTCCCTCTCTCTTTGGCTTGTATCCATTCGGCCCCATTCAGCCTACTGTTTTAAGACGTTTACCCCCATCTATGTGTCAATATTTTCCTGTTGAGCGGTAGCGAGCCAGAATATATATATATTTTTGTTTTGACAGCAAGCTAAAATTTTACATTTTTCGATAGAAAAATGTCTCCGGCGAAGCCGGATTTCTCCATACAATACTAGCTCGGTATCGCTTGCCAGGAAGAAATCGAAACCTGGATGGGGATAAGCGCTTTGTTAAAATTATAAATTTTTCGATAAAAAAATGTCTCCGGCGAAGCCGGATTTCTCCATACAATACTAGCTCGCTAACGCTCGCCAGGAAGAAATCGACACCTGGATGGGGATAAGCGTCTCAAAACAGTTGCCTGAATGGGGCCGACTGGATACAAACCAGGGAAAGAGAGAAAAGGAGAGCAAGATAAAAAAAAAAACGGTGACCCCCCTTAAGAACATTATTATTAATGATCTCTAAATATCTCGACGAGCAGTATGTGATTATATTTACCAATAACGTTATCACAACAATGTTGGAGTAATTTACATGTTTATCAACTCTGCGTAAACACAGACTAATACTGCACAAACAGATCCCGCTCATATACTAAGCGTGCGCAGCCAAGCAGTCCGTTGCCTGTCGTCTGTCTGTTGGCCTGTCTGTCCGTCCGGAAACTCCTTCTAGACTCTAGAGAGTTCAATGTATTTTCACCAAATTTCACAGGTACATCCGGTTAGTCAATGCAAAGATCAGTCAAATAGATCATTTTTCTTTTACTCAACAATCAAGGTTAATGGCCAAAGATAAATAAATGGTCGACATTTATAATTTTATTTTAGTATTCACTCAAATTCCTTGCTGTTAACATTGGTATGGTGTTAACCAATTTTAGATTATAAATCTGAAGCTCAAAATACAATGATTGGTAGTATTACCTATCCTAACATAATTATGGATTTTCATCGAAGTTCAAAGGTATATTTTTTGTCTATATGTATGGAGACAAAAGGCAGAGCTGCCTGTAACAAGTGTCTACCCCAAAGTGTTGCAGAGTTAGGTATGCAGTATATTTTCCTAATGCGAAAAACAGTTTTAAATGTATTAATATTCTAGTAAGCATCCTATCATCTCACTCTCTCTGATCCTTTAGTAAGCCCTCATAGTCCCCACTCCTACCCCATCCCCCACAAAGGCCCTCATAGTCCCCACTCCTACCCTATCCCCCACAAAGGCCCTCATAGTCCCCACTCCTACCCTATCCCCTACAAAGGCCCTCATAGTCCCCACTCCTACCCTATCCCCCACAAAGGCCCTCATAGTCCCCACTCCTACCCTATCCCCCACAAAGGCCCTCATAGTCCCCACTCCTACCCCATCCCCCACAAAGGCCCTCATAGTCCCCACTCCTACCCTATCCCCCACAAAGGCCCTCATAGTCCCCACTCCTACCCTATCCCCCACAAAGGCCCTCATAGTCCCCACTCCTACCCTATCCCCCACAAAGGCCCTCATAGTCCCCACTCCTACCCCATCCCCCACAAAGGCCCTCATAGTCCCCACTCCTACCCTATCCCCCACAAAGGCCCTCATAGTCCCCACTCCTACCCTATCCCCCACAAAGGCCCTCATAGTCCCCACTCCTACCCTATCCCCCACAAAGGCCCTCATAGTCCCCACTCCTACCCTATCCCCCACAAAGGCCCTCATAGTCCCCACTCCTACCCTATCCCCCACAAAGGCCCTCATAGTCCCCACTCCTACCCTATCCCCCACAAAGGCCCTCATAGTCCCCACTCCTACCCCATCCCCCACAAAGGCCCTCATAGTCCCCACTCCTACCCCATCCCCCACAAAGGCCTTCATAGTCCCCACTCCTACCCCATCCCCCACAAAGGCCCTCATAGTCCCCACTCCTACCCTATCCCCCACAAAGGCCCTCATAGTCCCCACTCCTACCCCATCCCCCACAAAGGCCCTCATAGTCCCCACATCCCCCACAAAGGCCCTCATAGTCCCACTCCTACCCTATCCCCCACAAAGGCCCTCATAGTCCCGACCACTCCTACCCCATCCCCCACAAAGGCCCTCATAGTCCCCACTCCTACCCCATCCCCCACAAAGGCCCTCATAGTCCCCACTCCTACCCCCACAAAGGCCCTCATAGCCCCCACTCCTACCCCATCCCCCACAAAGGCCCTCATAGTCCCCACTCCTACCCCCATCCCCCACAAAGGCCCTCATAGTCCTCACTCCTACCCCATCCCCCACAAAGGCCCTCATAGTCCCCACTCCTACCCCATCCCCCACAAAGGCCCTCATAGTCCCGACCACTCCTACCCCATCCCCCACAAAGGCCCTCATAGTCCCCACTCCTACCCCATCCCCCACAAAGGCCCTCATAGTCCCCACTCCTACCCTATCCCCCACAAAGGCCCTCATAGTCCCCACTCCTACCCCCTCCCCCACAAAGGCCCTCATAGTCCCCACTCCTACCCTATCCCCCACAAAGGCCCTCATAGTCCCCACTCCTACCCTATCCCCCACAAAGGCCCTCATAGTCCCCACTCCTACCCCATCCCCCAACAAAGGCCCTCATAGTCCCCACTCCTACCCTATCCCCCACAAAGGCCCTCATAGTCCCCACTCCTACCCCATCCCCCACAAAGGCCCTCATAGTCCCCACTCCTACCCCATCCCCCACAAAGGCCCTCATAGTCCCGACCACTCCTACCCCATCCCCCACAAAGGCCCTCATAGTCCCCACTCCTACCCCATCCCCCACAAAGGCCCTCATAGTCCCGACCACTCCTACCCCATCCCCCACAAAGGCCCTCATAGTCCCCACTCCTACCCCATCCCCCACAAAGGCCCTCATAGTCCCCACTCCTACCCTATCCCCCACAAAGGCCCTCATCTCAATATATGCCAGTGTTCGTATCTAAGGACAAGGGAGGATATTGAAGTTGAATAATCTCCAGGCAATTGAGGACCCTTGAGCATCATCATCATCATCGTCATCATCTCTGCCCTCAGCACTGCAGATAACAATGTATCGCCATGGCCGCCTCATTGTTCAGACTATACATTTTCATTATCCTTTTGTTATCAATTGATCACTTGCGAGTTTCAGGCTATTAGGAAGTTGGAGCTGTAGACATCGATGGTAAATATAAATGCAATCATTATGTAGGTTTCTAATGGCTAAAGACTATGTTGAATGGGGTTTTATGTGTGTGTATATACATGTGTGTGTATATACATGTGTGTGTATATACATGTACTACAACTGCATTTTAACAGTTAATTATGTTGAATATCAATACCTACAGCTCCAACTTCTTTAAGGGGAGATTTCCACTTGAGGGTTTTTTTTCTTGGCCCCTTTCTCCTTCATGTCTAGCCCCATTGCTTTTGAGATTTTAAGACGTTTGCCCAATTAGTTTAGTGATTTTAAGATTTCCCGCCCCATTCTGTCAATTTTAAGACCTTTCGTGCCATTTAGGTGTCGATTTTTTCCTGGCGAGCGATAGCGAGCCTGTAATTTAAGAGTAACCGGCCTTCGGCCGGGACATTTTTCTACCGAAAAATTTACAAATTTATCTTAAAAGGGGGTCAAGGGGGTGTAATTTTAAGATTGTTGGAGGAGTAGGAAACAAACTAAAACCTCCCCTTAAAGAACGAAACTCGCAAGTGGTCAATTATAATGATATCTCTTCATCTCCATCATCTATATCATCACTATAGCTTTTACTTTCCCATGACCTCCACTTCACTTCATATCATACCTCTTCTGGTACTTTCTATCCGTAATCACATTATGTTACTCGCATTTCCCTTCCGTTCATCATTACTGAGAAAACCCTCTTCATATCCCCCATAAAATTCCCTCGTTTTTATCTCGACCTATTCACTACCGGATATAAGAACATAAGAACATAAGAAAAATGGAATTCTGCAGAAGACCTATTGGCCCATACGAGGCAGACCCCTTCTTCCCTAAAATACTTCATTGATATTTCCTCCTCCTCCTCACTGCAGACTATATTTCTTCATCAGTTTCCCATCATCACTACAACATCATAAATCATCGCCTTTCAGCATCATTGTATATTTTTGTTTATGGCCAGCAACCTTTACACCCATAAATCTCGACTATAGTGTTTTCTTCCCCAGCGGATAGTAAATTGCCATGTCCTTATCTGGATTATATTTTGTAGTGAAATAGGGTGTTATTTATAAAATCTTGGGCTTAAAATGACGGAGAGACGGATTATTTTCATATTTGTTCATTAACTATCGAGAAATCAGGTACTAAGGGATTCACTTTACCACCAGCTGAAATATAATAGGGTATATACAGTATAGTACCGTTGGGGGCCGGTAGAGTGCTGGAGTGACCTTGGTGATCCCTGGTCTCTGGGTCTTTTCGAGTCCTCCTCCTCCCTTCTTTTCTATCTTTTCCTTCAACTTTCCCTTTCTATCGGATATGATATCTCTACTAGAATTAAGTCCTGACCACCTCGTTTGGATCGAAAAGTCTGTGTGGCCAGTGTATGTATGTAAATCTATGTAAATGTAAATCATGTTTAGCCTTATTGGTTATGGGATTTCAAGACATATCAAGTAGGCATAATCGTACTGACAGGGTTAAGTAATTAACCCCTTCTGTACCGGCGACGTCTTTGTAATTATATTCTAGCTATATATAAGTGAACTTAGTCAGTTTAAAAATGGTCTCCAGCAAGTGACAGGCTTCCAACAATCTCACCTAACCAATTTTACTACCATATATCCTTCTTAAACCGCACACAATCGTCTAAATATAGAAGGGGTTAAAAATCATGTTTAAGGAAATTCGTGAAATGAGGTTGTTTTGACGCCAAACAGTTTTTCAGTATTATATAATTATCATATCTTACATTATTACTATGTCACTTTCTATAGTATTCCATAACTAAGTAATATGTTTTAACTTCTTTGAATAACCACTTTATTCAGCAGGGTTGAGAGAGAGAGAGAGAGAGAGAGAGAGAGAGAGAGAGAGAGAGAGAGAGAGAGAGAGAGAGAGAGAGAGAGAGAGAGAGAGAGACTCTGACTCTGTTACCAGGGGGAATGTCAAACGTTGGTAAATGAATAAATATGAGGACACTGGGCTAGTCCTGAGAAGAGGAATACACTTACACACACACACACACACTTTATATGTGAAGGAGACACAAGGCAAAGCTGCCTGTAGCAAATGTCACCCCCCCCCCCCCCCCCTCCCCGACACACACACACACAATTCATCCAGTACATTAATATTACAGTCCTCGCAGGTCAGATCGCCCACTGGAAATGTGGTGCACCCATATATTGTATTTAAAAGGCGTGGATAAACTAGTTTTATTAATAGCTTATTAGTGTGGGCGAAGTGGTTGTTAGTAAAAAATTAAGTGTGGACGAAACAAATATCAACCAATTTATTTTATACTAACACCTTCTGTCCAACACCTGTTATCCCAAACTGTTTCTCATCCCATGTAACTTCTGTCATTCCTATACCCCAACATGACCTATTGTATTCCATGTCTCTCGGGCTGTACCTATAATTCCATACCATTTATTTTCATATCTCAACATAATTGTGTCACTATATTACTCAAACATTTTTTTTTTTTTTTTTTTTTTTTTTTCCCAGACGCTGTAATTTCCCGCCATGAAGATTAGGCGTTAGTCACGAATTGCTAGGTCAAGTTGCCCGGGCTTGACATCTACCAATAACATGTTGACAAATAGGATTCGACCCGCCGACCCTTTGCTCAGCATACGAAGCTCTACTAACTATGTCACGGAGTTACCTCAATTAAATATTCACAAGTTTGCAATAATATACTTTCTTCTTGCCAGTTCTCCCCTTAGAGTCTCTTCAACGTTAACGCTTCATATTTCCTCTTGATCACCATCACCCATCATTACCCTCTCCTCCTATGACTGTTCTACTTTAAGGGGGGTCACCTGCTTTTTTTATCTTTCTCTCATTTTCTCTCTTTCTCTGGCTTGTATCCATTCGGCCCCATTCAGCCAACTGTTTTAAGACGTTTATCCCCATCCAGGTGTCGATATCTTCCTGGCGAGCGATAACGAGCCAGCATTGTATGGAGAAATCCGGCTTCGCCGGAGACATTATTCTACCGAAAAATGTACAAATTTAGCTTGCTCTCGCAACAAAAATATATATATGCTGGCTTGCTACCGCTCACCAGGAAAATATCGACACCTGTATGGGGTTAAACGTCTTAAAACAGTAGGCTGAATGGGGCCGAATGGATACAAGCCAGAGAAAGAGAGAAAAGGAGAGAAAGATTAAAAAAGCAGGTGACCCCCCTTAAAGTGGAACAGTCATAGGAGGAGAGGGAGGCGATGGGTGATGGTGATCAAGAGGAGGTATGAAGCGTTAAAGTGAGCCGAATGGATATAAGCCAAAGATAGAGGGAGAGCAAGAGAAAAAAAGCAAGTTGGGCCCCCTTAGAAGCCTTACCTTGATCATATACCTAGACTTAATTAACTAGAGTATCGTGTTAATCGTATTAAAATTCCCAACTCACGCTTTGTATATCGTCTAATCAAGTCATTAACTAAATGTATTTAGTATAGTGTACTAGTTTCGTATTACGATATAATATTACACTACCGAATTTACCTAAGTATGAACAATGTTTGTATCTATCTATCCATCTATTGCCCGACGCCGTGATCCCCGAAGGGGTGGCCATGAACAAAACGCCCCCATGCACCTCTGTCCCCAGTCAGTCGACGCCTCTCCTCCCAACCAGCACCGCCTTCATCCATATACTTCTTCACTCCATCCTTCCACCTCTCTCTCAGTTTAACTCTCCCTCTCTGTCCTTCCACCTCGCTCTCGTACACCCTCTTAGTCATTATCTCGCTTCCCATACGATCCATATGGCCGAACCATCTCAACGTGTTCCTTTTCTCACTTTCCAGCACATCTACCTCCACACCACACTTCCCTCTTACTTCCTAATTCGTCTGTCTATCCCTCCATGAAACT
Source organism: Paralithodes platypus (assembly GCA_032716605.1). NCBI lineage: Eukaryota > Metazoa > Arthropoda > Malacostraca > Decapoda > Lithodidae > Paralithodes > Paralithodes platypus. Next base: position 36,021,173 of record CM064501.1, on the reverse strand, counting down.
CCGCACGCACTTCTCAAGTATTTCATTTCCACCCCTCTCACTCTTGTAACGCGAGGGTTGCTAAGTTAATATCTCAATCTTATCTAATTGTCACCACCCTTACTGTTGCTATTATTTTTGTTGTCGAATCAGTATATTAAATTATAATTTTAATCGACGTTATAGTTTTATTGTCGCGTGTTGCATCGCCTCATTCTAAGTCAAATATGTGCTGCTCCATTTGCTCCTGGTGTGTGTAAAGACCTCTCCTCTTATTATCGTTATTCATAGTACGGTTGCGCTAATAAGTCATGTCCCAGCTGCCATTACGTTTGGCTCGCTTTGTGCTGTATTAATGTCTGTCAGATGTTGAATAGGGTGGGTAGGTGTAGGAACATGTTTGTATATTTCACTCGATATGAAGAAATGAAGCTTAGATATTGCTGATACCAATTATTGATCAAACCATACTAGGTGCCGAGACATCACTTATTAGCGCGATTGTACTGTGTTAACACCTTCTATACCGGCGACGTCTTTTTAACTTTAACCTGGCTACTATTAGACGATGTTATTCAGATGGAAAAGGGCCTCCAACAATTAACAGGCTTCGGACTATCTCACTTAACCCTTTTTATTACCACAGATCCTTCTTAAACTGCACAAAAACGTCTATATAAAGCTAGAATAAATTGAAAAACACGTCGCCGGTACAGAAGGGGTTAATCAGTATTATTGTTCGTATTTGTTATTGTATTCCCACGGACGGAGTTAGTGTACGACTCAAGATCTCTAATGGGGGTCACCGGCTTTTTTTTATCTCTCTCCGTTTCTCTTTTTCCCTGGCTTGTATCCATTCGGCCCAATTCAGCCAACTGTTTTAAGACATTTGTCCCCATCCAGGTGTCGATTTCTTCCTGGCGAACGATAGCGAGCCAGCATTGTATGGAGAAATCCGGCTTCGCCGGAGACATTTTTCTATCGACAAATGTAAAAATTTAGCTTGCTGTCAAAAAAAATATATATATATATGCTGGCTCGCTACCGCTCGCCAGGAACATATTGACACCTGGATGGGGGTAAACGTCTCAAAACAGTATGCTGAATGGGGCCGAATGGATACAAATGAAAGAGAGAGGGAGAGAAAGAGAAAACGAGCGAGGTGGGCTCCCTTTAGGGTGACTATGTGTTGAACATGTGTTAACCATCTCCCCTTAATAGTTGCCAGAATACAATGAAAAGGTAATGAAAGGGTTAATGTGTATAATAAAACAAGTATCATTGTGGAGTGTGGCACAGTGTTAACCCCTTCTGTACCGGCGAGGTCTTATTAACTTTATTCCTGCTACTTTTAGACGATTATATTCAGTTCAAAAAGGGCCTCCAGCAATTACCAAGCTTCGAACTATCTCACTTAATCCTTTTCACTGCCACCGATCCTTCTGAAACTGCACAAAATCATCTTAACATAGCTAGAATAGAATTAAAAAGACGTCGCCGGTACGGAAAGGGTTAATATTACAATGTGTAGTGGAGGCATTTGGGTTTGGTAGTATCAGTTCCATAATATTCATGATAGTTATTGGTACAGAAAGGGTTAATATTACAATGTGTAGTGGAGGCATTTGGGGTTTGGTAGTATCAGTTCCATAATATTCATGATAGTTATTGGTACAGAAAGGGTTAATATTACAATGTGTAGTGGAGGCATTTGGGGTTTGGTAGTATCAGTTCCATAATATTCATGATAGTTATTGGTTTGACATATTTTAGTTTATATGAACAGCAGAATGTTCGATTAACGTATTATAATGTAAAACTTGCAAATTAAACAAACCAACACTTGGACGCTACAAGATAAACGCAAAGGAATTAATCAAAATCGTTATGTGGAAATAACGCTTAAAATAAAATAAAATTTGGGTTTATTTTTTTGGTCTATTTTTGTATTTACTTATTTGTGTTTACTTTCCTCACTCGACCTCCATCAAGCTTAAAAAAAAAACTCCCCCCTAAATTTGAATATTTGTCGGTCCCCCCTAAAAGTACAGGCGCGTTATCTCTCGCCAGGAAAAAAATCGACATGTAAATAGCACAAAAGGTCTTAATATTGACAACGAAATGGAGTGAAAGGTCTCGAAATCGCCAAACTAATGGAACGAACGTCTTAAAAGATAAAGCAACAATAACCTTGATGGATGACAGTGTTATGTTTATTAAACGTTGTGTGTGTGTGTGTGTGTGTGTGTGTGTGTTACTCAGTTACTTGTTCGTCAAGGGGAATCCACGCAATGCGAGCTAAGCTCATTATTATCGCGCCTCCTTAACTGGGAATGTATTGCGTGAAATGCATGTTAAGTGTTTTATGTACTGTTGGAATGGCTGTGGATGTGTGTGTAGTCTGTATTTAGCCAATTGGCGACATTGGAAACGAAGGCTTAGGGTGGATCTGTATGGTACCATTCTCACTATAGACGGTACCGTCTCGCCCGAAGGCTTAGGTAGCCATCAGCTTAGGTGAACCATATGATACCCATCTCGCCTTGTACCATTTTTGCCAACCCCAGATGGGACGTCACAACGTCGTCCACTTATTCCAGGTACCTATTTACAGCTAGGTGAACTGAGGCTAACACATGAAAGGAGACAAGCCCAATTTGTCTCCGCCCGGTCTGGGATTGAACCCCCGACCCCTCGTGTGTGAGACGAGAGCTCTACCTACTAGGCTACGGGCTGTGTGTGTGTGTGTGTGTGTGTGTGTGTGTGTGTGTGTGTGTGTGTGTGAAAATTATTTAGCAATCAATGTTCCTGTATTGGGTGTTGCGAAAGTTGTTGGTGGTCCGTGTTAAGATGTTATTTGTTAATATAATTGTGAGTGACTATGAAAGTATTTTGGCAAGTGAAAGAACATATATTGGTCATTGTTTCATATGGGAGTATTCTTTGTAAGCTGAAATGTATTATGAACAACATTCTGTGGCGGAATACAATCAATCAATTGATCCATATAATTTCTTAGATAAAGGACATTATTTAAATAGAAAATACCTTTTACAGTAATGTTGCTATTGTTGTGTTCTGCGAATCCATGTGTGTTGTAGTGCATGAATGATGAAAGTATTTTGGTTTATAAAGTTATAATTGCTCGTATTGTGCGCTGTAATTGAATTGTTGTATATGGCGGCCATGGTTTCAGAGTGGTATATTGTCATGTAGTGTGTTGCTTGTTGGAAGTGTTATTGTCGCTGTGTGTTGTTGATATATTGTTGCATACGTATACAAATCTTACCGAAGTTTAAGACATAGCAAAATCGAATTAAACAACAAAAGACAAAACCGGTACCATGGCTCGGAAACAGTTAAGCGTGATATATAACATCGATCAAGTGATTAATATCACAAACACACACACACATACATACACCTGTCGTCTTTCGTAACCGTAAATTATAATGGATTACTTAGTTTATTGTACTTATATGTCTATATTAGGCACTATTGTACTTATATGTCTATATTAGGCACTATTGTACTTATATGTCTATATTAGTCACTATCACACATATTGTACTTATATGTCTATATTAGTCACTATCACACATATTGTACTTATATGTCTATATTAGGCACTATCACACATATTTAGTTAAGGGGAGATATCCACTTGAGGGACTTTTTTCTGGACTCCTTTCTCCCTCATGTTTAGCCCCATTGTTTTTCTAATTTTAAGACGTTTGCCCCATTATGTTGACGATTTTAAGAATTTTCAACCCATTTCTGTAAATTTTAAGACCTTTCGTGCCATTTAGGTGTCAATTTTATCCTGGCGAGCGATAGCGAGCCTGTAATTTAAGAGGAACCGGCTTTCAGCCGGGAAATTTTTCTACCGAAAAATTTACAAATTTATCTTGAAAGGGGCTCAAGGGGGTGTAATCTTAAGCTTGAAGGATATCTAGGGAACAAACTAAAAACCTCCCCTTAAACAAAACCTTACAGTACAGTTGTCTGAATAATCAAAGTATCTATGCAGCATACCAACACATTTGCTATAAATACATAAACCGTATTTAAGGACTTACTATTTGTCAGACTTCTCCCTGTTGATGTTTTTAGGGTTATCATTAGCATATATTATTCAGTATCTGATATATTGCTAACAAAGAAAGGGTTAAGAAGTGGAAACTATTTAGTCCTTTCATAATGATGGCAATATTATTATAATTAAGCTGTTAAAATGAGCGATTATGATTAAACAAAATTGTATTAATTTCCCTTGTATCTGGCAAAGATCACTCAGACTGTCTATCGGTCTGTCTGTCAAATATCTCTTCTTAAAGTTATTATTAGATGTTCACGATATGTTTACTTACTAAATTTAAATGGCCCATGCAGATGTAAAATAAAGGCCATGTGGATGTCAGAAAAGGGCCATGTGGATGTTGGATGTCAGAAAATAATTGAATTTGATCTGATTCAAGGTTACCGTGAATCATAAAGGTGTGTTTATTTTATTTTTTTAAGTGTCATGGTTTGCTAAAATTCACAATTCTTTCAGTGATGCTTGATATATGAAATGTATACTTAGTGTTAGCTTAGTGACAGTAAGAATATAGTAGATCATTTGTAATTAATTTTGATAACCGGAGAGAAATTTGGGTGTAAACGCGGAGAAGCGGATGTACGCCAGAACATTTGTGGGCGACTGTACCTTGATCAACAGGCAGCAGCGTCCCAGTAAAATATCATGGGCCCAAATATCCCGAGTCATATATTCCAAAGTGTATTGGGCAGCCACCACCAGCCAGAAAGTTTATCGCGGAGGTGATAACGTATTATTCTGGTTTACGTGTGGTGGGGTGTAATATTTTGGATAGGTTCGCAGACGGTATTGTGCAGCATAATTTACTGGTTCGGCTCAATGGTTTAAGGAGGGGGTTTAGTTTGCTCTCTAAACCTCTATCAAACTTAAAAAAACACCCACAAGACCCCCCTTCGATATAATTTTTTAATTTTTTCAGTATAAAAATGTCCCGGCCGAAGGCCGATTCCTCTTCAAATACAGGCTCGCTATCGCTCGCCAGGAAAAAATCGACGCCTAAATGTCACGAAAGGTCTTGATATTGGCAAAGAAATGGGCAAAAGTTCTGAAAATCGCCAAACTAATGAGACGAATGTCTTAAAACCTCAAAACTAATATACTAAACATGACGGAGAAGGGGGTCCAGAATAACCAACTGCCTCCCCTTAGGCAGGACTGGAGCCACATATAACCAACTGCCTCCCCTTAGGCAGGACTGGAGCCACATATAACCAACTGCCTCCCCTTAGGCAGGACTGGAGCCACATATAACCAACTGCCTCCCCTTAGGCAGGACTGGAGCCACATATAACCAACTGCCTCCCCTTAGGCAGGACTGGGGCCACATATAACCAACTGCCTCCCCTTAGGCAGGACTGGAGCCACATATAACCAACTGCCTCCCCTTAGGCAGGACTGGAGCCACATATAACCAACTGCCTCCCCTTAGGCAGGACTGGAGCCACATATAACCAACTGCCTCCCCTTAGGCAGGACTGGAGCCACATATAACCAACTGCCTCCCCTTAGGCAGGACTGGAGCCACATATAACCAACTGCCTCCCCTTAGGCAGGACTGGAGCCACATATAACCAACTGCCTCCCCTTAGGCAGGACTGGGGCCACATATAACCAACTGCCTCCCCTTAGGCAGGACTGGAGCCACATATAACCAACTGCCTCCCCTTAGGCAGGACTGGAGCCACATATAACCAACTGCCTCCCCTTAGGCAGGACTGGAGCCACATATAACCAACTGCCTCCCCTTAGGCAGGACTGGAGCCACATATAAGCTATAATAGTAATCTATGGTAATAAGCTCTCTTAACAGTGTGTGTAGTAATCAGTGCCAACGGATAACTCTGTGAGGCATAATAACATAGAACTGGGCAAGTAGCACATGCACTGTGTTACAAATGAGGTTAAGGGGAGGTATTTAGTTTGTTCCCTAGACCTCCATCAAGCTTAAAATTACACCCCCTTGAGTCCCTTTCAAGATAAATTTGTACATTTTTCGGTAGAAAAATGTCCTGGCCGAAGGCCGGTTCCTCTTAAATTACAGGCTCGCTATCGCTCGCCAGGATACAATCGACACCTGAATTGCACGAAAGGTCTTAATATGGGGTGAAAGTTCTTAAAATCGCTAAACTAATGGGGCAAACGTTTTATAATATCAAAAGCAATGGGGCTAAACATGAGGGAGAAAGGGGTCAAGAAAAAAATCCCTTTAACGAGTGTAGTCCACGAAAATCCATTGTAACAGTAGTAATGTCATCCCTTTAGAACTGCTTGGAATGTATTGAATGAACTAACAGTCATTGTTTTGTCCTCTTACAATTGGTTTCTCTTCGTCTACGCCTATCTATTCGAAGTAAGAGCAAACACAGATATCCTAATCCAGGTTCTACCATGTTAAAAGGAAAGTTTTGCTGGGGCGGACACCAATACCATTTCAGCTCGTCAACAAGTGTCATATCAGTGTGTTAAGTTCCAAGTGGCTGTCCTTAAAATCATCTATTATGGTAGAGACATAAATGTATATGTACGGCTAACTTAGACTATGAACAAACATCATTAGATCAATGAAGCAGCAACGAGTTTGAAAGACCCTATAACCATATATTGACATGTATGATTATGCACAAATGAGGCAATAGCAATATGATAACAAGGGATATGATAACATGCAAATTATCGAGTGGATAAGGCTGAATCATATGGATTCACCAACGCTTTTTAATGTGTGTTTTTAGGAATCTTGAATGGTTGCACAGGCCGGTTTCTTCTAAAATTACAGGCTCGCTATCGCTCTCCAGGAAAACATCGACATTTAAATAGCACTAAAGGTCTCAATATTGACAAAGAAATGGGGCGAAAGATTTTAAAATCTCAAAACTAATGGAACAAACGTCTTAAAATCTCAAAACTAATATGCTAAACATGAGGGAGAAGGGGGCCCAGAAAAAGCGAATACATCCGCCTTAAGCCTTTAACCCTCATATCCTCAAAAGACCTCAAGAACCAGAAAACAACGAAACAATGAGAAAGAGCGGCTCACAGACACACGCAGAAGAAAGAGAGAACAAATATTTCCCATCAACCTCTCAACTCTCTCTCCTCTTGTCTACCTCCGCCACAAACCCCGATTTCCACTTCTATTTCCGCAATCATTTCCTGAACGCAAGTTGGACTCATCTCTGCTCAGCCCTTGCCTCCCTCACCCATTCCTTCCCTTAGGGCCACTTCATACCAGTGCTCTTTCGGGAAACATCATTCTGAGCAACTTTCATCTGTCAGCCTTTGATTGATTGTTATAGATCATCTCGTTCTCTATTCGACCACACCTAGCCTAAGTTGACGACACAAAACCTAACATTAACCCCCTCGGTACCGGCGACGTCTGTTGTACTTTATTCTAGCTGTATTTAGATGATTTTATGCAGCTTAGGAAGGATCTGTGGTGAATAAAAGGGTTGATTAAAATAGTTCGAAGGTTTCTATTTGCTAGAGATCCTTCCTAAACTGAATAATATCGTCTACTAGTTGCCAGAATATACTAACAATGACGTCACCGGTACAGAAGGGGTTAAGATACAGTATGTAGCGGGAAGGCGGGGTGGGGGTGGGAGGTCTCTATACTGTAGTAGCAAAACAAACATTGATCTGGGAGGGGGAACACGAAAAACTCAAAGGGACGAGTATACGAAATTCAATGAAGCAATGGAGACCCACACTGAACTCCTGTGCCTGATTCATGTCGTGTTTACCTAACATTATGTACAGGTCTTATTCGTGCATTACTCTAAGATGAATAGCTCGCTCTATTTGGTGGTTTACATATGTAGGGGAAGTACCCCAAGCTACCATTTGGCAGGTTTAGGAATGCTCTGTATTTACCTTAATATACTCCTGGTTCGGTAGCTTATCCGGTCGTCCGGATCACCACCTCTTAATTACCCTTTAATGAGTGTAAAAGGTTGTTGCAGCTCATTCATTATATTCATATACTTATACCGTACATATATACCTAATTTGCACAGGTTGGAGGCAGTATGGCAAACAGGAGGCTTAGTACGTAATGAATACTACCATAAATCATGGTCCGTCCTTTTTATGCACAACAACACGTATCCCAATTAAGTTTACTGGTTTAACTTTCTATGATCCTGCCAAGCTTAACTCTACTGTATATACTCCGTTTTGCCACCATGACTGAGAACATATTAATACAGAATAGCAAACATTGATGTTTTTTTACTACTAATAATAAACAAGTGTTACAAAATACTGTAACACATATTATTACATATAGTATCAATAGCTTTAATTTAAACCGAGGCACAACATGGTTCCAACATATTATCATATCCACCACAGTTGGTGAAAATAGAGCCGAACTACTACACAACCCTTCCATTGGCCTAGTGAATTTTGCAAGTGTTGTACAATACCAGACATCCACCAGGCTGGATACCTCTCGGAATATTGCAAGCTTCCGGAGTCCGGGGTACAAACTACCCTTGGAGGGGCAAGGGGCGTGGCTAGGATTTCCTCAATGGGGTGGGGGAGGGGGGGAGGGGGGGGGGGGACAATTGTATCTATCCTTTAGCTCTATACAATATATATATTAAATATTTGCGTGTTATATCTTGGGGATGTAACCGAATGAAAAGGAGTGCAAAACAGAGATGAGTCTATATATATATTATTATATCAAAATTACAATATCAAAATATTGTTGAAATATAGTACTATCAATTCAATAGTGATTTATAAGGTTATTAACTTAATTTCAAAAGTGTATATTGTCATAGGTGAATGATTACTGTTATTCAATTTTAAAGTAATGTAATTGTTGACACATTTTGTATACCAAGAAGCATTCACTCATTTTATTTGGGCTATTATTGGATCCATTTAGTCAAGCACAGAAAGGGAGTTAAAAGGATAACTGAAATAGAATATTCTCATTTGATTGCTTGGTTCCCCCGTACAATGCATTAAACTGTCTTGTGTAAGCAAGGCCAATAAAATATATGGTGCCAGGTTACTGAAACTGTTAAGGGAGCCCACCTCGCTTTTTTTTCTCTTTCTCTCCCTCTATCTTTGACTTGTATTCATTCGGCCCCATTCAGCCTACTGTTTTAAGACGTTTACCCCCATCCAGGTGTCAATATTTTCCTGGCGAGCGGCAGCGAGCCCGCATATATATTTTTTTATTTTGACAGCAAGATAAATTTTTAAATTTTTCGATAGAAAAATGTCTCCGGCGAAGCCGGATTTCTCCATACAATGCTGGCTCGCTTTCGCTCGCCAGGAAGAAATCGACTCCTGGATGGGGATAAACGTCTTAAAATAGTTGGCTGAATGGGGCCGAATGGATACAAGCCAGAGAAAGAGAGAAATGGAGAGAAAGACAAAAAAAAAGCCAGTGACCCCCCTTAATGCAATATCTACAGTAACCATTTTCAAAGTAATAATAATAGGGTATATAATTATTTGCTTGTCTTTCCTATGAACTATACAGTATAAATGGACCTTTTTTGTACTATTAATCAATAGGTAGGCCGCCTATTTTGAAATGTCCATGTTTAACCTCAGCCATCTGCCGAGATGGATTTTAAGTAAACATATTTTCGGAGGAATATTAGAACTAGCACATTAGCGAATAATGACATCTTTGTGTGGCCATATGTTTTGTCCTTAGATAATGACATTATCTGTAATATCTAGAATATAAAACAAATATCAATACAAAATGTAATTATGTAAAGTAGTATGTCTAAGAAAATACATTGGAAATACATGAGTATCATAAGAAAAGGAAACAATCACTAAACATATAAAATAATATGTTTTCAGTCGAAATAATATTTGATTAATAAAATTAATACAAAATAACATACAAACTAAAACAAGAGTCAAATAACATTACAGTACAATCGCAACAGAGAGTAACTAAAATGATTTCCCACCTAAGAAATATATATATATCATGTGAGAAAAGACTAAAGGAGTTAAACCTGTTTACCTTGACAAACCACATAATAAGAGGGGAACTAATCCAAGTGTTTTGTATATATATATTATTAAAGGCCATGACAACATAGAAACGAGTGAGTATTTCACAATAGATGACACAAATTACGCAAGAAGTAATGATCGTAAAATTGTCGGAAAGGCGTTTTATTCACATGAAGCAAAGCACTTCTTTTACAACAGAGTGGTCAATTTATGGAACAAATTGCCTGGATGTGTTGTAAAGTGCCATATAGTACAAACCTTTAAATATCGCCTAGAAAAATATCTTGCCACAAATCCCCTACTGACTGCGTTTGTGCCCGAGCAATGTGCCCGTATCAATATCGTTTTTAGTACTATAATTATGTCTTCTGGTCCACAGTCTTTTCTGGAGCTGAAGCCCTTCAGTTGTGTTGTTGCTTGTCTTCCTTTGTATTCCTTTGTTACTGAACTTTATCGAATCAATCGTGATTGAAACCGTTATATATATATAAAGGATTTGAGCTTTGTGTACTACTGATTGTGAGAATTTTATCGAAATTTGCAGCTACAGAAATTAAGGAAACTGGTGCCAAGTCCAATAAACATAGGTTAACGACCATTTGAGATAGTTAATGTTCCATTACAATCTCATCATCATATGCATGTTCTATTCAGCCATAAAAATATATTCAAAACAGAGAATTTTGTTTAGTTTAAGGAGCAACTACTGAACACCTTGCGTTTATCAGTGCCCTATAGCTGCCAAGCTGGGTATATTAGGAGCACCTGCGTGTTTTCAATGGTTAGAGAGACGCAGAGTTAGAGGGGATATGATAGAGGTGTTCAAGTGGGTTAGTGGGATTAACAAAGGGGACATGACAAATGTACTAAAGCTCAGTGATAGCGAAAGAACTCGTACCAATGGTTTCAAATTAGATAAATTTCGTTTCAGAAAAGATATAGGCAAATATTGGTTTGGTAACAGAGTTGTAGATGGGTGGAATGGACTACCAAGTGCTATAGTGGGATCTAAAACTGTAGGGAGCTTTAAGATAAAATTGGATAAGCATATGGACGAGAAGGGTTGGGTGTGAAGGGGGATCAGCCGGGTTGGGCCAATCAGCGCTCTGCAGACCCCCATAATCCTGCGTTAATCTCTAACCGTTTTGGTAAGATGATCCTCAGGGTATTAGAGTGTTGAGCCTATAATTGGGCTTTGTAATTGATTTGGGGTTGTGTGGGACAGGTATCTGCCTTGCTTAGGCCAATCGGCTTTCTGCAGACTCCCATTTTCTTCTTATGTTCTTATGTTAGTTGACCAAGGTTGGCCTCTCCAGTCCCCTCACCCTCGTATTAACCCTTTCATGCTTCGGGGGTTGCCGTTTAGTAATCTCATAATTACCTCTCTATAAATTTAGTTGTACTCTCCTTTTCTAGTGATTCTCATGTATTTCCTATTTGTTCGATTTATATTTGCCCTAATTCATTAATTTACGTAGTTAAGTTTTGCACTGTTATCGTAAAATGTTTTCTAATTGTTTATGTATCGTATCACTAATAATGTCCTTATATAATGACGAAACGGCTGGCCACAAATACAAAATTCTTTGTTCATAAAAGCGCATTATCTTGTGTATCTTTGCAACATACAGTTAAATCATGGCTAATAATTGACTTGTTAATTGTCGGGTGCAACATAAAACACTCACTATACAATACCTGGTTTACATGGGAATATATTATATAATTCGAGAGGATTAATAACGGAAAAGAAGGAAGCACTGTTAAGGAGCACTAATTATCCATAGTAACAATCAAATGCTATCTTCAGTCATTCTACGGTTATTCAAGAAGATTATATTAATAAATATATCAAAATGTTGCATGAATATGAAATCAAGCCATCTATTATAAAATACAGCTATACATTTTATTATGCCGGTATAGTCTTTCTGTTCGTGTTGAAAGCATTTAATTTCTAAGCGCATTAGTAATTTGATATGGCAAATTATCGATACATTATCTTCATATTTTGATAGATCTCCCGCACGAAACGGCTTTTCTCCAACAAGGAATATAAAAAAATAAAATAATTACACTATCTGAAATGCCTTCTGAAAGCTATTGTGTTTTACCTTAGCACTAATAACAGAAGGGCAAAAGAAGGTTGCATATTGAAATGAGGAAACAGGGTACGTCGTATAGTAAACGCAGTCATTTATGGCAAAGGGAAAGACTAGTTTAAAGGAAATTCGTGAAAACATAGAAGGAAAGGACAGGAAATTAAGCGAAGCCGATAATAATACTGATTAGACTTAACAGAAAGAACAATATATACAAAGCAAATATGAAAGATACAACTAGCATAATATAAATAGTGTATAAACAGAGATCAACCAGCATGAGAACAAAAATCACGTGGAATAGAGTTGAGAGGGAATGACAAAAAGCATAACGAATCATAAAACCGAGACAAAAGATTTACAAAAATTAAAATCCCAACGGAGATATAACACTTCAAGTTACAAAAGGAAAAAAAAATATCTGTGCTAGCTAGAAAAATATATCTGCTAGCTAGAAAAATATATCTGCTAGCTAGAAAAATATATCTGTGCTAGCTAGAAAAATATATCTGCTAGCTAGAAAAATATATCTGTGCTAGCTAGAAAAATATATCTGCTAGCTAGAAAATATATCTGTGCTAGCTAGAAAAATATATCTGCTAGCTAGAAAAATATATCTGCTAGCTAGAAAATATATCTGTGCTAGCTAGAAAAATATATCTGCTAGCTAGAAAAATATATCTGTGCTAGCTAGAAAAATATATCTGCTAGCTAGAAAAATATATCTGTGCTAGCTAGAAAAATATATCTGCTAGCTAGAAAAATATATCTGTGCTAGCTAGAAAAATATATCTGCTAGCTAGAAAATATATCTGTGCTAGCTAGAAAAATATATCTGCTAGCTAGAAAAATATATCTGCTAGCTAGAAAATATATCTGTGCTAGCTAGAAAAATATATCTGCTAGCTAGAAAAATATATCTGTGCTAGCTAGAAAAATATATCTGCTAGCTAGAAAAATATATCTGTGCTAGCTAGAAAAATATATCTGCTAGCTAGAAAATATATCTGTGCTAGCTAGAAAAATATATCTGCTAGCTAGAAAAATATATCTGTGCTAGCTAGAAAAATATATCTGCTAGCTAGAAAATATATCTGTGCTAGCTAGAAAAATATATCTGCTAGCTAGAAAAATATATCTGTGCTAGCTAGAAAAATATATCTGTGCTAGCTAGAAAAGAGCAAGGGATAAAGTTTACAGATTCAGAAGAGCATATAAACGCGAGTGAATATATACGATTAACCCCTTCTTTACCGGCGACGTATTCTTCATAGTATTCTAGCTATATTTAGACGATTATATTCAGCTTAGGAAGGACGTCTACCCATTAAAAGGTTACACCCTATCTCCATAATCCATTAAACTACCATATACTGTATATGTCCTAAGTTTCATAAAATCGTCTAAAAGTAGCTGACATCAAAGTAAAAATACGTCGCCGGTACAGAAGGGGTTAATAAATGAACATTTAATCATCATCAATTTCAGTTTAAGGTGAGGCTGACGGACTGTTGAGGTTAAGGGGAGATGGGTCGTTTTTCTGGTCCCCTTTCTCCCTCGTGTTAAGCCCATTTGTTTTGAGATTATAAGACGTTCGGACCATTAGTTTGGCGATTTTAACACCTTTCGCCCCATTTCGTTGTCAATTTTAAGACCTTTCGTGCCATTTAGGTGTCGATTATTTCCTGGCGAGCGATAGCGAGCCTGAAATGTTAAGAGGAACCGGCCTTTGGTCGGGACATTTTTCTACCGAAAAATTTACAAATTTATCTTGAAAGGGGGTCCAGTTTTTGTTTGTTTAGCTTGATGGAGGTCTAGCGAGAACACTAACAAATAAAGGAATAAATGACGGTATCTTCTTTATATTCTGGCTAACATTTGACGGATTCACTCAGCTTTGGAAGAATCTCCTTGATTTGAAACGGTATTTAATATCTATTCCTTCCATAACATGAATGAAATGCATAATGATAACCAAAATAAATTGAAGGCATGTCCTGGTATATAACTGTGTTGGTGTTGTAATGGTTTAGATGTTTATGTTCTGGGTGTGGTGTCCCGAGTTCGAATCCTGGGAGGACCATATGCTTTCATTAGTTTGTCAAGTGCATTGGGGTTTGTAATTGATGAATTGATGAACGGGGTGTTACTTAACCCTTTCAAGCTACTATACACGTTTCTGTTCTGTTTCTGGCTACTATTAGGCGTTTTTATTCAGATTATTAACGGTATATAGAAGTCAAAGGGTTGATTGAGATAGTATTTACCCTTTTAATACCCACAGATACTTCCTAAGCTGCATAAAATCGTCTAATGATAGCCAAAATAAACTGCTAAAACGCGTCAGAGCTTCAAAGGGTTAATACTAAAAGGGTATGTTAGTTTGAAGCAAATGTAGGAAGAAGAACGCCAGGACTTTTACAAAACATAATATAAGGGATTCGGGTACCAAAATTAAGGGAGGTCACAGGCTTTTTGTCTCTCCTATTCTCTCTTTCTCTGGCTTGTATCTATTCGGCCCCATTCAGCCTACTGTTTTAAGACGTTTAACCCCATCCAGGTGTCGATTTTTTCCTGGCGAGCTGTAGCGAGCCAGCATATTTTGTTTAAAGTTTTTGACAGCAGGCTAAATTTGTACATTTTTCGGTAGTAAAATTTCTCCGGCGAAGCCGGTTTTCTCCTTACAATGCTGGTTCGCTATCGCTCACCAGGAAGAAATTGACACCTGGATGGGGATAAACGTTTTAAAACAGTTAGTTGAATTGGTCCGAATGGATACAAGCCAGAGAAAGAGAGAAAAGGAGAGAAAGATAAAACAAGCCGGTGACCCCCCTTAATAGATTTGTGAAAGGGGATGATCGTAGGAGATAATCAAGCAAACGGTAGCGATAACATGATGGTGAGATGTGGAAGGCAGGATACTTAACCCACTGAACCCCAGCTAGTTTAGATTAAATGTACACTGAGAAGATTAAATGTACACTGAGAGACCAGCAGATTTGTCAATTTCTTTTCTTCTAAATAGCTTAACACCTCCCTAGCGGCTGGTTTTGTTACGCTACTACCTGCCAAGCGGGCAGATTTACCCTAAACGAGCTTCATTCCATGCTCTTTTGCATGCATAAAGAAGAGCCAGAGCGTAATACAATTATATATCCGTGAAAGGGCGATAATTGAGCTTTCCAATGACACCTGAACCATCCTTATATGACCACGGGTTCTCTTGCAACTATGTTGCAATACGAAGGGAAAAACCCTAAAATACAGTAATTTCCTCAGTTTTCACCCTGTATCGCGGGACCAGGGAGGTGTAGATATGTGGTGGTGGTGTCAGAGGCGGGACTATGTCCACGCTGAACGGTCAGAGCCCGCCCGCGCTCCTCCCACCGCTCGGACTCTCTCTCAGAGCCGATTATGTGCTCAACATCGCATTGGACTAAGTCGAGACCCACTCTTTAGGCCTTGGTTCTCTAACGGACTTAAGTCGGGAGCCAATAATTAAGGGTTAAATAAGTGAGAAATGAAGAATAACACACACAAAAAACACTCACCTCAGTCATTTTGGGGTCCTATGGGGGGGGGGGGGGGGCAGCCTCAGCCATCAGCTGATGCCGGCGGCCTTCAAGCTTCCCGCCCTTCAAGACACAGCTGAGCGCGCATGGCAGATGTACGATGCGTCCAGTTTTCGAGTGACGGTTTTTTACACAACCCGAGCATCATGTGTACAAAATGCGTCATGGTGCTGAAGGGGTTAAAAAAAGGGAAATTTGATGACATAGGGTAATGAGAAAAAACAACAAAAACTACGAGGGGGTGAATAAGTGTAAACTGGTATATATAATATATATATAATCTACTTTCAGATCACCAGTATGGTTGTCATAGCGGCGGCTCTAATGGTGATATTCTGTCTTATCTTACTAACTTCTTTTGGGACTTCGGTGAGACGTTTGCTATTGCTCTAGACATATCGAAAGCCTTCGATAGAATCTAGCACAAATATCTAATCTCCAAACTACCCTCCTACGGTTTCCATCCCTCCATCTATGCCTTTGCCTCTAATTTCTTCTCGGGTCGTTCTGTGGATAGCCATCGCTCACTTCCTTAAGGGGAGGTTGGCCGTTTGTTCGGTCTATTAATTCATTTATTCATATATATTTTTTAGTTTCCTTCCAAGACCTCCATCAAGCTTAGAAAACCACTCCCTAAATAAATAAATTTGTACATTTTTCGGTAGAAAAATGTCCAGGCCGAAGGCCGCTTCCTCTTAAAATGGCAGGCTCGCTATCGCTCGCCAGGAAATAATCGACACCTAAATGGCACGAAAGGTCTTAAAATTGCCAAGGAAATGAGGCGAAAGGTGTTAAAATCGCAAAACTAATGGGCCGAACGTCTTATATTCTCAAAACTAGTGGGGCTAAACATTAGGAAGAAGGGGGTCCAGAAAAACGGTCTACCTCCCCTTAACCTATCAACTCCAGTATTACTCAGGGTTCTGTCCTGTCTCAAGTTCGCTTTCTAATGATCCCTAATGATCTCAGCTGTTTCTCCAGTAGTATCCCTTTATATTCTGATGACTCTAATGTACACTATTCAACTAGATTTCCAGAACGACCCAGCATGCAATCACTCAAAACCTCACCTGATGGGGCCATAACACACTTATCTTCTGATCTATCAACCATTTCCGACTGGGGCAGAGAAAATATTGTGCCTTTCAATGCTTCCAAAACCCTATTTGTCCATTTTTCTATCCATCGAGAGCTTCCACAGGTCTATCCCTTATACTTCAACAATACACAAATCAACCCATCATCTTATCTCAGTATTATTGGTGTTTCTTTTTCTTCTGGCCTTTCTTGGAAAAATTGTATCATCACTCACAGTGTGCCCATGTATCGAGTATTGTCTGCGTGTGCGGGTAGGCTCAAACCATACCGCATTTCTCAAAAGGGTAGAGTCAAAAGCATTTTGACGCATCAACTCACCTGTTCTCGCTAATTCCCTAAAATCTCTCTCTTCAAGCCGCAATGTTGCATCTCTCTCACTCTTCTATCGCTATTACAATAATCAATGTTCTTCAGAGCTCTCTCAGTGTATACCCCTTCCTTTATGGAGAGTGGGGGGCACCCGTCTTTCAACATACTTCCAGCCCTATTCTGTCCAACTCTCAAACCTAAGATTGAACAAACTTTCCCAGTCTTTTGTCTACTCAAAAAGCAAGCTTTTGAAATCTCCCTCAATCTGTCAACCTCATCCTATGACTCCAATAGCTTCAAGCTCCACGTGTCCAGACATTGTGACCTTAACATACTTTGATATTGGCTCTCTGACACTCCTTCAACTTTATGGGAGGCACTTGTTCCAAGCATCTTTGCCTTTTGTCTCCTTTATTTACATAAACAAAAACCCGAATATATAATATAATATATATATATATATATATATATATATATACACATTATAAGTAATATGCCAATGTTGTTTAATTATTTGAATTTAGTTTTGAATCTTGCCTCCGCTACTGTGCCTTCAAGACCATCTGCCGCTAAGGTGCTCGTGTATCAGAGGGCTAAGTGTCTGGCTTCCACTCCACTTCCGACCCATTTCAACTAGTACCTAAGGGGGGTCACCTACTTTTTTCTCTTTCTCTCCCTCTCTCTTTGGTTTGTATCCATTCAGCCCCATTCAGCCTACTTTTTTAAGACGTTTATCCCCATCCAGATGTCGATTTTTTCCTGGCGAGCGATAGTGAGCCAGCATTGTATGGAGAAATCCGGCTTCGCCGGAGACGTTTTTCTATCGAAAAATGTACACATTAAGCCTGCTGTCAATTTTGTTATTTTTAAGTATGTTGACTCGCTGCCCCTCGCCAGGAAAAAAATGACACCTGGATGGGGATAAGACGTCTTAAAAGAGTAGGCTGAATGGGGCCGAATGGATACAAACCAGAGAAAGAGAGAAAATAAGATAAAAAAGCAGGCGACCACCCGGGGCCGTTATTTTATTTGTTTATATATATATATATATATATATATATATATATATATATATATATATACTGTATATATATATGTGTATATATATGTATATCTATGTATATATAAGTATTATGTAAGTATATATAAATTATTATTACCGGTATATATATACCGGTATATATACAAGAGCAGTGGATGTTGGTGTATCACTGAAAAGGGAGGGAATTGAGTGGAAGCTACCTATACTGCTGTTTGCGGATGATACAGTTCTGATGAGTGATAATGAATGGGAGTTGCAGGGTCTGGTAAATGAGTTTGGAACAGTGTGCGAAAAACGGAATTTGAAGGTAAATGCGGGGAAGAACAAGGTTATGGTCTTCGAAAAGGGTGAAGTCACAGAGTGTGAGGTGAAGCTGAACGGTCAGGCTATGGAGATCGTCAACTCTTTTAAGTATCTGGGCAGTGTGTTGAGTAAAGATGGGACTATGAATGAAGAAGTGCGGGAGAGGGTACAACAGGGGAAGAGGGTTGTAGGAACGCTAAAAGCAGTAACAAGAAATAGGGTGGTCAGTATGGAAGTGAAGAAGTCCTTGCATGACAGTGTGGTAATCCCGACACTGACTTACGGAAGCGAAGCATGGACGTTGGTTGAGAGACTCAGACCAAGAGTGAGAGCAGTGGAAATGAATTACTTAAGGAGTGCGTGCGGAGTTACATGGAGGGATAGACAGACTAATGAGGAAGTAAGAAGGAGGTGTGGTGTGGACGTAGATGTGCTGGAAAGTGTGAAAAGGAACAACTTGAGATGGTTCGGCCATATGGAACGTATGGAAAGAGAGAGAATGACTAAGAGAGTGTACGAGAGCGAGGTGGAGGGACAGAGAGGGAGAGGTAGACCGAATGAGAGGTGGAAGGATGGAGTGAGGAAGTACATGAACGAAGGCGGTGCTGGTTGGGGGGAGGGGCGTCGACTGACTGGGGACAGAGGTGCATGGGGGCGGTTCGTTCGTGGCCACCCCTTCGGGGATCACGGAGTCAGGCAATAGATAGATAGATATATATATTTGTTTTAGTTTTCTCCCAAGACCTCTAGCAAGTTTTCAGAAACACCATTCCAAAGACCCCTCATCCAGACAAATTTGTAAATTTTTTGATAGAAAAATGTTCGGGCCGAAGGCCGGTTCCTCCTAAAATACAGGCTTGCTATCGCTCGCCTGGAAAAAAAATCGACACCTAAATATCACGAAAGGTCTTAACATTGATAAATAATTGGACGCAAGTAATTAAATTTGAGAATTAAACGAGCTAAACATGAAGGGGAAGGGGATTGAGAAAAACACTAATACTTCCCCTTATGGCGGGTCACTAACTTTTTTTATATTTCTCTCTTTTTCTGGCTTGTATCCATTCGGCCCCATTCAGTCAACTGTTTTAACACTCAACGAGCGGCTAGGTTAATAACTTCTACTACCTGCCAAGCGGGCTGATTTACCCTAAACGAGCTTCATGCCATGCTCTTTTTCATGCATAAAGAAGAGCCAGAGCGTAATACAATTATGTATCCGTGAAAGGGCGATAATTGAGCTTTCCAATGACACCTGAACCATCCTTCTACGACCACAGGTTGTCTTGCAATGATCGTGCAACACGAAGGAAAAATCCCTAAAATACGGTAATTTCCTTACATATTTCCCCGTCTAGGGAGGCAGTGGATGTGGATGTGTGTGGAGGGGGGGCCAGTCGCGGTACGGGAGCCGTGCCGAACGGTCAGAGCCAGCCTACGCTCCTCCCACCGCTCGGACTCTCTCTCAGAGCCAATTATGTACTCAACATTGCATACGACTTCAGTCTGGACCTGCTCTTTAGGTCTGGGTTTTCTTGACCGACTTAAGTCGGGCACCGCCAAAGAGGGGTTAAGACGTTTATCCCCAGCCAGATGTCGATTTCTTCCTGACGAGCGATAGCGAGCCAGCATTTTATGGAGAAATCTGGCTCCGCCGGATACATTTTTCTATCGAAAAATGTACAAATTTAGCTTTCTGTCAAAACAAAATTATATATATGCTGGCCAGGAAAATATTGACACCTGGGTAGGGATAATTACACGTCTTAAAACAGTAGGCTGAATGGGGCCGAATGGATACAAGCCAAAGAGCGAGGGAGATAAAGAGAAAAAAAAGCGAGGTGGGCTCCCTTAACTGTCTTCCTTTCTTCGTTGTTGGTGCTGTTAGTTTCATCCTCATGTAGTAGCTCTTTGTACGGCGAACTAAACCCCTTCTGTGCCGGCGATGTCCTCTTCGTTGTAGTCTGGTAAATATTCAACCATTTCATTCAGCTTAGGAAGGACGTCTACCAATAATCAAAGTGCTGCAGACTATCTCAATTAATCCTTAGCTACCATATATAATTTCTAAGCTTTATAAAGTCGTCTAAATGTAGCTGAAATCAATAAAAGAGACGTCGCCGATACAGGAAGGGTTAATCTAATCTAAGATTACCCTACACTAACTTAAGGGGAGATTTCCACTGAAGAGTTTTTTTCTCTTGACCCCTATCTCTCTCATGTATAGCCCCATTGCTTTTGAACATTTAAAATGTTCACCCCATTAGTTTGGTTATTTCAATAACTTTCGCTCCGTATCTGTCAATTTTAAAACCTTTCGTGCCATTTAGGTTTCGATGTTTTCTTGGCGAGCAATAGCGAACCTGTAACCTGCCTTTGGCCGGGAAGTTTTTCTACCGAAAAATGTACAAACTTATTTTGAAAGGGGGTTCAAGGGGGTGTAAATGTAAGTTTGTTGGAGGCCTAGGGAATAAACTAAAAACCTCCCCTTAATCCTGCTCAACGTGTACAGTATGTGAAACAATGTTATTATGCGCTAACCCTTTCGGTATAACGCTCATCTTCCTTTAAATCTAACTTGCACTAGACGACTTTATTCAGCTTAGGAAGAATCTATAGGACTGAAAAGATACATTTTTAGAGGTCCTTCCTAACTGAGTAAAGTCGTCTACTATAATGATTCCCATAATACAATGAAAAAGTACTGACAAAAACAAACAGTTGAGGACACTCATATTTCCATTCATCTTTATCAACGGAAAAGGGATTCCAGTTCTATCCAATTTACACAAAATTCCACCCTCCTCCAAAGCTTTAAAACATGGAATAGATAAAATTTCGAATGAAATTTCGAACGTTCAGGGTAAAATAGGAAAAGTTGTGGAAATTCATTTTATATGTAATGCAGTTTTTATTTATCTTCTCTGATGTTGATAGTATTCTAGTTCATAATTTATATATATATATATATATATATATATTCTCGTCTTTCACGTCGGTTAACTCTTCACCTTCAGGCTGGAGCCATCAAAGACCACTATCTCACCCCTAACCACTCTCACCTCACACGCAACGAGTTAGAGAAACACACCACCATACTCGATAAAGAAAGTGACCCAAGGAGATTACCTATACTCGAAGCTTTATATATCCAAGCCTTACATCCCAACATCAACAACCAAACTCTGGATCTTCAGATCCTTCCTTCTGCCAAAAGGCACTACCCTACAGGACCTAACACCCCTCCTCGCCCCCCGATGCCCTTGACGCAGCCCCCCGCGCTACCTCCTTCAGCTTCGTCTTCTGCAGGCGCCACACAACTTAGGCCACGCCCCTCGACACGCAGCCAATCAGCTTCGACCCCACCTACTGACCACCATCCCGCATCCAGTGCGCATGCGTGAAGCGGTTAACCCCTTTCTCTCTCCTAGTTTACGCTTCCACCAATAGCAGACTTTTGCCCCCTGTTTTCCGCCTCCTCTGATCCTCCACCCTCTATATATACCCTTCCTGTTTACCTTTTATATCATTCCTTCCTTACTTGATAATGCTGGTTGTCCAGTGAAACGCGTCGTATATCCTGTATCATCATGTACATTTATGTAACCCTGTACCACCATGAATTTTGCTCATCTCCTTCTTCCTGCCACCCAGCGAAAACTCATCAGAGACCTGGAAACTTTGAATAATAAAATTTCCAACGCAGAAATTGCCATTTCTTTCAACCTCGTATGTATTAAAGAAAATTTATTACCTGGCTTTACTAACATATATATATATATATATATATATATATATATATATATACACTATACTGTATATATATAATATATATATATATATTTTTTTTTTTCTCTTTCTCTTAGTAAGTATTAACTAAACTTCACATTATTCAAGTAACTGCTTTAAGACCTAATACCAATTCAACCTCACATATTAATGCATTATTTGAAACTCCTGGCTATGAGAAATCTTCCTTAATCTAAATAAACACGTATTATAATAGCCAGCATATCAATTAAATATATATATATTAATTTATCTTACTAACTCCAATAGAATATATCTAGATAACGAGGAGAGGAAAATTATATTTACGTAAAGTGCTGGCCCCGCTGAGGCTTTTATTGGTGCTGATTGTATCCTCTTTAACCAATCTCCCCTTAACCCAACCGCTGCTGCTCTCGTATTCCAAGGAGTTACGTTCGTTTCCCTCACAGTATTTTTGCCAAATATGGGTGCCCGGTGACTTGAAGCTAACTTTAGCTAACCCACCTAAAGGCTACACTGCAGCAACTTAACATAGCTTTACATAACTGGGGAGGTGTGGCGGAGTGGTCTTTCCACTGAACTGGTAATCCAAAGGTCCCGGGTACAAATCCTGATGTGTTAATGGGAAGATATTATTGGGATTGAATTTGTGCTGTACCTAGTATCAGTGCATTACCACAAAGCCCACCGAAACGCCAACAAAATACCCTCATTGTTCCCTGATTAAATAGCAGTGTATGAATATTCCCATATTCAAAATATGCTACAGGGGGGGCAATGCCTAGTGAGTTAAATGCTCAATAGGTGGCATTCTGAGAGTGAGGGTCCGAGTTTAGGAGGTGAGATAGTGAAGCATAAAGGCAAAGCAGCCTCAGAAGTGGGACTGCTTCGAGCCAGAGTGGGCAACCAAGAGCCGTGCATCTGCGATGGCAGGTTGGCGAGGGCTGGTTTTAGCGTCTCACTTCCTAGGCTGGAACAAGACCTCACGGGCTTCACCGTGTTGAGCGGTGAATGTGCAGGCTCTCAGCCTATGCCCGAGAGGGAGTAGAAAACTAAACCAATTGTAAAGATCGAGAGATTTTGGACGCACGGATTTGTCAACGACTTTACCAGCATACCACTCGGGGACTATTCCCAGGCATATTGGTGGTGTAACCTTTCAGGAGGTGGTTGGGGAAGGGGGAGGGGGGGTAAAGGTTTGGTGAGCCCGAGAAGAGGGGAAACACATGCAGGAGAACAAAGAAGTGAGAAGAGAAATAGGTGAGAGTGAGAGAAACGAGTTGGTGTGAAGGTAAGGGAAGGATAGCACGAAATTTGATCCACAAGGCAAAGAGAAAACTTAATAACATTTGGAAGCAAACCTTGGAGGCCCATATAATATCTGCCATCGTATAACATAATAGAAACTGTGTTCTTTATAGAATGTCAGATAATCTTTAGAAACTGTGAAGTATTTTTATTAGCTTACTTGTTCATATGAGATATATATGTGATATTTTCACACAACTCCCGGTGGCATTCGGGAAAGAGAATACATATTAAATTTTCATTCAGCATGAAGTTACTGTTAGGCTTTGCATTAGGACGACTGAGGATTAATTCCAGAGAAGATGTTCATAATATTAGAGAGGTGACCTCTTCTGAATTTAAAGATTTTCTGATATATATATATATATATATACAGGTATATACCGGTATATATATATATTTTGTTTTTGTTGTCTATGTGATTGAGGGAGGCAAAAGGTAGAATTGCCTAATTATAGCGAGTGCCTCCCCCATAGTTGAAAGAGTGACAGGACCAAAATCGAGGGACGATCGAGCCAAAATGCCTGGACACACGGAGTTTGAAGCAATTTAAGTCATAGGAAGAGGGAAAGACTGATTCTGGGAGAGAGTTCCAGAGCTCAGCTGTTGAGTAGAAGAAAGTTTGAGAGTAACGTTTCACATTTGGGTTGGAGAGTTGCACAGAGTAGGGGTGGGATTGAGTTGCAAGACGGGTACCACGTACCCTACGTAAAGGAGGTGGTATGCACTGGGAAAGCTCTGAGGAACACTGATTATTATAGTAGCGATAGAATAGCGAGAGAGATGCAACATTGCGGCGGAGAGAGAGAGATTGCAGAGAGTTGGTGAGTGGACAGGAGTTAATGATACGAAAGGCCTTCCTTTCAACTTTGTCTAGGAGAGCGGTGTGAGAGGAACCTCCCCACACATGTGAACAATACTCAATACAAGGATGCACTATGCCCCTGTACAGAGCAAGAAGCTGTGCTGGGGAAAAGAACCCCCTAAGGCGGTTGAGCACACCCAGCTTCTGGGAGGCTGCCTTAGCAAGACTGGTAATACGGTCCTTCAAACTGAGAGCAGAAGAAAAAGAGACACCAAGAAAATTGAGAGAAGATGAAAGGTTGATTTTTGTATTGTTGAAGAATAAGGGATAGTCCGCTGGGAGATCCTGACGGGTAGATAGATGGAGAAATTGGGTTTTGGAAGCATTAACCCTTATTTAGCGGCGAGCAACATAAGTCGAGTTAAATAAAGCTGGACTATGTGGCGGCGCTCGACATAACTCGAGTGGCAATTTCAGCACGTAATGTGGCTGAGAGAGAGAGACAAGTGGTGGCAGGAGACTAGCGAGCGTATGACTGCTCCAGACCACCGCGGCGAACCTACTGACACAAATCTCAGCTCCCTCCTCCCTCTCTCACTCGCTACATACTCAATTATGTACTGAAAGTACCGAATTACCTGCTTTTTGCACTCGCGTTGCACGGTTATTGCAAGAAAACTATCCATCATACAAGGATCGTTATGGTGTCATTCGAAAGCTCTGTTTATGCCCTTTCAGGGATAGGTATTTGTTTTACGTTCTGGGTCTTATTTAGGCATGAAAATGATCACGTAAACAGCCCTATTTTGGCTAAAAACACCCCGCTGTGCGGTACACATAAATAAACCGCATAGGCCGCTCGTAAGGTGTTAAAGGTAACAAGATTTTCTCTGCCCCAATTGGAGATAGTATTTAGATCAGAATTTAAGAGTTCTATGGCTTCATTACGTTTGTCATCAAGGGATTGCTGGCTGGGGCGTTCTGAAAAACTAATGGAGTAGTTTAAGGTTGAGTTGGCTGCGTATGAATGGATGGGAATTAAGGTACAGTTAAGGAACATAAGAACATAAGAAAATGGGAGTCTGCAGAAAGCCGATTGGCCTAAGCAAGGCAGATCCCTGTCCCACACAACCCCAAATCAATTACAAAGCCCAATTATAGGGTCAACACTCTAATACCCTGAGGATCATCTTACCAAAACGGTTAGAGATTAACGCAGGATTATGGGGGTCTGCAGAGCGCTGATTGGCCCAACCCGGCTGATCCCCCTTCACACCCAACCCTTCTCGTCCATATGCTTATCCAATTTTATCTTAAAGCTCCCTACAGTTTTAGATCCCACTATAGCACTTGGTAGTCCATTCCACCCATCTACAACTCTGTTACCAAACCAATATTTGCCTATATCTTTTCTGAAACGAAATTTATCTAATTTGAAACCATTGGTACGAGTTCTTTCGCTATCACTGAGCTTTAGTACATTTGTCATGTCCCCTTTGTTAATCCCACTAACCCACTTGAACACCTCATATCCCCTCTAACTCTGCGTCTCTCTAACGAATGTAAACCTAATTTCTTCAACCTTTCTTCATACGGAAGATTTCTAATATTATGGATCATTTTTGTCATTCTACGCTGTACTCTCTCCAATGAATCTATGTCCATTCTGTAATAAGGACACCAAAATTGGACAGCATAATCCATATGGGGTCTCACTAATGACAAGTAAAGTTTTAAGATAACATCAGCAGTTCTGTTACTCACACTCCTAGAGATGAACCCGAGAATCCTGTTTGCCTTATTACGAACGCCTATACACTGTTTTCTAGGCTTCAAATCATTTCTAACAAACACACCTAGATCTTTCTCGCAGTCTGAATTTTCTAATTCTAAATTAGCTAGTTTATATTTAACATTTGTTTGCATCTTCCCTATCTTTAATACCTTGCATTTGTCAATGTTAAACTTCATCTGCCAATTTACTGACCATTCATGTAAGGTATCTAGATCCCTTTGGAGGCACTCTATATCGCTATCTGAATCAATTGATCTCCCCATTTTAGTATCGTCTGCGAATTTACTTATCCTACTAGTTATACCTAAATCTAGGTCATTTATGTATATAAGAAACAACAGGGGACCTAATACCGATCCCTGGGGGACACCACTTTTGACTGCTCCCCACTCTGACTTGGTACCATTTATGCTGACTCTCTGTTTCCTACCAATTAGCCATGACCTAATCCATCCCAACAACGCCCCACCTATTCCATGTGCCTCAACCTTTCTCATCAATCTCTCATGAGGGACTCTGTCGAAAGCTTTACTGAAATCTAAATATATAATATCGTATGCCTTGTCATTATCTACTGCTTCATATACCTCTGAGAAAAAACTAAGCAAATTAGTAAGGCAAGAACGTCCCTGAGTGAATCCATGCTGAGAAGAATTGATTAAGTTAAATGTTTCTAAGTGGTTTCTCATTTTTCTAGCAATAATTGACTCTAGTAGCTTTCCTATGATTGAAGTGAGACTAATGGGACGGTAATTGGATGCTATTGATTTATCACCTTTTTTGAAAATCGGAACTACATTTGCAAGTTTCCAAGCTTCTGGAACTATACCTGTTTCTAATGAATTGTTAAAAAGAAATGTTAATGGGTAACTTAACTCATCTCTGCATTCTTTTAATACTCTGGCATATACCTCATCGGGGCCAGGCGATTTCTGAGGTTTCAGTCTGTCAATTTCCTTAAGCACATCATTTCTACTTATAGTAACCGTACTTAACCTATTTTCTATACTATCGCTATATACCTTACGGACTTCTGGAATCTGTGCCAAATTTTCATTAGTGAAAACGGATAGAAACTGACTATTTAATGTACTGCACATTTCTAAATCATTTTCTGTCATTTCTCCTATCGAAGTTTTAAGGGGGCCTATTTTATCTCTAACTTTAGATTTATATAGCTGGTAAAAAGCCTTAGGGTTATTTTTTGAGTCATTGGCTATCCTGATTTCATAATTTCTTTTGTCTGTCCTTATACATTTTTTAACCTCTCTTGATAGATTCTGATAGTAAGCAAGTAGGTGAATTTCGCCTTTCTTAATTTTTCGATATATTCCTCTCTTTTTTCCTAGAAGGTCTAATAGTCTATTATTCATCCATTTGGGTTGGTTCTGTGTTGATCTAAATTTTCTTTTGGGGATATATTTATTTTGCGCATTGTGGAGTGAAGAAATAAAATTATTATATGTAGCTGTCAAATTATCCTGAGTTAAGACAGGTATCTGAGAGAGAGTATGTTCATTAGCGCACCTGGGTCCACTTAATAGTTTAACCATAGGATCGACTCTTAAGGCTCGTCTTAATCCACCATAATTGGCTTTTCTGAAATCTGGGATAAGTGTCGTATTCTCTTTAGCCTTTCCTGTCCATTGTATGTTAAAATAAATTGATTTATGATCACTATTTCCTAGTTGGTCTCCTATCTCTACATTATTTATAAAAAATAGAAAGAGAATAGGAGATAGGACAGAGCCCTGAGGAACACCAGAGTTTATAGGGTGAGGAAGTGAACCATGGCAGTCCACAACCGCGGCTATGGAACGGCCGGAAAGGAAATTAGAGACAAAGGCACAGATGGAGGGATAGAAACCGAAGGAGGGCAGTTTGGAAATTAAAGATTTGTGCCAGACTCTATCGAAAGCTTTCGATATGTCTAGTGCAATAGAAAAAGTCTCACCGAAGTCCCGACACTAGGATGACCAAGAGTTAGTAAGATATGAAAGAAGATCACCAGTAGAGCGACCCTTAAGGAAGCCATACTGGCGATCTGAGAGCAGATTATGAGAAGAGAAATGCTTAAGAAATTTGGAAGCAAGAATAGTTTAAAAAACTTTAGAAAGACAAGAGATGAGAGCAATTGGACGATAGTTGGAGGGTTGAGAGCGGTCACCCTTCTTTGGGACAGGTTGAATGTGAGCAAATTTCCAGCATGAAGGGAAGACGTTCGAGGATAGGCAGAGACGAAAGAGTTTGCCTAGGCAGGGAGTCAGCACGGAAGCACAGTTTTTGAGATCAACAGGAGGAACACCGTCCGGACCGTACGCCTTCTTAGTGTTAAGCCCAGAGAGGGTAGAAAGTACATCTTTAGAAGAGATTAGGATATTAGGCATAAGTAAGAGAGAGGAGGGTATATATATATATATATACAAATAATTAGTTTGTTCAAAACATACTTCAATGCCAATGGTGTTCTACAATATAACCGATCTCTAATATACATACTCGATAGTTGGTTTTCTATTTCTTAGACAGATCTGAATAATGTTTGTTCTCCATTCCACATTGCTCATAGTTGATTTTTTTTTTCTCTCTCTCATTGTTAAAGTTTCTTTTCCACCTTTTATTCAGTTTTATAACTAGTTACATTTTAGTCCGACTCCATATTGCCCAACTTGATTCGGGTCGATATACCTTTTAATCATAACAATATTCAATCAAGTAATCACTTTGAGGTCAAATTACATCTTACTGGTTTTAATTTTAAACAACTGACTTTTCTTATGAAACGTTAAATAGTTGTGTCCTTCATGGTTCCCATTCATTGTCTTATTGAGTAATGTGCAATTATTATAAAACAAATTTCCTAGACAAACTTTTGTATTCGTCTGTCGATTTGGTTTTAAGTTTTATCTGTCTTACCCACATTTCTTAAGAGGGGTCACCGGATTTTTTATCTTTCTCTCCTTTTCTCTCTTTCCCTGGCTTGTATCCATTCGGCCCCATTCAGCCAACTGTTTTAAGACTGTTATCCCCATTCAGGTGTCAATTTCTTCCTGGCGAGCGATAGCGAGCCAGCATTGTATGGAGAAATCCGGCTCGAGGCATTTTTCTATCGAAAAATGTACAAATTTACCTTGCTGTAAACAAAAAATGTATATATATATATATATGCTGGTTCGCTACCGCTCGCCAGGAAAATATTGACACCTGGATGGGGGTGAACGTCTTAAAACAGTAGGCTGAAAGGGGCCGAACGGTATACAAGCCAAAGAGAGAGGGAGAGAAAGAGAAAAAAGCGAGGTGGGCTCCCTTAATAATATTTCCTCCTCTCAAAAATGCACCTTCTCTTTGTTTTTCACCATTCTCTATGCCTGTCTGTTTCCAGATGTTTCACCCTGCATTTCATTTCACGCCAAAGTTATTTGCTATCATTCGCATTCTATGTATTTAACTTTAAGGGGAAAAGAGTTTATGATTTGGTTGATTATTTCATATATTTATTTTTTGTTTTTTAAAGTTTCCTCCCTAGACCTCCATCACACTTTAGAAAATACATCCATTTGATCCCTCTTCTAGATTAATTTGTACATTTATCAAAATTACAGGCTCACTATCGTTCGTCAGGAAATATATTGACACCTAAATAACACGAAAGGTCTTAATATTGACAAAGAAATGGGGCGAAAGCTCTTAAAATCGACAAACTAATGGGGCAAATGTCTTTACATCTCAAAACTAATGGGGATAAGCATGAAAGAAGAAAAACGGCCCATCTCCCTTTCAGAGTTTAACTATAGCAATGCCGCACATATGATTAATATTGAAACTTTTCTGAGGAGTCAACATTCTAAGTGAAGTGTATTTGTTGGTGTGGGTGTTATTATATTGTTGGTGTGGGTGTTATTATATTGTTGGTGTGGGTGTTATTATATTGTTGGTGTGGGTGTTATTATATTGTTGGTGTGGGTGTTATTATATGTTGGTGTGGGTGTTATTATATTGTTGGTGTGGGTGTTATGTTGTTGGTGTGGGTGTTATTATATTGTTGGTGTGGGTGTTATTATATTGTTGGTGTGGGTGTTATTATATTGTTGGTGTGGGTGTTATTATATTGTTGGTGTGGGTGTTATTATATTGTTGGTGTGGGTGTTATTATATTGTTGGTGTGTGTTATTATATGTTGGTGTGGGTGTTATTATATTGTTGGTGTGGGTGTTATTATATTGTTGGTGTGGGTGTTATTATATTGTTGGTGTGGGTGTTATTATATTGTTGGTGTGGGTGTTATTATATTGTTGGTGTGGGTGTTATTATATTGTTGGTGTGGGTGTTATTATATGTTGGTGTGGGTGTTATTATATTGTTGGTGTGGGTGTTATTATATTGTTGGTGTGGGTGTTATTATATTGTTGGTGTGGGTGTTATTATATTGTTGGTGTGGGTGTTATTATATTGTTGGTGTGGGTGTTATTATATTGTTGGTGTGGGTGTTATTATATTGTTGGTGTGGGTGTTATTATATTGTTGGTGTGGGTGTTATTATATTGTTGGTGTGGGTGTTATTATATTGTTGGTGTGGGTGTTATTATATGTTGGTGTGGGTGTTATTATATTGTTGGTGTGGGTGTTATTATTGTTGTGTGGGTGTTATTATATTGTTGTGGGTGTTATTATATTGTTGGTGTGGGTGTTATTATATTGTTGGTGTGGGTGTATTATATTGTTGGTGTGGTTTATATTGTTGGTGTGGGTGTTATTATATTGTTGGTGTGGGTGTTATTATATTGTTGGTGTGGGTGTTATTATATTGTTGGTGTGGGTGTTATTATATTGTTGGTGTGGGTGTTATTATATTGTTGGTGTGGGTGTTATATATTGTTGGTGTGGGTGTTATTATATTGTTGGTGTGGGTGTTATTATATTGTTGGTGTGGGTGTTATTATATTGTTGGTGTGGGTGTTATTATATTGTTGGTGTGGGTGTTATTATATTGTTGGTGTGGGTGTTATTATATTGTTGGTGTGGGTGTTATTATATTGTTGGTGGGTGTTATTATATTGTTGGTGTGGGTGTTATTTATGTTGGTGTGGGTGTATTATATTGTTGGTGTGGGTGTTATTATATTGTTGGTGTGGGTGTTATTATATTGTGGTGTGGGTGTTATTATATTGTTGGTGTGGGTGTTATTATATTGTTGGTGTGGGTGTTATTATATTGTTGGTGTGGGTGTTATATATGGTGTGGGTGTTATTATTGTTGGGTGGGTGTTATTATATGTTGGTGTGGGTGTTATTATATGTTGGTGTGGGTGTATTATATGTTGGTGTGGGTGTTATTATATTGTGGTGTGGGTTGTTATTATATTGTTGGTGTGGTGTTATTATATTGTTGGTGTGGGTGTTATTATATTGTTGGTGGGGGTTATTATATTGTTGGTGTGGGTGTTATTATATGGTTGGTGTGGGTGTTATTATATTGTTGGTGTGGGTGTTATTATATTGTTGGTGTGGGTGTTATTATATGTTGGTGTGGGTGTTATTATATTGTTGGGGTGTGTTATTATTGTTGGTGTGGGTGTATTATATGTTGGTGTGGGTGTATTATATTGTTGGTGTGGGTGTTATTATATTGTTGGTGGGGTGTTATTATATGTTGGTGTGGGTGTTATATATTGTTGGTGTGGGTGTTATTATATTGTTGGTGTGGGTGTTATTATATTGTTGGTGTGGGTGTTATTATTGTTGGTGTGGGTGTTATTATATGTTAATGTGTGTTATTATATTGTTGGTGTGGTTTGTGTGTTATTATATTGTTGGTGTGGTTTGTGTGTTATTATATTGTTGGTGTGGGTGTTATTATATTGTTGGTGTGGGTGTTATTATATTGTTGGTGTGGGTGTATATATGTTGGTGTGGGTGTTATTATATGTTGGTGTGGGTGTTATATATTGTTGGTGTGGGTGTTATTATATTGTTGGTGTGGGTGTTATTATATTGTTGGTGTGGGTGTTATTATATTGTTGGTGTGGGTGTTATTATATTAACACCCATCAACAGTTACACTAAATTTCCACTCAGTTCTCTCTCTCTCTCTCTCTCTCTCTCTCTCTCTCTCTCTCTCTATATATATATATATATATATATATATATATATATATTTCTCTCTCTCTCTATCTATCTCTCTATATATCTATTTCTCTCTCTCTCTATCTATCTCTCTATATATCTATTTCTCTCTCTCTCTATCTATCTATATCTATCTATCTATCTATCTCTCTCTCTATATATATCTATCTATCTATCTATCTATCTCTGTCTCTCTCTCTCTCTCTCTCTCTCTCTCTCTATCTATATTTAGCATCCACCTTCTTATAATTGTGTGAACTTGCAATTACATTTCCTTTTCATTTCCTCTTTCTAATTCAAAGTCGATTGCAAGCCTGAATAATGAATTCCGTCAGTTGAAAGCTGGACGTTTAAGTTTGGGCCTGTCTGTTTTGCTTATAGGGGGGTCACCGGCTTTTTCTTATCTTTCTCTCCTTTACTCGCTTTCCCTGGCTTGTATCCATTCGGCCCCATTCAGCCAACTGTTTTAAGACGCTTATCCCCATCCAGGTGTCGATTTCTTCCTGGCGAGCAATAGCGAGCCAGCATTGTATGGAGAAATTCAGCTTCGCCGGAGAAATTTGTCTATCGAGAAATGTACAAATTTAGCTTGCTGTACAAAACAAAAATATATATATGCTGGCTCGCTACCGCTCGCCAGGAAAATATTGACACCTGGATGGGGGTAAACGTCTTAAAACAGTAGGCTGAATGGGGCCGAATGGATACAAGCCAGGGAAGGAGAGAAAGATAAAACAAGCCGGTGCCCCCCGTTAAGGACTCCTCTGAACCGTTTACAGGGAGAATTTCCCCCAACTTCTTTACTGTTCTCCGCGGATTGATACCTTACATTCTACATTATTGTGCCTTTACAGCAGTATAGACGCCTGCCTTGCTTACCGTTGATAACTAGTATAATAACACACTGCTAGCCTATCACTCTATCACTACTGAGTATAGGGTGAAGGGGAGGCTGGCTGTTTGTTTGGTCTATTAATTCATTTATTCATATATTTGTTTAGTTTCCTCCCTAGACCTCCATCAAGCTTAGCAAAAACTAAACCTAGACCTCCCTTCAAGATAAATTTGTAAATTGTTCGGTAGGACATCTACATCTACATTACATCGCTCTTGTACTTCCTCATTTGTCTGCCTGTCTCCTCACATGCACTTCCTAAGTAACTCATTTGGATCCTTCTCACTCTCTAAAGACATTGATCTTCAGCTTCCGTTTTTTGCACACAACATATGCATTAAGGGGAGGTTTTTAGTTTGGTCCCTAGATATCCTTCAAGCTTAAGATTACACCTCCTTGAGCCCCTTTCAAGATAAATTTGTACATTTTTCGGTAGAAAAATTTCCCGGCTGAAAGCCGAACGGTTCCTCTTAAATTACAGGCTCGCTATCGCTCGCCAGAATAAAATCGACACCTAAATGGCAGGAATGGTCTTAACATTGACAGAAAGGGGTTGAATGTTCTTAAAATCGTCAAAATAATGGAGCAAACGTCTTAAAATTAGAAAAACAATAGGGCTCAACATGAGGGAGAAAGGAGTCCAGAAAAAAATCCCTCAAGTGGAAATCTCCCCTTAAGCACTGCAACTCCCACTCATCATCAATCAATACAATTGTATCAACAGCAAACGGCAGTTTATGGCCTTGCTCGAGACCTTGGGGGTGTTCGGCCAGACAGCCTGGGGAACAACAACAACAACAACAACAACAGCAAACGGCAGCACCGGCAATTTTCTACTCACTCCCTTTCCTTAGCAGGGATACTCCAACATCCACTTTTTAATTTTGTACAGTATGTCTGTCATAACTCCATTCATGTATATATTAAACATCCATGGGGACATCACACACCCTTACTGTAATCCAACATTTAAACCAAAAAAACTCTCTCTGCTCATCTTCTATATGCACTGCTGACCTTGCACCTTTAAACATGTGTTTTTCCCCTACCAGCAAATTTTTCATCAACTCTATTTATCTTCAGAGCTTTCGAAAGACCTTTCCCATCCATTATGTCATAGGCTTTCTCCAAGTCAATGAATGCAGTGCATGACTGCCTTCCCTTCTTCAAATACTTTTCCACAATACACCATAAGCAGATGATCTGATCTGCACATCCCCTTGCCTTCCTATACCTAACCTGCTTCACACTGACCTATTGCTCTGTTATCTCTCTCTCTCTCTTTCTCTCTCATTCTCTCTCTCTCATCCATACTTCAGCATCTCGCCTCACACTCCATCTATCCTTTATGCGTTATTCATCTTCACTCTCTTCAAAGCCTCGCACACTTCTGGCCTCCTGATCACTTCCTCCTCCTCCTCCACTGCTTCTCTTCTCTCTCCCTCTGATTCTGATTCCCATCCAATTATGGTTGCATTTATTTCATACTCTATATTCAATAATTCATGGAAGTGTGCCCTTCATATCACGACTTTTTGTTTGCTGCTCTACAAGCACCCAACCATTTGTTATCTCTAACACCCTTACTACATCCTTTATCACCCTCCCTAACTTTCTTGACCTCCTTTTAATACAGTTGTTTACGTTTAAGTTCCTTCTAAATCAATCAGCCACTCTTCTCTTACTCGCCCTCAGTATTATTTTTTATCTCTCTTTTACTCGATACAACTTCCTTCTTTTACCTCTCCAAACATGAATTCCATCTACTACCCACTCCACTCCCTGTATGTTTCTTTTCTCTTCAATTGCTTCTTTCACCTCTTCAGTTAATCATGCTGTTACTTCCGTATACGGTGCACATATCTTTTCCTTAAATACTAGGCTATTTTCTTCAACTTCTTCTATTTTCTCCAGGTCGAACCTACCTAGGGGTCATTCTATCAATCTGTCTATTACCGGACACCGTGATCCCTGAAGGGGTGGCCACGAACGACTCTCCACCTGGAATAACAAAAATTCTGCAGGGGTCTTTCTACTTCTCTCATTATCGGGAATTTAGATAAAGGTTAAATTACATATCACTGGTACATGAAATATCCCAACAAATAGTTATAATATAATTACCAACGAGGTATTCGTCGATGGGTGTAATCCAGTCCCCCACACACGGCTAGTTCAATTGCATGACATGTAGGAATGTTCACATAATACAATATCGATATAATGAACTTAGCTTAGAGGACTGGTGATGTAGGACTGTTGTTAATATTGTTATAATTTAGTATTTGTAGCACATGGTGAACTGTGGGTTGAGTCAGAGCCGGGGGAGGAGATGTTGGCTGTACGGTGTTGATTGAGAGACTAAAGGGCCGGCGTCCGATCGCTTCGCGAAATTACATATGGCTGCCGGCTCATAATAATTATAACCCATAACTTGGTTTCATAATACATCTAGAGCTGATGTAGATATTTATACATTACAGTTAATATTTAACCTAACTTAAGAATAAACTACAATACACAAAGAACCAGCCGAAATCGTACAAGCGATACGATACCGCCAAATTCAAATGTCCTATTGGACCAAAACCTGTCGGGATCATTACCCTATTCCCGACATATTGCCCGCCACCAAAAATGATATACAGGAGCTATATACAGAGAATAAAAAAAAGGGCATCGAAGTCAAAGATCACCTTGTTGGATCTTTGATCTCCAAAGATCCACGGAACTCTCAGCTGCCCTCCTTTTGGGACGAGCGCCACCTGAAGCCTGAGGAGGATCATCCTTCTCATCATCAGCTGCCCCACCTTGAGGAGCACTGTCACCAGCACTCTCCCGCGGAGGGGTATCAGTAGAGACGCCAGGATCATCCGGCAGTTCTACATCCTGCTCCAAGGGATATAACCTTACGACTGGGCGAGTAGTAACCCCAGTCGAAGTTCGTATTCTAGCAACCCTTATAAGACCATCAATGCCCTGGAACAAATCGATAATCCTCCCAAGCTTCCAAAATAACCTAGAACGCTCATCATGAATCAGGACGATATCCCCGATATGAGGCCATCGTTGATTCGTCCCTTTGATCTTATGAGAGTGACGCTCGCGAAGAGACAGCAAATATTCTTGGGTCCACCGTTTCCATAGATCGCCGGACACCTGGGTAAGAGGTCATCAACATCTGCCGAGGTATAGGTCAAGGGCCTGTCGTTGACTGACATCTCAATTTCTATTAAGATGGTTTGCAACTCCCGTCTGGTCACCAGTGCCCTTCCTAATACCTTCTTCATGGCAGATTTGACGATACCGATAGTTCTCTCCCAAATCGCCCCGAACCATGGTGCACGTGCTGGTATAAATCTCCACTGACAACCCTTTCCAGTGAGGGTAGCCACAACCTGCGGGTCATCCATTAAACACTGGAGATATTTAGAGGCCCCGACAAAACAAGTCGCATTATCGCTCATAATAATTTGAGGGAAACCATTGCGGCCTGCAAAGCGTCTTAGAGTATGCAAAAACCCCTCACTGGATAGGTCGTCAATCAATTCAATATGAATCGCTCTGGTTACCGCACATGTGAATAGAACGGCATATACTTTTATGATAGTACAGGGCGATTCCCTAACATGAATCGCTCCGGTGTAGTCCACCCCGGTTACCTGAAATGGTTTAGTCCTTTGTACCCTGAACTCAGGTAAGGGAGGTAGATCTACTGGGGAGTAAGGCTTACCCTGTAATCTTTTACAGATCATACAGCTATTGTGGATCCCTTTAATTGCTAGTCGCATCTTAGGGATCCACCAACGTTGTCGCATATACGCCAGAACATAATTTACGCCAAAATGTAGGCAGGTCCTATGGCATTGGCGAATCAACAGTTTGGTAATCAAATGAGAGGAGCTAAGGAGGACAGGATATTTCGCAGAATCAATAATGTCCGCTTTTTGTATCCTGCCTCTACACTTAATTATGCCTCCTTCCATATATAATCTAGCTGCCTCATTAAGTTTGAGGGTTTGGCCTTTGACTCCTTGCTCAGGATTTGATGTTCAGTAGGATAAGATTCCCTTTGTACTAAACATATTAGTTTTGCTTCTGCTGATCTAAATTCATGGAGTCTGATATGCTTCGAATCTTCACTAAGGAAAGACCCGTGAGCCCGACTTCTCATGTTGTTAATGAAACGGTATATCCATGCAAATACCCGTATTACTTGATCATAGCTGCCGTAACGTTCCCACTCTACCAACTTGTTATCCTGATGTGTAGTACTCACATTCGAACTACTTAACACATCATTTTGGGGCCGACTTGAAGGATCAGATATGTATTCCCTGAAATCCTGAGGCCATTCAGTTGGAGATGTAAGCCATGGAGGTCCATGCCACCAAATAGAGGAAGACATAAACTGCTGTGCCGAGATCCCCCGGGAAATTATGTCACTGGGGTTATCCCTGGTGCTCACATAGCGAAATGTAGCTGTAGGAACTAAGTCATGAATCTCATCAGTGCGATTAGAAACATAAACAGGTAACACTTTCTGGCTGTGTACCCATGAAAGCGCTATTTGACTGTCGCTCCAGACATAGACGTTATTAATCTGTAGTATGTCTGCATAGGCATCCAGTGTAAACTTTATTAGACGAGCAGACAGAAGCAATGCAGTAAGTTCTAATTTAGGAACTGTAATCTTCTTTATAGGGGCTACTTTGGCTTTCGCTATAGCCAGCGTCGCTTCACTACCATTGCATATGTATATGGCAGTACCGTACGCACTATTACTAGCATCAGAAAAGGCATGTAGATCCGCTTGTTGACCACTAATAACCTGACGATTAAGTTGGACCTTGCAACATGTGGAAAGGTCCGACCGAATCAACCGCCAAGTATCTTGTAACTCAATCGGGAGGGGCGTGTCCCAATCTAGTTTTAGCTGCCACAGTTGCTGTAAAAACATACGAGCACGGATTGTTACAGGCAGCAAAAAACCTAGGGGATCAAACAACCTCGCTGACAAGCTTAAGCAGTTTCGCTTGGTCATAAGCTCACTGCCGCATGGGGTGTGACAGAAGGATATACAATCTGTGGTAGTGTCCCATTTGTGGCCTAAAAACTTCACCTCACTATTCTCAGTAGCTACACCGTCAGAAGCAAATTGACCTTTCAAAAGATCACTATTAGTGGCCCATTCTCTTAAGTATAAATGAGCCTTGGCAAATATATCATGGATCTCCCAGCATCTCTTGAGCAATAAATCTTCATTGTCTCCGGTGCCTTGAAGATTGTCCACATAGATCCCCTGCTTGATCTCATTCTTGAAGTCAGGATCTAGTCCAGCCTCTTCAAGATGACGCAAGATAGTAGCATTGAGAAGGAACTGGGAACAGGTCGCCCCGAATAAGACGACTCTGAACCTGTAGACCAGGTACTCCGAATCTAGATCCATTGGGTCCCGTGGCCATAAAAATCTTGTCGAGTCCCTGTCTTCACGATGGAGTTGAAGCATCAGGAAGGCCTTCTCAATATCGGCGACCCATGCACACTTATGACATCTGAAGCGCAACATCATTTGCGCTAGATCAGAGACCAGGGACGGACCCGTGCACAGACAATCATTCAGGCTATAGGAGCGATCACTGGATTTAGCAGAGCAGTCATACACAATACGAACAGGAGTGGTGGAACTATCCTTTTTAATCCCATGGTGAGCAAGGTAATGGATGTTATCCCCATATTCACTGAGACCTACTCTCTCCACAAATCCACGTTGTACCTGCTCGGCTAAAACTGCCGCATAAGTCTCGCAATAACTTGGATCCTTGACAAACTGCTTCTGAAGGCCACGTAACCTACCAAGTGCTAGATGGAAATTAGTAGGTAATTTACTCTTGTTATCATTCCAAGGGAGCCTTACCACATACTGACCTCTGCCAGAGTCATACGTTACAGTCTCTTCATACGAGCTTAACGCTAGCTTGGACTCACGATCAAGTTCATGTGGGTCAATTCCAATATTGTCCAAGTCCCATAACTTATCTATATCAGTACATGTATTATCAGGCACCTTTGGCCTAATATATTTATCTATGGGGCTTACTGCTACCTTGAGGACCGTAACCACCTCCACCTGTGTGTCTTTAGAGGAAGTGGCATAGGATCCAGAAATGGCATACCCTTGGATCGTGGGGAGCATTATAAGCTTATCTACCCGCCGATATCCAGGGTGAACCAGGTCGTAATAATAATCAGCTCCGACCAGTAGCATAATACCATTGTTAGCAGAGAGTTGATCATCAGCCAGTTTATAACCCTTGCTTCTGAGATATTTCAAATGTGGTTGAATCTCTGATGCTATATAGAAACTGGGTAGTGTGTCGACCACAACAGCCTTGATGGGACATACCTTTCTTCTACAAACATAGGAAATCTCCACGATATCATAGTCACTGGAATCTATTTCACCAGTGAAACCATGGAGACGCAAGTTCTCTTGACCCTTGCTGGTACACTTGAGCTGGGGTAATGATGACCGCAGAACGAATGACCTCTGTGAGCACTGGTCAAGTAAGGTGCGCGTCATTATAGTATTATTATTACTCCCCACTACTGGCAGCATCATAGTAGGAAGCAATTGACATTCTCGAGAAGCAATGGACATGGCAGATACTTTATCACCCTCGCTCTTACTTTTCTCATGTGACTCTTTGGGGGTTCTCCCCTTTTTCTTTGCCGTCGTGCCGATCAGACTGGGTGCAAAGGGAAAACCAATGTTTCCCCTTGCAATACTTACAAGGTTTGATGTAGGAATTGGTGCAGGTACTGTTGAAGTGGTCTCTTGCCAGACAGCTGGTACATAACTTAAGCGATTTAGCCTTGCTAATCTTTTGTGTAGCCTTAGGATACTTAGGACACTGATACCACAGATGACCGTGGACACTGCACAACTTACAACCTAATGATATTGGCCTTTTCTGTTTAGGAGAAGTCTGTACCGGGAAAGCTGCAGTAGATGGCGACATCTCCACTTGTCGGTAGTGTCCAGTACTCTCCATATTGAAGACTTCAGTCTGGTACACCTGCACCAACGCTTCCAAGTTTAGTGGAGAGTCGCTTAGTTGTCGTCTTAAGATTTCCCTTAGGGGAGAGGGTATTTTATTCAAGATATTCACACTAAATATCTCCTCCTTGGTGACGGCCATTGTCTCCATAGATCGGAGGAGGCTCTCAAAGGAGGCATAGTACTCCTTTAGGGCCGTCACATCATAGGATGGAGGATCTAGCGTGAAGAACTTAGTAATTAACGCGGTCTTGATGACTTCCACTCTCCCGTAAGTTCTCTTCAGCAACTCCACTGCAGACTCGTAGCTGGTACCTTCTAGCTTGTACCCATCGACTAACTTCAATGCCTCCCCTTTCAATTGACCATGGAGATATGTGAACCTTTGGATGGATGTGAGTGTTTTATTATGATGGACGGAACACTCAAAAATATCCCAAAATCCAGTCCAGGTAGCCGAATCCCCGGAAAAGGTAGGCAAAGTAAGCTTCGGCAGGTTAAAACCAGTCGCCTTTGGTGTACCGGTATCCTTAACAGAGGTTGATTCTTGGGTGGAAGATAGTCTGGCTAAGGCTGTATTAACATCCTCAAAGTACTCAAGATCTGCCGACATTTCTTCTTCCACATCGTCAGTAACTGTCAATAAACCATATACCTGCTGAGCATAACTATCATAAGTAGCTAGCGATTTAGTAACAGTAGCAAATTTACCTTTTATCTGATCAGCCGTGGCACTTATTAAAAATTCATCAAGATCTCTTAAACATCTATTTAAACTTCCCTTCATCCCTCCCTTAAGAATCTTAAGTTTCTTCAAATCTGTCATCGTTAAGGTCTAATTTTAAGCAACTTAAACTACAATGAGGTCAGACGACAAACCGTTAATCGCTTAGGAATCAACAGCGGCAAACCCCCATTACTTAAGAATTTGACTCAAAAAGAATTACATAGTACTTACATTCCCCTTAACATAAACTATCGAAAGGAAATTATCTAACTAGACAAAAGAATTAACCCGGCAAGCGCGATAGGCCTCACGGAAGGCTTCCTATAGGGAACGCGATAGGCCTCGCGGAAGCAAGACCATAAAAAAAGCCTTCCAAAAAAAAAAAGGGCCTATCAAAACAAAGGATTTTGTCTCTAGGTGAGATAATTCCCCTCTAGTACTCATCCATGTGTTTCACCCTCCCCCTCCCCTCCTTCCCCACCTTATTCCCCCCTCCCCCCCCTCCTCAATTATCACCTATTTATCCACTTATTATCATCATTTATCGGTTATTTTTCTCTCCCGCGATAATGTAGCACAAGTGGGTTGCATAAAAGATCGTTATGCAACACCCAGACACCGGCACACACCGCCCCTCTCGTCTCAGTTGACTCCCAGACAGCGAGAGGGGAGGGCTGCCTGTGGCTCTCTCTCGCCTGAGATTATGACCGGGTGGCCAATATCTTTGTTTTTCACCACCCAAATGCTTTTCCCACTTATTTTAGCACTCTTGAAGGTTCATATATACATCATATATGTATAAATAGCATACCGAAAACAAATAATGGTTTATATTGTAAATATAACGAATTCTGTCAGAATCCAGGGCTAGAAATGCACAAATAACTACCCTAGCACCTAGGTCTATATCGCGCTTGTCAGGTTAAATACTAAATCCATTAAAAGAAAGGGTAAGGTGAAGCACTAATTATTGTAAGCCCTTTATAGGTAAGCCTAGTTGGTTAAGCTACAATCATGAGGTCTGACTATTAACTGTCAATCGCTTAGGAATTAACAAAGACCGACACTCATGACCGCCACTTTAAGCAACTAGGCCTAGGCTATTATGAAATTTAAATATAAAAGGTCACATGAGAACCCTCCCCACCAGCATAATTAATAATGAGTCCCACAATGACAAAACACAACTAACACCACAGGCACACCAACAAAGCGAAAGGAACAGCAACCGCAGACACCTGCAGGCCTAGACTGCTTAGCCTAGCCTAGCCAGGAGCGCAAAATGGCGACCGACGAAACTACCCCTACCCCAAACTCCAGCCCAGCTAACCCACCAAAAAACGCCAAGGATCACACGCCCAAAAAAACCCGGAAACTAGTCCCAAAAAAGATAGGGACGGTGCCTAAATGGTAAAAAACACGAGGGAAGAAGCTGGGTCCAAACTAGGGAAATGGCAGTCGGCCAACAACGCGCGGGGCGGCAGCCATTTGTAAGCCCACAAGCGTCAAGGAAGCAAACAAAACGGTACTACGGTACGGAAGATATAGGGCACGAAGGACCAATATTTATCGGGAATTTAGATAAAGGTTAAATTACATATCACTGGTACATGAAATATCCCAACAAATAGTTATAATATAATTACCAACGAGGTATTCGTCGATGGGTGTAATCCAGTCCCCCACACACGGCTAGTTCAATTGCATGACATGTAGGAATGTTCACATAATACAATATCGATACAATGAACTTAGCTTAGAGGACTGGTGATGTAGGACTGTTGTTAATATTGTTATAAATTAGTATTTGTAGCACATGGTGAACTGTGGGTTGAGTCAGAGCCGGGGG
This sequence comes from Paralithodes platypus, assembly GCA_032716605.1. Classification (NCBI taxonomy): domain Eukaryota; kingdom Metazoa; phylum Arthropoda; class Malacostraca; order Decapoda; family Lithodidae; genus Paralithodes; species Paralithodes platypus. The sequence continues at coordinate 35,978,334 of CM064501.1, read as the reverse complement.
AGGAGATGTTGGCTGTACGATGTTGATTGAGAGACTAAAGGGCCGGCGTCCGATCGCTTCGCGAAATTACATATGGCTGCCAGCTCATAATAATTATAACCCATAACTTGGTTTCATAATACATCTAGAGCTGATGTAGATATTTATACATTACAGTTAATATTTAACCTAACTTAAGAATAAACTACGATACACAAAGAACCAGCCGAAATCGTACAAGCGATACGATACCGCCAAATTCAAATGTCCTATTGGACCAAAACCTGTCGGGATCATTACCCTATTCCCGACACTCATAATTTTATAGTCTTCCCTAATTCCCCTCCTCCTGTAACTTTTCCACCCTCACAGTGCCCATTGTAAAGGCTTATCCCTCAATACCTTCACCTGACCATAACTCTTCCTCCCTCCTGCCATACGTTACCTCTTTTCATAATTATTATACTGTATTTCTTAGGCACTCATATCTTCGCTACTAGTGATCAGATAGGCCCTTCCAACTCCTCTATACGCCGGAGCATCTAACACTGAATTCCTCTTTCGACAATTCGTACACACATGCATAATCAAAGCCTTTCGCTCCTCCATCCCCCCCCCCCCCCTCTCTCTCTCTCTCTCTCTCGCTCTCGCTCTCGCTCTAGCTCTCTCTCTCTCTCTCTCCACATACGTCCACAAGTACACTACCATTATCATCCACCTCAGACTATACACCCCACCCTCCCACCACACAATCTATTTTTCTATCACCCACCTTCACATTCATATCTCAATATAGTTTATAAAGAAAATGGTGAAGTCATCTGAAATTATGGATATACTGTATATGTGAATAACTGAATATTATTGGACATCGTATTTGAACATATTGCGATGTAGGCACCAGTTTCTTAAGTCGACTTTGCCGGGGGATATTAAAATACAAATTAAAATACAAATTAGCAATATTGTATCTATCTATCTATCTATATGCTCAGGCCCAATCCACATTTTGGGGGTAGCCGACTCAAGACAGAGCAAGAACAGGGAAAACACAAAAACAACATAAAACAAAAAATAAACACAGATAAAAAACACAAACTCTCACACATCCAGGTCACCCAGGAGAAGACCCAGAGACCAGGGTTACCAAGGTCGCTCCAGCACTCCCCCGGCCCCTGACCACCCGGAGAGGTTCCGATCTCGGCAGGCAGACATGCAGCGGAGCCAAAGCCACAAGCCCTCCCACCACACCCTTCATATTAATCGTCTCCCCGGGCCAGGCACCTGATGGACTATTATCTAGTCCAACTTGCGCCCGACCCCTTACTCCAAATGACCACGTGTTCACTCAACTATTCACAAGCATTCTCCATTCACTCCTGTCCACCACCACTTCCCCTGCCTGATCTATAGTCATTCCTCTATCATCCAAAGCCTTTCTTACACAGTCTCTCCATCTCAATGGGGGTCTTCCTGCCCTTCTATCTCCCCTTGTACCTGACTCACATATTCTCTTTTTAAGCCTTTCATCTCCCATTCGTTCAACATGACCATACCAGCTCAGCACCCTTCTGTCCACTCTGGCTGACAAATGTTCCTGCTGCCCCACTCTCCTACGTATCTCTTCATTCCTCAATCTGTCTCTACGAGTAACTCCACACATACTCCTCAAGCAGCTCATCTCCATCACATCCAGCCCTCTTTTCTCCTTTTTCTTCAGAGCCCATGTCTCAGCCCTATACATCACTGTTGGCACAACAATTCCTTGATACAGTGCACTTTTTACTTTCACTCCGAGATTTCTCGTCTTCCACATACTTCCCATTGCTCCGAAAACCTTCCTTCCTTCACACACTCTCTGTTTTACCTCCACGTCCATACCTCCACTCCTGCTTATTGTTCCTCCTAGATATTTAAAACACTCTACTTGTTCCAATATTTCCCAATCCAGCCTCACATCTAGATTCACCCTATGCTCTCCCCTATTACACACCATTACTTTACTTTTATTGATGTTCACCTTCAGTTTCCTCCTTCCACAAACCACACCAAACTCTTTGACTACCCGCTGCAGTTTCTCATCAGAATCCGCCACCAATGCTGTGTCATCAGCGAACAGCAACTGATTCAACTCCCAATCTCTACCATTCATTCCGACTAAACCCAATCCTCTTCCTATAGTTCTCCTTTTCACCTCCCTCACCACACCATCCATAAACATATTAAACAGCCATGGTGACATTACACAACCCTGTCGCAAACCTACCTTTACCTTAAACCATTCACTCAACTCACCATTTCCTACTCTCACACATGCTCTGCTCCCTTCATAAAAACTCTTAACTGCTTCTAACAAATTTCCTCCTATTTCATAAATCCTTAACACCTTCCATTGTATACCTAGTAATAATACGGAATGTTATATACTCAACCACATTTTAATGACTGCAAGACAATGTTTTATAAATAGCAATATCATTAATCAGGAAATAAGCCCAGTTAACCCACAGGACCCCAAAGACGAACGTGATGCGTCGGCAATGTATGTAGCGCTAAACCCCACCGCCGCATCACCTGCGTCAGTAATTTCGACCTTATTTACTCTTGTCCTATGCTAGCTAGAGGCTTGAGTATTGTATGGCATATTCTTTAGGATGTTGCCAAACAGTGGCGGTACTCAGCAATCCCCAAGTCCAGCCGCGCGGGTGGTGACGCGCGGGTGAGTGGCACCAGTTTACCCACTTACTTCACCACAAATTTCAATCTTATTTACTCTTGTCCTATGGTAGCTAGAGGCTTGAGATTTGTATGGGAAATTCCTTAGGATGTTGCCGAACAGTGGCAATACTTGGCAACCCCCAAGTCCAGCCGCGTGGGTGGGGATGTGCGGGAGGAGGGGGAAAACAGTGTACCCACTTATCTCACCACGACTTTAGACCTTACTTACTCTTGTCCTATAATAGTTAGAGGCTTGAGATTTGTATGGGATATTCCTTAGGATGTTGCCGAACAGTGGAAATACTTGGCAACCCCCAAGTCCAGCCGCGGTGGTGAGTGGGGAGAGGGACGCGCGGGAGGAGGGAGGAAGACAGTTGTCCTATTTACTTCGCGAGTGTCTGACCTACCTCGTCGCCTCGCGATGTTGGAACAAAGGGAATAGAGTGTTTATCGCTCCCCAACTGCTCCCCATGACAAGTTGATTCCCCACCAAGTGGGGAAGAGGAGGAGGAGGATGACCCAGACCCCATGCATTCCTCAAAATTCCGCCAGGCCATTGTAGGGGTCAGAAGAGACGAGCTGAGGATGAGTGTGTCATGTTGCTATGTACGTGGTCTTCCCCCATGCCTGTCCTCACCACCACCTCCCAAACTCTCCCACCCTCCCACACTCTCCCTACTATAAATACAATGTCAAAACCCATATTTTTAAGCCAAAAGTGCCTAAAATAATGTGTAAAACTCATATTATAACTATAAAACATACGATAAAGTATAAAATCAATAAGCAGAGTGAATGAGAGAGGCAGAAAATAAAAGTGAGAGTGGTGGCAGACTGTAGTGTCAGTCAGCTGGTCGTGTGTACGTGCGTGCGTTCTGTTGTTGTCTTGGCCCAAGATGGCCGCCGGTCGCCACGTTAACCAGGACGTGTGCGAGGCTTGCCACTCGTTGGCACTTATAAAACTTGAATCTATGCACTTATCACACTGTAACTTCACTTACAATGGCATTATGTGATACATGTTGCTAATATATGAACTATGAAGGCACACATGATGCTCGGGTGGTGTAAATAACCGTCACTCGAAAACTGGACGCATCGTACATCTGCCATGCTGCCATGCCGGCGCGGGAGACTTGAAGAGGCGCCCGTCACCAGCTGATGGTTGAGGCCCCCCCCCCCCTTAGGACCCCGAATTGACCAAGGTGAGTGTTTTATTTTGTTTTCTTAATTTCTCACCTATTAACCCTGCCGCTGGCCCTGCCAAAGGGAAGAAAGGGACGAAGGGCAAGGCGACAACGGCGACAAGGACAACAATAATTGCACATACAGCTGGCTGAGCTTGGCTTGCCAGCGACTCACAGACACAACTTCCCTCCCTCCCTCCCTCCCACGGTCCACCCACCCCCCCACCAACCACACCTTTCCCATAACCTCCGTTCCCGCCTGTAAACTCTCTCATAATTCGCTTATATGTTGCATATTTGGTCTATATGCGGCATATTCCTTGGTATATGGGTGGCCTACATACGTACACAGACTTTATATAGCATGAGAGTGCTGAAAATATGATATATATATGTGATATTTCAGCCAGCACACCCTGTACTCTTCATACCTTCCCGCCTAAACTCTCTACCTGTGTTCCCGCCTCTAAACTCATTCAGAATTCGCTTATATGTCTCATATTTGGTCTATATGTGGCATATTCCTTGGTATATGGGTGACCTACATACGTACACATATGTATACATATGTACACATACTCTACATAGCATAACAGTGCTCAAAATAGGATAAATACACAGAATTACGCCCTATCCCACCCTCCCTTCCCTCTCCTCCTACCCCCTGGGCGCGTGAATATTCACCCGGGAAATCTTGCTGCGCGATGACAATCTGGCTGCGCAATGCCATTTGCTCCACTTTTTTCAACTACGGACCCCCCCCCCCAAATTTTTGTTGTGGGGTCAAATATATATGGCTCGATGCGCGCAAACATTCCCTACACGTTGATGTACTTTTCATCGATATTTGCAAGGGGCGCCCAAATTGTCATACCTCTGCACAGGGATGCCTGTATACTATAGGGGCTGCGCAGTGGAGAGGTTAAAAAAAAAAAAAAAAAAAAAAAAAAAGAAAAAAAAAAACACGCTGATCCTACAGTGCGTTTTTATTATTTATTAGCTGGTGCTCAGTGGGTTAAGGAGGAAATATTGCGGAAACAATCTTTTAGACAGTCATTAGACAGTCAACCTCATCTGCCTATCCACTGCTCGTTTTACTAAAGCCGGTATCACAGGAATGCTTTTCCCCTCAACATTTATCCTCAACACTGGTCTGGCAGCTTAAGAGGTCAACATTTAAAATATTTCAGTCACCTAAATTCATCCACCATCAGTCTAGTGTCCGATACCAGTTCAAAATATTCCAGTAATATTACCAGAAAAATGTTGGTCATCGAATGTTGATTATAAAAGCTCTCGTGTGATACCGGCTTAGTTATAGTAACACGACCAGCTAGCAGTGTTGTTCTGTTGGCTAGAAGAATGGTCGGACAAAGTATTGTTTTGGCTCGCCGCCAACGAACCACAAGGCTGGTTAAATTAATGTATATTTTGATGTTTATATTTTATACAGCAGACCAGAACCAGATGCTTGCAAACCAATCAGAAAACTGTCAGTTCAGTCAAAACTGTTAGAGCATACCCCGTCTGCTCCGGTGACCGCCACGACTACCATTAATTACAGCCAATCATCGTACTGTACACTGCCTCCGTTCTCTAGTTGTTGTTTGTGCTTCTTTTCTTAATTAATTAATTATTCCTTCCATTCGTCTATAGATTAGGCTACCATATCGCAGTTGGAATATATGTACATGCTCAGATTAATATGCAGGATTCGAAACAGCATAACAAATCGTAGGGTTGTGCATATTTCTGTAACTGTCTTGATAGCATAATGCTTAAGGGGAGGTATTTAGTTTGTTCCCTAGACCTCCATCAAGCTTAAAATTACACCCCCTTGAGTCCCTTTCAAGATAAATTTGTACATTTTTCGCTAGAAAAATTTCCCGGCCGAAGGCCGGTTCCTCTTAAATTACAGGCTTGCTATCGCTCGCCAGGATAAAATCGACAACTGAATTGCACGAAAGGTCTTGATATGGGGTGAAAGTTCTTTAAATCGCTAAACTAATGGGGCAAACATTTTATAATATCAAAAGCAATGGGGCTAAACATGAGGGAGAAAGGGGTCAAGAAAAAATTCCTCAAGTGGAGATCTCCCCTTAAGTGCGCGGAATTTCGATGTGGGTATCCTGGGTTCGAGCCCTTGGAGTGCCACATGTATTTGTTGATTTAATTAATTGAGTTTAGAGGTGAAGTTGGTTGGTGGAAAAAACATAATACTTTTTCACTGTTCCTGTTTTAACTATTCGTCCCCTTTTGTTTGTTTTCAGATTAGTCTTACAGTGTTTTCATTTCTCGTGTCTAAGTACAAGTTAATTCGTTCCAGTTACAAAATATTATAATTCAGTTTGTTTTTTCAGTGTCTCTATAACAGTTTTCAGTGTCCCAAGTAATACTCCTAAGTATATCAGTTAAATTGCTCAGTGTTATATTGTATTTGTGTAAGCATCACATATTACAAAGTATTTTACCGGGTACATACTTTTCAAGAAAACAGCATTTATTAATTCATGCATTTATTTTGTACTACTGTACGTTATTTGTAATTTTCCTGTTTTTCTATTATTAAACCAGAAACAATCCTCCTGCTCGGCTATCCCAATTCCCTAGAGATTTAAGTATTATTTATATATGCTAAAACTTTTATTTTCCCTAGAGATTTAAGTATTATTTCCCTAGAGATTTTAGTATTATTTAAGTATTATTTAAGTATTATTTCCCTAGAGATTTAAGTATTATTTAAGTATTATTTCCCTGGAGATTTAAGTATTATTTAAGTATTATTAAGTATTATTAAGTATATTTAAGTATTATTAAGTATATTTAAGTATTATTAAGTATATTTAAGTATTATTAAGTATTATTTCCCTAGAGATTTAAGTATTATTTAAGTATTATTTCCCTGGAGATTTAAGTATTATTTAAGTATTATTTAAGTATTATTTAAGTATTATTTAAGTATTATTTAAGTATTATTTAAGTATTATTTAAGTATTATTTCCCTAGAGATTTAAGTATTATTTAAGTATTATTTCCCAAGATATTTAAGTATTATTTAAGTATTATTTAAGTATTATTTAAGTATTATTTAAGTATTATTTAAGTATTATTTAAGTATTATTTAAGTATTATTTCCCTAGAGATTTAAGTATTATTTATATATGCTAAGACGTTATTGTTCTGTAGCATAGACCGGAAACTGACTATTGTAAACCCCCCGCTCTTCCGCCTTATACTGTTACCCCTCTTTGACCTTAAGGGAACCTACCTCGCTGTTTTTATCTTTCTCTCTCTCTCTCTCTCTCTCTCTCTCTCTCTCTCTCTCTCTCTCTCTCTCTCTCTCTCTCTCTCTCTCTCTCTTTGGCTTGTATCCATTCGGCCCCATTCAGCCTACTATGATGTTTACCCCCATCCAGATGTTAATATTTTCCTGGCGAGCGGTAGCGAGCCAGCATATATATATTTTTGTTTTGACAGCAAGCTAAATTTGTGAAAATGTTTCCGGCGAAGCCGGATTTCTCCATACAATGCTGGCTCGCTATCGCTCGCCAGGAAGAAATCGACACCTGGATGGGGATAAACGTCTTAAAGCAGTTGGCTGAATGGGGCCGAATGGATACAAGCCAGGGAAAGAGAGATAAGGAGAGAACAATACAAAAAGCCGGTGACCCCCTTAACGTTTCTTTTTTTACCTGCTCCCTCTACCCGTTTACTAATACACCGCGTTTTCATATTGCCACCAATTCTTTCTTTGTGTTCTCTTATATCTGACTCCTTTATTCACTCTCTCCCACTCTCCTTCACTCTCACACCGTTGATTTGCTCTCACACTCCTGTTCACTTTTACTTTCGCCTGCTCTGGAAACTCGTAGCCTTATTATTTCATTACATTTTCACTTATTCATATCATTCTCTCTCACATATTCTCTCACCACTTTCCTCTCCCTCTCCTGTCCACACCTAACATTCTCTCTCTCCCCTTGACGACACACGAACTCGACAAAAATGAACTGTAATAAGTGCTTTATGATCGACCAATCAACTTACACGAGGGGAAATGGTTTCAAAATCGTTGGTAAATATTTTAACACGTGAGTCTGAGAATTTCTTCTTCAATCGAGTTGTCAACTTGTGGAATGAGCTTACTTGAAGATATTATAGATTGCAGCGTTGTTGATTCCTTTGAACATCGCCTAGACAAACACTGCATTTGTAGATGAATAACTTTGTTTTCTGTTTTCCTGAGATTGTGTTCTTTTATTTATACATTATTATTTTACTTAAGCGTTGTTTCCACATAGCGATTATGATTAGTTATTTTGTCTTTTTACTGTGTTCACATAAGTTTTGTTTTGTTTATTTTGCAAGTTTTACATTATAATAAATTAATTGAGGATCACTGCATATATAAATACAGACTAAGATGTTACTTTTTTTCCCAAGATACACGAAGGATCACTAACTTATAGCTGTGGTATATTACTAACCCAAATAATCGCCTACTAACATCTCCTATTCTTGCCATGGTTAATAGTTCCAGGGCAGTACTTCCCTTTCCAATTGTCCTGTACACACTGTTGACTACTCTGTGCAGCAGTGATTTAGAGGAAAAGCAACCTAGAGGGGTCGCTAGATCTATTGTTGCTTGACTTCCTTTGTACCGTTCACATATCTCTCTCTCTCTCTCAGGGATCAGTAGAAGCTAGAGTGCTTCTAGGGGGGGGGGGGGGTTGAGAGAGAGAGAGAGAGAGAGAGAGAGAGAGTGCGAGATTAGGAGATTAGAGCAAGACACAGTAAAGACAAACGAAGGAGGTAGAAAGTTGGTGGGGTGACCACCATGTTATTTTTTACTATTTTATTTAAGGGGGGATAGTTCACTTTTTGGGCGATTTTTGCATATATTAATTATTTGTCTAGTTTCCTCCCTAGACCTCCATCAAATTTAAAAAAACATCCATTAGATCCCGCTTCTAGATTAATTTATACATTTTTCGGTAGACAAATTTCCCGGCCGAAGGCCGGTTCTTCCAACATTACAGGCTCACTATCGTTCGCCAGGGAAAAAATCGACACCTAAATAGCACGAAAGGTATAAATATTGACGAAGAAATTGGGCGAAAGGTCTTAAAAACGACTATCTAATGAGGCAAGCATCTTAACATCTGAAAACTAATGGGGCTAAACACGAGGGAGAAATTGATCCAGAAAACCTACCAATCCCCCCCTTAAAGCATGTGTAATAATATTTTGCATGTAATGGCACCAGAATGGGTCTCGTGATTCAGATAAACAAGAGGATACTCAAGTTAAGGGGAGGCAGACCGTTTTTCTGGACTCCCTTCTCCCTAATGTTTAGCCCCACTAGTTTTGAGATTATAAGACGTTTGGCCCATTAGTTTGGCGATTTCAACACCTTTCGCCCCATTTTGTTGTCAATGTTAAGACCTTTTGTGCCATTTAGGTGTCGATGTTTTCCTGTCCAGCGATAGCGAGCCTGCAATTTTAAGAGGAACCGGCCTGTGGCCGGGACATTTGTCTACCGAAAAATGTAAACATTTATCTTGAAGGGTGTTTTTCTAAGCTTGATGGAGGTCTAGGGAGGAAACTAAAAAAATATATGAATACATTAATTAATAGACCAAACAAAAGGTCTGCCTCCCCTTAATTTTAGCTGGAAAGATTTTAGCGGTGCATTAGGCAGCCAAGGGCCCTATTATAGCAGTGCACCAGCTCGGGAGCATCACCGCTGCACACACAAAAGGTGGTATCCTGGGTTAAGGGGAGACTGACCGTTTGTTTGGTCTATTAATTCATTTATTAATTTTTTTTTTTTAGTTGCCTCCCTAGACCTCCATCAAGCTTAGAAAAAAAAACCCTAGACCCCCCTTCAAGATTTGTTTTTACATTTTTCGGTAGAAAATTGTCCCGGCCAAAGGCAGGTTCCTCTTAAAATTGCAGGTCGCTATCGCTCGCCAGGAAATAATCGACACCTAAATGGCACGAAAGGTCTTAAAATTGACAACGAAATGGGGCGAAAGGTGTTAAAATCGCCAAACTAATGGGCCTTACGTCTTATAATCTCAAAACTAGTCGGGCTAAACATTAGGGAGAAGGGGGTCCAGAAAAACTGTCTGCCTCCCCTTAATTGTAAAGAGGCCCTGATTGCACCCCCACAGGGTCGGTGCTACCCTGGGGGGGATCAATACTGGGACTCTAGACGGTAGAATCATGGGATTTTCATGTTTTTCCACCAATCAACTTCACCTCTAAACTCAACGCGATGCATAAGGTGTTGATTTTCGGTGTGAGCATCCTGGATTCGAATCCACGGACTGCCACATGTGTTTGTAAATTTCATTAATCGATTTTAGGAGCATAGTTGGTTGTTGGAAGGAACATAATAATTAATGAAATCAACGAATACATGTGGCACTCCGAGGACTCGAACCTACAATACTCGCACCGAAATTCCGCGCACTTATGCATATATACGCTATCAAGACAGTTAAAGAATTAACAGCTTTTGTTGGCTATTATTAGACAATTTTATACAGCTTAGGAAAAACGTCTAGGACTCAAAAGGGTTAATGTCAATCTCCATTAACCTTTTGACTCTCGCAGATCCCTTCTTTTCTTAAGGGGGTATGGTTGCTTTTGACTCTCGCAGATTCCTTCTTTTCTTAAGGGGGTATGGTTGCTTTTGACTCTCGCAGATTCCTTCTTTTCTTAAGGGGGTATGGTTGCTTTTGACTCTCGCAGATTCCTTCTTTTCTTAAGGGGGTATGGTTGCTTTTGACTCTCGCAGATCCCTTCTTTTCTTAAGGGGGGAGGGTTGCTTTTGACTCTCGCAGATCCCTTCTTTTCTTAAGGGGGGAGGGTTGCTTTTGACTCTCGCAGATCCCTTCTTTTCTTAAGGGGGGAGGGTTGCTTTTGACTCTCGCAGATCCTTTCTTTTCTTAAGGGGGGAAGGTTGCTTTTGACTCTCGCAGATCCCTTCGTTTCTTAAGGGGGGAGGGTTGCTTTTGACTGTCGCAGATCCCTTCTTTTCTTAAGGGGGGAGGGTTACTTTTGACTCTAGCAGATCCCTTCTTTTATTAAGGGGGGAGGGTTGCTTTTGACTCTCGCAGATCCCTTCTTTTCTTAAGGGGGGAGGGTTGCTTTTGACTCTCGCAGATCCCTTCTTTTCTTAAGGGAGGAGGGTTGCTTTTGACTCTCGCAGATCCCTTCTTTTCTTAAGGGGGGAGGGTTGATTTTGACTCTCGCAGATCCCTTCTTTTCTTAAGGGGGGATGGTTGCTTTTGACTCTCGCAGATCCCATCTTTTCTTAAGGGGGGAGGGTTGCTTTTGACTCTCGCAGATCCCTTCTTTTCTTAAGGGGGAGGGTTGCTTTTGACTCTCGCAGATCCCTTATTTTCTTAAGGGGGGAGGGTTGCTTTTGACTCTCGCAGATCCCTTCTTTTCTTAAGGGGGGAGGGTTGATTTTGACTGTCGCAGATCCCTTCTTTTCTTAAGGGGGGAGGGTTGCTTTTGACTCTCGCAGATCCCTTCTTTTCTTAAGGGGGGAGGGTTGCTTTTGACTCTCGCAGATCCCTTCTTTCTTAAGGGGGGAGGGTTGCTTTTGACTCTCGCAGATCCCTTCTTTTCTTAAGGGGGGAGGGTTGCTTTTGACTCTCGCAGATCCCTTCTTTTCTTAAGGGGGGAAGGTTGCTTTTGACTCTCGCAGATCCCTTCTTTTCTTAAGGGGGGAGGGTTGCTTTTGACTCTCGCAGATCCCTTCTTTTCTTAAGGGGGGAGGGTTGCTTTTGACTCTCGCAGATCCCTTCTTTTCTTAAGGGGGGAGGGTTACTTTTGACTCTAGCAGATCCCTTCTTTTATTAAGGGGGGAGGGTTGCTTTTGACTCTCGCAGATCCCTTCTTTTCTTAAGGGGGGAGGGTTGCTTTTGACTCTCGCAGATCCCTTCTTTTCTTAAGGGGGGAGGGTTGATTTTGACTCTCGCAGATCCCTTCTTTTCTTAAGGGGGGAGGGTTGCTTTTGACTCTCGCAGATCCCTTCTTTTCTTAAGGGGGGAGGGTTGCTTTTGACTCTCGCAGATCCCTTCTTTTCTTAAGGGGGGAGGGTTGCTTTTGACTCTCGCAGATCACTTCTTTTCTTAAGGGGAGAGGGTTGCTTTTGACTCTCGCAGATCCCTTCTTTTCTTAAGGGGGGAGGGTTGCTTTTGACTCTCGCAGATCCCTTCTTTTCTTAAGGGGGGGGATGGTTGCTTTTGACTCTCGCAGATCCCTTCTTTTCTTAAGGGGGGAGGGTTGCTTTTGACTCTCGCAGATCCCTTCTTTTCTTAAGGGGGGAGAGTTGGTTTTTTGGTCTATTTATATATTTGTTTATTTTTTAATTTCTTTGCTAGACCTCAATCAAGCTTGAAAAAACAAAACACCCCCTAGACCCCCCTTCGAGATGAATGTGTACATATTTCGGTAGAAAAATGTCCAGGCCGATTCCTCCTAAAATTACAGGCTCGCAATCGCTCACCAGGAAAAAATCGACACCTAAATGACACAAAAAGTCCTAATATTGACAAAGAAAGGGGGATGAAAGGTCTTAAAATCGCCAGACTAATGGAACGAACGTTTTATAAACTCATAACTAATGAGGAGGAAGATAATCCAGAAAAAAAAAACTCCGTCTAGTAATAGCCAGAATTAACTGTCAATATGCGTTATAATCCTCAAGGTGTACTCTCCATCTATAGATACACATTGAAAGAGCGAGAAGAAACTCGCCTAATCTGACATTTTCGCCGAAATTGATGACGACTCGAGAAGATTAGACTTCTTGTGTTCTATTTCACCATCTCATCGACTGGATCTGTTGCAATTTGTTTTTCTTTTGTTTTGTTACGGTATGGATATGTTTGAGATAGCAAATTACAGTAATGAAAGGAAGGTCGAGCTTAATCCACAGAGAGGGGGGGGGGGGGAGGTGATATGCAGCGTGTCCCAGGAGAAAAGGGCATACCATTGGGAAATGATAGAACAAGGTATTCTAGCTGTCCTAGTGCCTACCACACCTCCATCTAACTGCAATTATTTATGTACGTTACAAAATTATTATAGACATATTAGCCCACTTTGGACCAGTTGGGAACTATTTGACATGGGTGAGTCCATTACAGTGATGCGGGGAGAACACTACATTAAACCTTCAATATCTCTTTAATGGTTGACATTTGGACTTTTTGTTATAGAACATTTTGTGCTTAAACTACCTTGTTTTATCATTTCCGAAAGTTATGCCCCTTCCTCCTGGGACACCCTGTATATAGAGAGAAGGGGTTGGAGGGGCGGGGGGTGGGGCGGGCTGAAAGGTGGGGGGAGGTGGTTATATATATATATAAGAGAGAGAGAGAGAGTATTTATTAGAGTTAGGTGGAAGGGCAGAGAGGGAGAGGCAGAGCGAGAGTGAGGTGGAAGGACTGAGTTGAGAGGTATATGGGTGAAAGCTGTGTTGGATGGGAGGAGGGACGCCGGCTGACAGAGGACAGAGGTGCGTGGAGGCGATTCATTCGTGGTCACCCCTTTGGAGATCATGGTGTTTGGCAATAGATAGGTAGATAGATTGATACATGAATAGAAAGATAGATAGATAGAGAGATAATTAAATATATAATATAAAAATGGAATGATGAATAGAAAGATAGATAGATAAATATATAGATATATAGATGAATAAATAGAAAGATAGATAGATGAATAGAAAGATAGATAGATGAATAGAAAGATAGATAGATGAATATATAGATATATAGATCAATAAATAGAAAGATAGATAGATGAATAGAAAGATAGATAGATGAATAGAAAGATAGATAGATAGATATATAGATCAATAAATAGAAAGATAGATAGATAAATAGAAAGATAGATAGATTAATAGAAAGATAGATAGATGAATATATAGATATATAGATCAATAAATAGAAAGATAGATAGATGGATAGAAAGATAGATGTATATAAAGATAGATATATAAATATATAGATATATAGATGAATGAATAGAAAGATAGATAGATGAATAGAAAGATAGATAGATGAATATATAGATATATAGATCAATAAATAGAAAGATAGATATAGATAGATAGATAGATGTATATAAAGATAGATAGATAAATATATAGATATATAGATGCATAAATAGAAAGATAGATAGATAATAGAAAGATAGATAGATGAATATATATATATAGATCAATAAATAGAAAGATAGATAGATATAGATAGATAGATAGATGAATAGAAAGATAGATAGATTGATAGATAGTCAGTCAATTAGACATAATTTGATTTCACAAAAATATTTATATATACACATTTTACAGTTATTTAAGTAATAAACATTAAGCTAACAGTCCTTAGCGCATAGTTGGTACTGTGTTCTGTACATAAACAATTCTTGATCTGATAGCATTGATATAATTTAGCAATAAGTTATTAACAGGTGGAGTGTAATGGGGTGCTCTACCAAGACCCCCACCTGCAGAGCCCCTGGGTGTGTCAAAATCAAGTGGTCATAGTTGGTTTGTCATATTTGGTGTTGTTGTTGTTTTTGTTGTTCCTCAAGCTGCCTGACCGAACAGCCCCAAGGCCCCGAGCAAGGCTAAGGCCATAACCGAGCGCCCCCACACAACCCTCCCTGCCGACCACAATAAAGCCTGGGTGACCGAAGCCACTCCATGGCGGGGTGCTTAGGAGGGTGCGGAAACGCCCGGGAAACCAAAGCCCCACCCAGGGCCCTGTGCCCCTCAGCAATTATGAAGAAAAAGCTGAGAGGCAAAGGAAAAATGTGACGCTTTGGCTTCCAATCTTGGTAGATTGGGAGGTCACTCCACGGAAGAGACGCAGTCACTTGAGATCTAGATCATATTTGGTGTTGATATCATTGATGCAAACAGTAGATCCCCTGTCGGCGGGCCCCAGGCAAGAGCTCTACCTGCTCCTGGGCATGGTCATATCATAACATTCTTATAGAGTTTATTATGAGTGTTGACTTAAGGGGAGGGAGACCGTTTTTCTGGACCCCCTTCTCCCTAATGTTTAGCCCCACTAGTTTTGAGATTATAAGACGTTCGGCCCATTAGTTGGGCGATTTTACCACCTTTCGCCCCATTTCGTTGTTAATTTTAAGACCTTTTGTGCCATTTAGGTGTCGATTTTTTCCTGGCGAGCGATAGCGAGCCTGCAATTTTAAGAGGAACCGGCCTTCGGCCGGGAAATTTTTATACCCAAAAATATACAAATTAATCTTGAAGGGGGGTCTAGGGTGTGTTTTTCTAAGCTTGATGGACGTCTAGGGAGGAAACTAAAAAATTATGTGAATAAATGAATTAATACACCAAACAAACGGCCAGTCTCCCTTTAATCGTATAGTTGGTGCAAAACAGTATATCCCTGTCTCGGGCCCCAGGCAAGAGTGCTATTCATACCTGGGAATAGTTGGTCTTTGGTAGGTATAAATTAACAAGTTTGGCAATTCTAATTTTTGATGATAAATGATGAGAGAAGTTAAGGGAGCCCTCCTCGTTTTGTTTTAAACTTTCTCTCCTTCTCTCTTTGGCTTGTATCCATTCGTCCCCATTCAGCCTACTGTTTTAAGACGTTTACCCCCATCCAGGTGTCAATTTTTCCTGGCGAGCGTTAGCGAGCCATCATATACACTATATATTTTTGTATTGACAGCAAGCTAAGTTTGTACATTTTTCGATAGAAAAAATTCTCCGGCGAAGCCGGATTTCTCCATACAAACCAGGGAAAGAGAGAAAAGGAGAGAAAGATAAAACAAAATCCAGTGACCCACCTTAACCCTTTCAAGCTCCAATACGCGTTTATGTTTTGTTTCTGGCTACTATTAGTCGATTTTATTCAGATTAGTAGCGGTATATGGAAGTAAAAGGGTTGATTGAGATAGTATTTACCCTTTTAATACCCACAGATCCTTCCTAAGCTGCATAAAATCATCTAATGATAGCCAAAATAAAATGCTAAAACGCGTCAGAGCTTCAAAGGGTTAAAGAGTTTCACAGAATTTCGAGGACCCGTTTCCGAGTGTCAGGCGGTAGAGGCTGGTCGCTAGAAGAGGCGGGGTCGGGGTCGCCTACCACTTCAGGAGCGTTTGTGTGTTTGTGGTCTTGTTCAAACTGAGAGACATGTCGTGCAAGATTGTCCACTCTCACAAAATATGAGAAATGTATATCAATTAAACATTTTAGAAGATTTTTGTCTGACAAATTTTCCCAAGATATAATGTGCGAAATGATCCATGAAATTCTCAAATTGTATACATGGTTTAGAAAAAGAAAAAGAAAAAAAGAAAAAGAAAAACAATAATATAACACCACACCAATGTAAGAATTTTGCCATTTTTAACCAAATTTTGAAAGAAAATTGTTTGGACTACAGTTTTGTTTACAATAACCAATTTTGTGTTCTTGTTTTGTACTATACTAATTTTGTATCTCATGTTAATATTGTGACCTGTTGTCAATAAATATATCCTATCTATCTATCTATCTATCTGGAAAACGTTGCTTCTTCTATCAATTGATCACTCGTGGTCAATATAACACTCTTTACGTCATTCAAATAGATATTACATATTGTGGACAAAATCAGAAGAACTATAGGGTGATCCAGCAGTAGAAGACAAACTCCCAGGTGTCCTCCCTAGAATGACTAAAGACAACATATTCTTCGACAAGGCTTTAAGGGAGCCCACCTCATTTTTTTCTCTTTCTCTCCCACTACTTTGGCTTGTATCCATTCGGCCCCATGCAGCCTACTGTTTTAAGACGTTTACCCCCACCCAAGTGTCAATATTTTCCTGGCGAGCGGTAGCGAGCCAGCATATATATTTTTTTGTTTTGACAGCAAGCTAAATTTGTAAATTTTTTCGATAGAAAAATGTGTCCGGCGAAGCCGGATTTCTCCATACAATGCTGGCTCGCTATTGCTTGCCAGGAAGAAATCGACACCTGGACGGGGAAAAACGTCTTAAAACAGTTGGCTGGATGGGGCCGAATGGATACAAGCCAGGGAAAAGGAGAAAAGGAGAGAAAGATAAAAAAAAAAAAAAAACGGTGACCCCTCTTAAGCATCAACAGCAGACTGAAACATCTGTGTGCCCAACAGGGAATCAAGGTCATAAATGCCTGGGACGATTGACACATTCATTTAAGGGAGCCCACCTCGCTTTTTTTTCTCTTTCTCTCCTTCTGTCTTTGGCTTGTATCCATTCGGCCACATTTAGCCTGCTGTTTTAAGACGTTTACCCCCACCCAGGTGTCAATATTTTCCTGGCGAGCGGTAGCAAGCCAGCATATATATATTTTTGTTTTGACAGCAACCTAAATTTGTAAATTTTTCTATAGAAAAATGTCTCCGGCGATGCCGGATTTCTCCATACAATACTGGCTCGCTATCGCTCGCCAGGAAGAAATCGACACCTGGATGGGAATAAACGTCTTAAAACATTTGGCTGAAAGATAAACAAAAGCCGGTGACCCCCCTTAATGTATTTTTTGCAAACGTTGTTAATGTATTTTTTGCAAACGTTCGTAGTATTCACAACAAATTTCCGGACCTATAAGTTATAGTCCCCGGCACTCCCTTCGGGGGCTTGTGTAGCCGTACCTTATGATAACTCTCGTTCATTCTGTCCTCCTTCCTTCTCTCTCTCTCTCGCTCTCTCTCTCTCTCTCACTGTGTGCGGGTGTCTGTGTGGTGTGTGTGTATGTAAATGTGCGCACGCTTTTCAGGGCGCTCCCTTGCTTCTCTTGCTGTAACTCTCTCCCTCTCCCTCGCTCTCGCTCTCGCTCTCTCTCTCTCTCTCTCTCTCTCTCTCTTGCTGTATGTGTGCGTTTTGTGTTTGTATGTGTGTGCATGCGTGTTTTTCTCTCTCGCTTTCTTTTTTATTTCTGTGTGTGTGTTCCTCAGGGCACTCCTTTGTCTCTCTCTCTCTCGCAACTGACTGACCCCACCCCGCCCACCCAGCTTACAGACTACCATCCAGATGACCGGCAATTGAGTGTCCCCCTTCCGCCCTGGGAAGAGGCCACTATTGAGATTATAGTGACACAACTCGACACAAAAAAGTCTGAGATCCCGTCCTACGCTCTGAAGACAAACTTTATGTCACTAATAGAAGATATGACAGATGAGAACACTGATCAGGTATACTGTGACGGCTCACTTAACACCGTAACTGGGAGGGCAGGAGCTGCCATCACTATTATGAGTGGTGGCAACTTTGCTCAGGAAGACGATGAACTATCCAGGCTACAGGACTGGGCCTCCTCCACTCAAACTGAGCTGGTGGCAATAGCGATGGGAATTGGGAGTATCTTTCGAAGGGGAAAGAATATTCTTATCCTATCTGACAGCAGGGCGGCCTTGGAAGCTATCTCTAGCCCCCAACCCACCTATCCTTTCCTTGTACAAGATATCAGACGGGGGATAAAATGTGTAGGGGAGAAGGGGCTAGGGGTCAAATTTGCCTGGATTCCTTCACATGTAGGCATCCCAGGCAATGAAAGGGCAGATAAGCTTGCCAAGGAGGCCTCAGAGAAAGAAGAACCTGATCATATTCTTGAACTGTCATTGAAACAAATGAGAACTATAATTAAAAAGACACAAGAAGAAAGAGTGGATGAAGACAGAGCTAGACATCATAATACCAGCCGATCTATAAACTACTACAATAAAGTAGCATTTACGACCAAATACACCTATGGTAAACGTACAACGAGTAGGTGGGTAGACTCAGTACATGCAAGAATAAGGCTTGGCTATTGTTATCCATGGCAGCTGAATTGGCAGGTAGAAGAAGAGCACAGGCAATGTAGGGTTTGCAGAGCTCCCAACAAACACTCTCTCGAGCACTATATCCTGGAATGCCCAATGATTAGGGAATACAGGAATAATCAGTTAACCACAATTGAGGATCAAGCAATATACATGCTAAAAATAACGTAATCAATAACATACTAAAAAAACACAAGAACTTTGCCCCCCCACAATAATATGTACTGTAAACATGAAACATGAACCTTATAAGTATGCACCCCTTGCCCTCCACACATCTCTTCTTTCTTACAAGGTCACACTTAAACCCTTTGTAACGCCCTCTACACGATTTCATATTTTCATTGATCATGTCACACTTATAATATCAGTCAGTATTTCTTTACTTATCACTGCTATTCTCATTTAATAGATTGACAATGTACAGTATATACATATCCCTCTGAGCCTCTAACACAGCTTTTATTTAAATAATCTGTTAAGTGCCAATTCATATCCTTTTGCAAGCCAATATACATGACCCTTGCATATGTAAGCAACATAATTGTCCTCAATATTCTTTGCTAATGGTTTGATCTACAATTAAGTACCTTCGGATATGCGGCATATCCATCCCGGAGGACTACTAGTATCTTCCTTCTGAATATTGTTTTGCTACTAAACTTAATTGAATCTTGATCTTTAAGCTCTTCATAAGACAGTGTAATCTTCTCTAGACTGCAGTTGACAACCATGCCTTGCTGCCCCACCTTAGACCCTTACCATCCAAAATTGCCAGACCATCATTAAAACATTCTCCATTACCAAATTTATATTCAATTCACCCAGACTCATCTGATTCGTCCAGACTGGTAGAGGCGGTGGGGTATGCCGGCTCGTCCACAGCCCAGCCTCCATGCCACTTTTGACCGATCAGAGCTTCTGAATCTCACTTCACCAAATTAACTTTTACCACCCAAAATTAATTATCTTTTGCCTTACCACCCATTTTTATCTCCAAGCCTTCTTGACGTGCCATACTGAGGCTCTCGGAAAATGTGTCTCAATACCAACAGTGCCTCCCCTAAACCCCCAAACTAAAATCAACAACTCACGCAAGTTGGGACAAGCCCCGACACTCTTTATGCTCCTACTTTTTCACTTTCTCTCTTACTACACCAATAAAAACTTCCCTTCTTTCACCCTCACCCACCTTTTCTATATTCATTCATTCATTCATTCATTGCACGTATACAGTTTCCTTCCCTACTTATTGATGTGTTGTGTCAGGTACGATGAAACGATACTGCGATATCTGTAGACTTGCGTTGAAATTCAAACTTTCCCTTTTAAGATTTTTTTTTTTTTTTTTTTTTTTTTTTTTTTTTTTGTACTACCATATTTATCTTCAGTACTATCGTGGCCTTATTTTATATGTAGTATGTCCCACCCTCCCCAACACACACACACACAACACACCTCCCCTCCACACTTTCCTCCTCCCTGGAGTACCTTACCTCCCCCTGCCCCCCCCTCCCTCCTGCTCCTCCTTTCCCACCCATTCCTCTACCTCCTACAGAACCCCTAACCATACTGCTGTATTGTCCTCAATATTCTCGGGTAACGGCTTGTTGTACAAGTACCTCCGGATATGCGGCGCTGTCCCTCCCGGAGGACCGCGTGGACCTTCCCTCCGAATATTATTTTATGGAAATAAAATAATTTGAATATGAATCTGAATCTGTGTGGCTGTGTGTTTTGGGTGCTGGGGCAATGCCTTCTCTATACATAATTATGTATAGAGAAGGCATTGGCTGGGGTCTGGTGACTGGGTCACGACGGGTAGGGTCCCTCTAGGATGTTTAAGAAGGGACATACACACTCACACACCTCCCCTCTCACACTTTCCTCCTCCCTGGAGTACCTTACCTCCTCCTCCTCCTCTCCCACCCATTCCTCTACCTCCTACAACCCCCCTCCCTCTCTCTCATAACCACACACCCTACTAAATATTATATTACTATCGGCATGTAAACTTCTCCAATGGTCATATTGCGCTAACTATCCCCTCAATAACCATTATTGTAATAAGAATTTGAACCATGTAACTCATCTTTGTAAAATATTTGTATTACTATCATTCCATTATAACTTCGGTAGTTGGTAATATTAGTCACATTATGTATGTGACTCTTGTATTCAGCTAACTATGACCTCAATAACCGTTGATGTAATGAAGAATGTGAAGTGTCCCTCATATGATTGTAATATATTTGTGGTACTATTATTGCATAATAATTAATGTAGTTCGAAATATTAGTCACATCTTGTATGTAATAATTGTATTCAGCTACCTATGATCTCAATAACCATGATGTAAGAAAACATGAATAGCCTCCTCATATGATTGCACTAGTTTTGTAGTGCTATTATTTACCTGTCAATTAATAATTCAGTCATTTTTTTTTTTTTTTTTTTTTTTTTTTTTCATGAGCACGTATATACAGCATATGTGGCAATCAAATGAGGACACTTAATAACACCAGACGACGATACTGTTGCTACAGTAGAATAATGCTCTTTGAGCAGTATGTATTGCCTTACCAGTGGTTGTCCCCTTATTATTATTATTATTTTATTATTATTATTGAAATACCACAGGAACGAAAATTCCTGGGAGCGAAACTTCCACCCCCAACGAGATCCCTCTCTTTCTACCACCTCCCTCCACATGTTACACGTCTCGTTAATCACAGTCTTCTAATATACAAATCACATTTCCTTACCCCCTGACATTCTTGAAATACAAAGTATATTCAATTAGATACCAACCATGCAGACTATAATACGTTCGTTGTGTGTGGGTACGAGGCGATCTCAAGACACCTTAGCTCCCAGTGCACAACGAACCCGATCATGATTATGTCCGCCTGTATTAAATTATGTATTATGTTGATTTATACCATTGCCTATTTTTGTAATAATTGTATTCAGCTAACTATGATCTCAATAATCATTGATGTAATGAAAATATGAATAGTCTCCTCATACGATTGCACTAGTTCTGTAGTGCTATTATTTACAACCTGTCAATTAATAATTCAGTCACTACAAGCTGCTTGCTTGCTTGCTTTTTTTTTTTTTTTTTTTTTTTTTTTTTTTTTTTAATGAAATACGTATATACAGACCATGTGACAATTAAATGAGGAAACTATAATAACGCATCTGAATAATGCCAACCTGACTTATAAACACAAATATGAATGTAACCAGACGACGATGCTGTTGTTTCAGTGGAATAATGGCTCTTTGAGCAGTATGTATCGCCTTACTAGTGGTTGTCCCCTCACAGGATGGGGGGCGCTGCTCAATAAACTCGCCCCTCGGGGCAAAATCAAAATCTCTCTCTTTCTTTCTCATATTTTGTGTGTTTTTTGTGTACACACTGATACAGAAAGTTGCAAAGGGCCTACAGGTACATACGATACAGATCCCATACACACCCAAATAACATACAATTGTCTAAAATGAAAGCAAATACTCAATTGAAACTCATTGAAAACCTCATCTAAACATTTACAGTTATCCCTTGATAATTGAAATGTCTGCGGCCTTAAGGGGGGCTGGTTCACTTTTTGGGAGATTTTTCCATGTATTTATTATTTTTCTAGTTTCCTCCCTAGACCTCCATCAAATTTAAAAAAAAACATCCATTAGATCCCCCTTCTAGATTAATTTGTAAATTTTTCGGTAGAAAAATGTCCCGGCCGAAGGCCGGTTCTTCCAACATTACAGGCTTACTATCGATCGCCAGGGAAAAAATCGACACCTAAGTAGCACGAAAGATCTATATATTGACAAAGAAATGGGGAAAAAGGTCTTAAAGGTGGGGGTGCATGGGTTGAGGTAAGCATGGAAAAATAATCGCCAACCTGCATATAATTATCTTGCAAAATGCAATGGCACTGAAATAATTATTAACAATGGCATAAAGAATTTTGTGGATCGTCTATACCAGGCCTGTGACGTCATAGTGACGTCACACCAGTATCCTCATCCTGGACTGGATGGTGGACTTACACTCCTGTGACGTCCTCCTTTGGTGGCAACCTTGCACTTACGCACTCCATTGTGACATCTTTCCGGCATTGAAGTTGTAGTTGAGTGTCAGCGCAGACGCCCCCACGGAGCTCTTCCAGATGGCGGTGGGATCTACTGAATGAAGTACCAACTAAAGTAGTCCCTGCCCTGCAACCAGTCAGGCAAGCCGGCCACAGGTGCCCTTGTCGGGGCCGTGGCCTGAATCACTTCATAGTTCCATAGAAGCCCCAGGATGCATTCAGGAGTGCAATGTCTACAAGATGGAGAACAACCTTGCTATATCACTTGCATGTCTTCCTCAGGCAGTCCACCAAACCGATCTGCATGTCGCTCTTACCGACCAAATGCATGTTCACGTTGTAGGCGATAACGGCCTCAGGTTTCATGACAGGAATATGGACACCCTCACCTGTGATGGGGTTCTGCTCCCATCTCTTCTTGCTGCTATCCACTACTTCTCCCTTGTGGATGGATGATAGGACATTGACTGGCTTGTTGTCATGCCAGTAAACAGCCAGCTTCCTGTCGGTGCTGCTTTTCTTCCAGATGATGGCGCTTTTTTGCTGTCCTGAAACTTAGGCCGGTAATTCCGGTTGCTCCTGATGGTGTCGCAGAACTCAGTCTTCCTCCCCAAGAGATACTTGGTGAGAAGAAGCGACGTGTAAAAGTTATCCGTGTACAGTATATGGTTGGCATCCAAGTAACTGCTCATCAGAAGCTTAACGACGGACCATGAGAGGCCTAAAGGGTCATCGGGTATGTCAACGTCAGTGGCCGTGAACAAAATGTCTCACAGTCAGAGTTCACGAAAAACTTTATACCAAAGTGGTGTATTTTGGAGGGGATGTACTGCCTGAAGATGACGGCCACGGAAGAGAATCAAGGACTAGTCGATCACCATGTTCTGAAAGGGCTTGAAAAAACACCAAAATCTTTCCCACATGTCGGTCAAAGCGAGATCTCGGCCTCTGACGACTCTTGCGAATCAGGCTCGTTGCCATTAGATCCTGGTTGTTGAAGTAATAGATTGAGAAGAGGCAGGGATGGTAGGTGAGAGGTGAGCGCTGGTGGAAGGGATGGTTGAGGAGAAGCAGGGGTGGGAAGTGGGAGAGCAGATATGGTGGAAGGGATAGGTTGAGGAGAGGCAGGGGTGGTAGGTGGGAGGGCAGAACTGGTGGAATGGATAGGTTGAGAAGAGGCAGGGGTGGTAAGAGGGAGAGCAGAGCTGGTGGAAGGAATAGGTTGAGAAGAGATTGTTTGTAGTGAGACAGGTGAGGGTCTCTTGCTTGTTCCACATTCATGCAAAGCGAATCAACATAACAGCGAAGAAATTGCCCACATGGTCCCCCTAACATATGTACTATGTCCCTAAATTTTACTAAAACTATGAATAAATATCACTTAGTAAAACCAATAAACAACTCACAAACACAAATTCAAAAAAATGCAGATTCAATGTGGCTTTGTCAAGAAATAAATATACAAACATGCCTTTCTCTTTACACGTTAATCCATTCACATGGTATTTGCTATTATTCATATTTGCTACATGCGATATACCAAACCTAGCATAGCACAATCACGCCTAACTTATCTTACCCTCCAACTCTCCAACCCAAGAGTGAAACACTATTCTCAGACTTTCTTCTATTCAACTGCTCAGCTCTGGAACTCTCTGCCAGAATCAGTTTTTCCCTCTTCCTAT
This sequence comes from Paralithodes platypus, assembly GCA_032716605.1. NCBI lineage: Eukaryota > Metazoa > Arthropoda > Malacostraca > Decapoda > Lithodidae > Paralithodes > Paralithodes platypus. The sequence continues at coordinate 35,953,810 of CM064501.1, read as the reverse complement.
GACTTAAATTGCTTCAAACTCCGTGTGTCCAGGCATTTTAGCTCGAATGTCCCTTGATTTTGGCCCTGTCACTCTTTCAACTATGGGGGAGGCACACGCTGCAGGCAGTTATGCCTTTTGTCTCCCTCATTCACATAGAAAAAAACAATAACCTACGTGTTTGCCTTATAAATAGCCGTCTTATATTTCCATATTTCTTTCTACAACTTCCTCTTTGAGTTACATGCATGCCTCTGATAGTTCAATCATCATTGTTCTGACTAACTCTATAATATTGTGTTTAGATCATATCCATATCAGTAGTTTGTCTGAATTATTTTCAAGTTGTTAGAGTAAAAAGAGACGATAATTTATGTGTTGTTCTTCTTGCATACGTGCTAAAATATTTGACACATATTCCATTGATAAACAACAAATTTAAGGGGAGTGTCCGCCATGTTTTTTTTTCAAAATGGTCCGATAATTTTTATAGAGGTGATAGATACCACTTCTAGGAACAACATATCCAAAAATGAATCAAATCGGACCAATAGTTTGTTTTGCTACCTCGGATTTTCGCATTTTTAGCGAGTTTTTTAACCGCTAAAACATTATTATTTTTTATCCAATTTTAATATGTAGGATATCATTGGAAAGAGGAGAACAAATGCAATAAATGTGTGTGACAGATTTGTTTATACGCCCTTTAGGTTTGTCGTTATATGAATAATGAATTTTTGCAAATTCCAGAAATTGCAAAATTAATTATTCAGATAACGGCAAAACTAAAGGGTGTATAAAAAATCCGTCATACAACTGTATTTCATTGACTTCCCTCTATCCAATGATATCTTATTTATTAAAATTGGTCCAAAAATAACAAAGTTTTAGCGACTTTAAAATTCGAGGTAGCATAATAACTATTGGTTTGATTTGATTCATTTTTGGATATGTTGTTCCTAGAAGTAGTATCTATCACCTGTATACAATTGAACATGATCGGACTATTTTGAAAAACATGGAGGAAGCTCCCCTTAAACGGAACTCGCAATTCAAGTAGGCTACAGAGTTTTCTTTCCTTTTGTCTTTGTTTTGTTTTGGAGGAGGTTTTGATGAAGTGACCTTGCAACGGCACCGTACTATTTTTGCCGACTTCACAATGACACACAATTACAATTTACAATTTTTACAATCACATCCGAACTGCGTCTGATGCGGAAATTCGCCCCAAATGTTTTTGGGCGAGGCCCGGCCGAGATTCGAGCTCGGGCCCGCCACGTGGGAGGCGAGCGCTTTGTCCACTACACCACGATTTACGCATCGAATTCAGTTACAGATTCTTTGCCACAATCCAGGCATTACATCGAGTTATCCAGCATGTATCAAGGATAGGCATACGAGGCATTGGTTGATTTATGCATGGGTTCATCTATTCATTACTCTCATTGATTTCACTAGTTAGGTTTGTTTGTAATTTAATTGGTGGGTTGGTGAAAACAAATATGAATAGGAATTAATGTTATCCGAAGGTTGCATTTTCGCGGTGTAAGAAGAAACTATAATGTTTAGCCTTTTACTATATGATGACGTATTTCTTATGTATATGTTATTAAGGGGAGGCAGACCGTTTTTCTGATCCCCCTCCTCCCTCATGTTTAGCCCCACTAGTTCTGAGATTATAAGACTTTCGGACCATTAGTTTGGCCATTTTAACACCTTTCGCCGCATTTCGTTGTCAATTTTAAGACCTTTCGTGCCATTTAGGTGTAGATTATTTCCTGGTGAGCGATAGCGAGCCTGCAATTTAAAGGAGGAAGCGGCCTTCGGCCGGGAATTTTGCTACCGAAAAATGTACAAATTTATCTTCAAGGGGGGTCTAGGGGGTGTTTTTCTAGGCTTGATGGAGGTCCAGGAAGGAAAAATATATATGTATGAATAAATGAATTAATAGACCAAACAAACAGCCAGTCTCCCCTTAAGTTCTCGGGAGGGACTGCGGGCATCAGAGGGTTAATTGACATAGATATTACCTTCTACATTCCTTGAGAGCCTTAAGGGGGCTCACATCGTATTTTTCCTATCTCTCTCTGGGTTGTATCTATTCGGCCCCATTCAGTCTACTGTTTTATGACATTTATCCCCATCCAGGTGTCGATTTTTTTCCTGGCGAGCGGTAGCGAGCCAGCATATTTTGTATAATGTTTCTGACAGCAGGTTAAATTTGTACCGTTTTTTGATAGAAAAATTTCTCCTGCGAAGCCGGATTTCTCAATACAATGATGCTCGCTATCGCTCGCCAAGAAGAAATCGACACCTGGATGGGGATAAGTATCCTAAAACAGTAGGCTGAATGGGGTCGAATGGATACTAGCCAGAGAAAGAAAGAAAAGGAGAGAACAATAGCAGATCACCCCACGTAATAAAACTTACTCAAATATTAACTGAAAAAAAGTAAAAAGGCGTTCCTTATTCCCTTCCACTCAAAGCCACTGATGCTGAACTCTGCATCATCAGTTCAGTCAAGCCTATATTAATAAAGGGGAGACAGACCGTTTGTTTGGTCATTCATTCCTTTATTTCTTAGTTTTCTCACCAGACCTCCATCAAGCTTAATATAAAAAACCCTAGACCCACCTTCAATATAAATGTGTACATTTTTCGATAGAAAAATTTCCCGGCCAAAGGCCGGTTCCTTTTAAAATTTCAGGCTCACTATCGTTCGCCAGGAAACAATCGACAACTAAATGGCACGAAAGGTCATAAAATTGACAAAGAAATGGGGCGAAAGGTGTTAAAATCACCAAAACTAATGGGCCGAACGTCTTAAAGTCTCAAAACTAATGGGGCTAAACATGAGGGAGAAGGGGGTCCAGAAATACGGTCTACCTCCCCTTTATAGTTCAACATTTACCAATTGTCTGTATATTTCCTTCCGTTCTATATACACTCCCCTCTTCTCACTTCCCCATTCCAATTTAGTCACCCGTTCACACCAGAATAATCAAGTTTCTCTCTTGGCAGCTGGATGTTTCATCTTTGATTTTTTTTTTTTTTTTTTAGCTTGTTACATATCTTCATTATTAATTATAGTGTACATGTGTTGCCTTTAATATATATAAACATTTCCATCAGCATTAAGATGCTTCGAAAACACCTTTTTTACAAATTTGTTACTAAAAATCAGGCCAATAAATAAAATATAATACATCCAAATCAGATTGAGTTTTCACTCCGCGTCTACCTTGTGGAGGAGCAGGATGGAATCAGATTAACTTGGATTGGTATTTGACACTCTGCTTGAGTAACACGGCACCTTTCGGCTGAGTTGGAAGATAGTGGTGGTGTTGTCTGAAAACACGGCTCTATTGGTGTTACAGTCCTCCTTCAATCCACTGGTTAATTCAATTTTCTTCTATATTATATGTATATTTCTTTATAATTATATATTCTATAATTATTAGGTATCTGCCTTGTGTGGGCCAATCGGCTCTCTGCAGTCTCCCGTTTTATATTGTAGGTGGTGTAATGGTTTAGATGCTTATGTTCTGGGTGTGGTGTCCCGAGTTCGAATCCAGGGAGGGCCATATGCTTTCATTAGTTTGTTCAAGTGCACTGGGGTTTGTATTTGATATTAATGTTAAAGAACGGGGTGTTGCTTATAACTCCTCCCGAACGGTTGTACCCACCCACATCCTCAAACAGCTGATAATAAATCTATAACAGAACAAAAGACAGCCATGCTCGGTCCCAGGGCTAGATCCATTTTCAAAAGTTGGTAGAATATCTCTAGAAAGTAAACAAATGCCAAAAATGGCTAGAATAATACCATAACCCCCATACTGTTGCCTAATATTGATAAAATGTCTAAAATGTTGCTAGAATTCGTGTCACTATAGTCTATTCGCTGTAAGTAGGCGATAAATCATGACTTCTATCCTATGTAACTAAAAAAGGGCTTGAGCAAATTGGTTGTAAATTTCCACATCTATTCCTTGACTGTCTCTTCCCAAATGGTTGAAATATTAGCTCGATTACTCTGGTCATTTTTTAGTTACAGAGGTAGGTGTCATGATTATTCGCCTACTTACAGTGAATAGACTATAGATATACACAATGCTGCTAAATCAATGTAAATATCTAAAGAACTAGCGGTAAATAGTTAATTTGGCAACACTCATCCTCTCTTCCCCTCTGACGGAAATAGCCCTTGTCAAAGCAATCAGAGTTATCTTGCCTCGAAGCGTCCCGCAAACTTAGCATGTAGACGCCATCTTGAATCTACTACACACTGTGTATCCTAATACGTCATTGCTTGTATCCATCAATATTAAGCTTATGTTGATAATGTAATTATAACATATTGTCTCCCTCATCCACATATAACAAAACAAATATATACACAATATGCTGAAGATGGCACAGATTACCTATATTAAGAGAATTTGTATTCGGCAGCTGGTAGCAGTACTCAAACCTGGCAGACAATTAACCACTTACTACAAATTAAACATACAAATCAAACGACAATTTAGAAACTATTAATTAACAATACAAAGTATGAAATCCTCAAAGCATTAGTAGTCATGTTAACTCATATTTCGCTACTGTCGGTACACAATTAGCAGACTCACTTCCGGATTATTTGTTTTATTGTTTTTTGTAACGTCAAATGTCAAATATCACCAAATCAATACTTACCTGGAAATTATCTTACTTTTGAATTTACACCAACATCAGCTGACGAGGTAAATCATGTCATTAACCATCTACATAAATCAAGCCGTCCGGCTGGCTCAGTTGATAGCGTGCCTGACTCCCATCTTGAAGGTCTCGCGTTCAATCCCCGCTCAGATTGAAAAGTTTTCTGGGATATAGCCGGCTGTTACCATCTCCCCATGAGCAAGGGGGATGGGTAATGGTCTCTGGTAGACTAAAGAAAGCCAAGCGCTTGTGAATCCTCGAAGGAGGAGATACGGGCGCTATATAAGTAACCAGAATATTATTATTATTATTATTATTATTATTATTATTATTATTATTATTGGTCGCAACGATATGCATGTAACAATTATAAAAGAAACCGCACCAATAACATATTCTATATTATCAAACCTTATTAATCTATCATTTCGAAAGGGGATGTTTCCGGATGACCATACGATTGCAAAGATAGTAGAAGGTATACATATAGGCGGAGACCAGTGTAACATCTCCAATTACCGTCCAATTTTTATTGAAATATAATTACTTTAGAAGAGTATTTTTATATATTTACATATGCATAGGAGACATGCACATTATAGTACCCTTCACATACATAGAAAAATACATCCACATACACATATATTGCAAAACCACACACATAGTTTATAAAAGTAATCCACAACACAACATTTTTATAACATACAACAACAACAACAACAACAACAACAACATACACACCCCAGCCTTTTACCCCACTAATATAATTAAACATAGTGTCCACTGTCCATATTCGCAACAAATGATATCACATTCTCATAATAATGCAAAAATATAGCCCCATCGCTGTATTTCACACATATGAACAAGCACCCACCCAAACATATAGGTACAGACATACACATTAATTTTGTTCTCGACCCTTGCCAATCACTCACTGCTTTCATTCTAGTTTATCACATTCGGCATCTGCAAGAGAATCAAACTGATATATATATATATATATGTATTATACTGTATATATATATATATACCGTATATATTCTGTATATATTTTTTGTTTTTATTTTTTATATGTGAGTGAGTGAGACAAAAGGCAGAACTGTCTGTGACGAGTGCCTCCCCCAAAGTTGAAAGAGTGACAGGGCCAAAATCAAGGGACGTTCGCGTCAAAATGCCTGGACACACGGAGTTTGAAGCAATTTAAGTCGTAGGAAGAGGGAAAGACTGGTTCAGGGAGTGAGTTCCAGCGCTCAGCTGTTGAATTATTATGTTCCCTCCACCAACCGACTTTACTTCTAAACTCAATTAATGAAATCAACAAATACATGTGGCAGTCCAGGGATTCGAACCTAGGATGCTCACACCGAAATTCAGTGCATTTATCCATTGCGCTACGAAGACAATAGAAGAAAAACTGAGAATACCATTTTACTCGTGGGTTGGAGAGCTGCACAGAGTAGGGGTGGGATTGCGTTGCAAGACGGGTGTTACGTGCTGTACGAAGAGGGGGTGGTATACACTGAGACAGCTCTGAGGAAAAGTGATCATTGTCGCTCCACTTCTCAACTTTCTAATTTCTTAATACTCTCATGATATAAGTGAAGTTTATTAAGGTACCGGTAACTAATACATATGTGCAGACCTGCAGTAAAGCACGTTTCGGGTTATTAACTTGGGAACCTAGACATGCAGCGATACTATAAACAAGCCGGCCAAAATTGCTTAATAATTGTGTGTTTTTTTTTTTAATTGAGTATTCCTTTTAAATAACAATTTAACGAGAAAACAGAATACATATTGTCTCAATTTTCATATTCCACCATATCGATTGTTAGTGATAGTTTCCAAACCAAAGCTCGAAATATCTTGTAGTTATACATTTAATTTTGTACTCATATTTGTATGATTATTTCCATAATAATGTATTATTATCTGTACAGATTAATGTGTGCATCTTACAAGGAAAACATTACGGTCACACAAATAAGTTTAAATTACATAATATGTAGAATTAATGAATACTCACCTAATTAACGTCGTCACTTAACCTCACTTCAAAAACAAGGTTATAGTTATCTAGTTAACTTTATTCTTCTCCTACTTCAAAGTTTTCAGAAAGCTTTATTTTTGTGATGATTACAAACAATCTTCCCAACAATTAAAGACACAAACAATCACTCCACATTTGTATTCTTCTCAGTCTCCCCTCTCTGGAGACTTCAAAGCTGTCCCATTGTTCTGACAGGTTATTGTTTTGACTGAGAGAGAGAGAGAGAGAGAGAGAGAGAGAGAGAGAGAGAGAGAGAGAGAGAGAGAGAGAGAGAGAGAGAGAGAGAGAGAGAGAGAGAGAGAGAGAGAGGAGAGAGAGAGAGAGAGAGAGATGAGTGAGAGAGAGAGAGAGAGAGAGAGAGAGAGAGAGAGAGAGAGAGAGAGAGAAGAAGAGAGAGAGAGAGAGAGAGAGAGAGAGAGAGAGAGAGAGAGAGAGAGCTGAAGGGGTTGCCAACCATCGATATTGTTCTGTGGGATCCTAACATAGTTCCCATACAAATCTGAACCCTCTATATGCCATAGGATCAGAGTAATTAAAGCGGATACATACGCTGCGTCGCTGGGATGTGGATTACATACATAGGCGACGCATAACGTACGTCCCTGGGGTCGAAGGGGTTAATGATACAGGGACAAAATTGAACAAATTTGTCGTTATTTGAATTACGGTAAATTACAATCACACATACTATCAGCAAAGTATTTGCATGTAGCTTTACCATCTACTGTACACAGACCCTTACTATACCAGTGACGTATGTTGGCCGACAGTAAAAAAGTCACTCGCCATTACCAGCGATGTACGACGTACGTCCGTAATATGCAGTCATTGTACTGAGCAGTACCTGGCACCATGACTTGTAAACACTGCTTTGAGTCCTTGGCAACACTTCTCAGAGTGTATATAAGGTCCCACAGGCGAGCTGGCTCAGTACTCATTCAAGTTTCGGGGTGAGAGGTTGCTCTCTCTCGACTCTGAAGCCATTTTGGCCACAACGCGTGGTACTGGAGGTTACATTTATAGTAATACCCTCTGGTACAGTAGGGGTTAACAACCTTGAGCACAATAAACCATTACTAGTCAAACAATATTATATAGGATCATGACATGCTCCCTATTGTCACAGAATATTATCGCCATATATCCTCATAGCCCTACAACAGAGAGATACGTGTAATGGTAGAACGCCTTCTCAAATATCCAATCTACATATGCAAATTCAATTTAATGACCTCTTGTGTGTCAAACGAATTGCCAAAATAAACATTTGTTTCTTTACCGATGACTCACAATATACTAATGCAATTGTATTTTGTTCTGTATATTGCAACATCTATATCAATATGGCTGGCTGCATAATCATTGACCTAAGGAGAAAGTATAACATGGCGTTATTCTTTCCTGTCACTTAAACATTAGGCTACCATAGTGCGGGTGGGAATATGAACATGATTAGATTAATATCCAGTATTCGAGAATGGATACTAAGTCGTAGGCGTGTGCATAAACCTTTAACCGTCTTGGTGGTGTAATGGTTAAGGTGTCTAAAAATCTGTGTGTGATAACCCGGGTTCGAATCCTGGTGAATCATATATATGCTTTCATTAATTGCATTGGAGGTGTTTGGTGTTGTGGTGAAATTAATAAAAAATAAAAATAAAAATAGAAAAACAAATCTGTAACTGTTACAAAGGTCAACGCAGCATTCGTCGAGACTTTTACACACCCAGAAGAATCAAAGAACAAATCTATTTAAGGGGAGATGGTTCACTTTTTGGGCGATTTTTTCATGTATTCATCGTTTTTCTAGTTTCCTCACTACACCTCCATATTTGTTTTTGTTTTTTTATTATTATTAGATCCCCCTTCTAGGTTAATTTGTAAATTTTTCGGTAGAAAAATGTCCCGGCCGAAGGCCAGTTCTTCCAACATTACAGGCTCACCATCGTTCGCCAGGGAAAAAACGACACCTAAATAGCACGAAAGGTCTAAATATTGAATATGAAATGGGGCGAAAGATCTTATAATCGACTAACTAATGGGGCAAGCATCTTAATATCTGAAAACTAATGGGGCTAAACATGAGGCAGAAAGTGGTCCAGAAAAACGGCCCATCCCCCCTTAAAACTGTATGATATACACATGTAGAGACAGGGAGTGTTTAGACCGACAGTATGAGGCATAGTGGAAGACATAGAAGTTTTAGAACTGAAGGTAATGTCGGAAGAATAATTATTATGTGTTTTACACCAACCAACTTCACCTCTAAACTCAATTAATGAAATCAACAAATACATGTGGCACTCCGAGGACTCGAACCCAGGATACTCACATCGAAATTCCGCGCACTATTCATTACGCTATCAAGACAGTTAAGTCGGAATCTAGTCCACTCATGAAACTCGTCATGGTGATTATCTCAAGGAATGAATACTCGTCAAAGTGTGTTCAAACCACAATAGACACTGATTTCAAATAGATTTCATATAAGATACAATTAATGCAAAACCAAACTATAAAACATAATGAGCAAATTCTGGAGTTTAGTAACAACATATTTGATCGAATGTAAAATGTAGATGCTTATGTTCTGGGTGTGGAGTCCTGAGTCCGAATCCCGAGAGGACCATATGCTTTCATTAGTTTATTCAAGTGCATTGGGGTTTGTAGTTGATGATTAATGTTAAGAACGGGGTGTTACTTAAAACATTAGATCCAAAGTCTTACATATGATTTGAATGATCATCAAATTTAAGTAGCCCCTTAACTCCATCCAAGTCAACATATATTCCTTTTTCAATAATATGCATTAAATGGATCATAATGTTGTTGGTATGTATATTTTCACTCATATGTAGCATCTTCAATATATCATTGTAAATAAAACGATGTTTCTGTCTCATTGGTCATTCGTCACAATTACCATTCCACAATAAATATTATGTAACTTTCTATACCTATGTCCTGGCCGATTCTTCCCAAACGGTAGAAATATTAGCTCGATTACTCCAGTGGTTTGTGAGTTATAGAGGTTAGAGGTAAACATGTTTGGCCTACCTATAATGAATAGACTATAGTTAACTTGCAGGGGGTCTGAGGGGCACTTTCCGTTTGAATGGGATCTGGAGAGGGCTTCCCTTCTTATTACATTTTATTTATAATATATATATATATATTTTAGTCCAAATAACAATACATAACTCAAACTTAAAAAAACAGATCAAAGCTCTTAGTAATGATTAAGCAAAATCATAATAACCCAACACGTCGCACCTGATAGTGTAAAGAACATTAACCCCTTCACTACCATTACGTAATTTTCATCATATTCTGGTTACTATTAGACGATTTTCTTTAGTTTGTAATCTACCTACACGACTCAAATGGGTAAATACAATCTCAAGCAACCTTCTTAGTAACATACAGTAGGTCCTTCTTAAACTGCATAAAATCATCTAATTTTAGCCAGAATCAAGGGTAAAAAGACGTCATGGTGCTGAAGGAACAGTTTTACCGGTGAATTGTATTGAAGTCTGCAATCCTCTATAACTTACTATATTATTTTGAAGCTTTTGTTTCATGTATTCGTGTGTTATATATTTATATTACATATACTACACAATGCAAAACAACATTACATTGGAGCACAAAACCTTATTACTATATACGTTATATTTCGCTAATATTTGCTGTTAAAGTGTTCATATAACTCTGGCGTAAAGCTGCTTATGTAACGAGATTTTTTTTGTTCTGATTCCAAGCTCCCACAAAATCCCTCAATAACTTCCTTGTGGGACACTAGTTTTAAGTACACTGCTGTAAACGTCAGGAATGTAATATTTCTCCTGAAGTGTGTAAAGTAAATTAAAATATTTTTCTATTGCGTCTTGGAGTTTAAATATTCCCAAATAATACATTATTATTATTATTATTATTATTATTATTATTATTATTATTATATTTGTTTTTTTTTACCTAGACACAATCTTTTACTTAGTTATCCTTTAAAAGCTAGTGGTCACATTTGTTTGTTTTAATTCAGCTTATATTTTATGAAATATTCCCCAAAATATGCCTTTAAACCGTGTCTCAGACAGGGTAAGTCATGAAACACTTAAGCACCTTTCAAGATCCAAATGTTTTGTCAAACCCCTGCATTGCTAACCTGAACATCTACCACAGTAAAACCACCTGTGTTCCAGATCTAGCATGCTACATCTGAGCACCTGCAGCACTTTCTAAAGACATCGATTTTAGGAGTTCTGCCTACGATATACACAGGCTATTTGATGGATCCCCCTGCTCAGTACCCTCAACACCATCACCATATCATAGCCCTGCATGATTGGTGATGACACTTTCGTCGCCCAGTGTTGCCGCGTGAATCACCGCCTCCCACATCCTGCATACTCATTAAAGGTCGTTGCACACTGACACAAAAGCCCCTCCAGGCGAGTTCCCAACTCGAAATTTCAGCCTGATACGGCGAATCGGCAACATAATCGTGGATATCGGGAATTAGCCGTGGGTGACTCTCACGGTCCAAGCGACGTATCGGGGGTCGATACGAGATTTTGAGCTGTTCAAAAGTGTGTGGGAATCCCCCGGCAACTGTAAAAAATCGACTGAGCCTGGTCTCCGTCACGAACTTGCCGTATCACAATCGTGTGGTCCGTATCAAAGACGTATGGTCCGTATCAAAAACGTATGGCCCGTATCAACGTCGTCTGGTGCGTAAGCCTGCTGTGCGGACCGAATGTAGGAAAACAAGGTACTGGGAAAAAAAGGCACTGGAAAAATGGCACATTCTTAGGGGTAGGAAAAAAAGGCATATTATGAAAATTTATCACAATGTTTAATAAGGCAAATATATTTTTCCAGGATTTATTCCTAAATGATGTATTATTCAAGAATTACATCTATCTATCTATCTATCTATATGCTCAGGCCCAATCCCCATTTTGGGGGTAGCCGACTCAAGACAGAGCAAGAACAGGGAAAACACAAAAACAACATAAAACAACAAATAAACACAGATAAAAAGCACAAAGTCACACACATCCAGGTCACCCAGGAGATCCAGAGACCAGGGTCACCAAGGTCACTCCAGCACTCCCCCGGCCCCCGACCACCCGGAGAGGTTCCGATCTCGGCAGGCAGACATGCAGCGGAGCCAAAGCCACAAGCCCTCCCACCACACTTCCAGGCGCACCCTTCATATTAATCGTCTCCCCGAGCCAGGCGCCTGATGGACTATTATCTAGTCCAACTTGCACCCATAATTACATAATTTTAATATATTAGTTATATATTTATTGTAGGCCTACTTTCTATTTACCCTAACCTTACCTAATGTGAGACCTCACTTGGACTATGCTGTTCAGCTTTGGTGTCCTTATTATATAATGGATATTGACTCTTTGGAGGCAGTCCAACGAAGAATGACGCAAATGATCCACATTGTTAGAAATTTATCAAAGGCCTATGAGGAGAGTCTGAGAACCCTTGGCTTGCATTCATTAGAAAGACGAAGATGTAGAGGAGATATGATATAAGTGTTTAAGTGGATGAAAGGTTTCAATAAGGGAGATAGAAATAAGTTATTAAGGCTTAATAACGGCGAAATAACCCGTTCAAATGGCTTCAAATTGGATAAGTTCCGCTTTAGAAAAGATATAGGTAAGCACTGGTTTGGAAACAGAGTTGTAGAAGTGTGTGGTTAGCTCAGGAACGGTAGACAATTTTAAGTTCAAAGTTGATAGTCATATGAATGATATGGGTTGGGTGTGAATGGGATCTGCCTCGTGTGAGCCGGTCGGCCTTATGCAGAATTCCGGTTTCTTTAGTTCTAACCTAACCTAACCTTACCTAACCTAACCTAACCTATGGTGAGTACACTACCAGATATATACAGTATACTTACATTATGCAATATTGCATATTGCATCGATTTACATTTATTGATCTATTACTTCTTAATACAACAATTTGTTTTATGTGCCATATTTTCCTAGTCCGTAATTTGTGCCATTTTTTCCAGTGCCTTTTTTCCTTTGCCGTTTTTTTCCGGTGCCTTTTTTTCCGAGTACCGTGTGGACCGTATCTCTTCCGTGCAGAAAATTGGCAACGGTCGAGTTGGCAACCGCGCGTCTAGCCTCAATCCGGTTGCACGTCTCACGGTGTCGATACAGCGTCGATACGATTCTTCTGATTTGTATCAAAGTCTTTTGGGTTGTATCTTTTCCGTGGACTAGTCATGTACCCTTCGCACGACTTTTCCTATCTTCTTCGTAGCATTCATTTCTCCACCGTATCTGCAATCTGCATCGCTAGAGTCTTATCAAGTCATGCGAAAGAGATACGGTAGAGATACGACTCTAACGATGCCAGCCAGTTTCGCCGTGATCTCTAGTAAATTCGGCAAGACACAGGATTTGTATGTGTCGTAGGTGTTCGTGCCAGTCTTGAAGGGGCTGTCGTGTCAGTGTGCAACGACCTTTAGGGAGCCCACCTCGCTTTTTTGCTCTTTTTCTTCCTCTCTCTTTGGCTTGTATCCATTCGGCCCCATTCAGTCTACTGTTTTAAGACATTTACCCCCATCCAGGTGTCAATATTTTCCTGGTGAACGGTAGCGAGCCAGCATATTATATATTTTTGTTTTGACAGCAAGCTAAATTTGTGCATTTTTCGATAGAAAAATGTCTCAGGCGAAGACGAATTCCTCCATACAATGCTGGTTCGCTATCGCTCACCAGGAAGAAATCGACACCTGGATGGGGATAAACCATGTATCCATGTATTTCCACCCTTAACAATAGAACGCCCAGCTCTTCCATATTTCGCCTTCTGTCTCACACACACACACACACACACACACACACACACACACACACACACACACCTGCACTACCGAGGATTAACCTCCCATTGTAGTACCCGCACCCTCTTTACCTCACTTACCAAAACAGTTTCTGTATGTATGTATGTCTGTGTGCATACGTGAGCGTTTGTGTATACGGACATGTGCACACTTACTGCATGTTCTTATGTTCCTATATATGTATGTATATGTATGTGCGCACGTACGTGTATATACGTATGTTCTGTATATGAGTAAGTTAATAAATGTGTAAATGTACTGTATATCACTTACTCTCATGGTTATTTTATGATAATTTGTATTCTGCACATGCATCATTATTGTATTTATTTATTTTGTTTGTAAACTAAGCTTACCATCCTCATATCTGTACATCTCATGTTCATCCACTAAATTGTAAAATGTGTATTTTCAGCTCATGAGGCTGCCATTCTTTAATAAACCGTTTATTATTATTATTATTATTATTATTATTAAACGTCTTAAATCAGTTGGCTGAATGGGGCCGAATGGATAAAAACCAGGGAAGGAGAGAAAGATAAAAAAAAAAGCCTGTGACCCCCCTTAAGGAAGACATCGCTCCAGAGACTACGTAACCTATTTCCTGTCCCATGATTTCATCAAATAAACGAATAACCCTACCCAGTGCAATAAATGAACCCTTAGTGCATTCACATGATTGTATTCCGTACAATAGGAAAGTCTTCAATAGTCGATAAAGAGACAAATATAAGAACGCATTATTGAACATAACTCTTCTAACTGACTGTAACATATTTGAAGTTACGTGGTTTCTCAAGCTCATGTTCCTCTGGTTAATTGGATGGAACATTTGATCAGAAAGCAAATATCAGAATGTTTTAGAATACATGATGCGTGGCCTGATAGATTGGACGTATTTGTTTTAAATATGGTTTTCTAATTGCGGTTTACAGCTAAATCAGAATTGTTCGGTTATAAACGGTATTATAAAATTAGTCTGCCTTAAAAGATGTTTGAAATTAATATGTTACCTCCACCAACCGAGTTTACTCCTAAACTCAATTAATGAAATCAACATAATGTGGCAGTCCAGGGATTCGAACCTAGATTGCTCACACCGAAATTCAGTGCATTTATTAATTGCACTACGAAGACAGTCCATATATTAGTCCATATTTATCCATATATTAGTACTGGAGATAGAGTTCTATATTAGTGCACTTTAGCCTAAGGGAACTTAGCATATACGCTATATAACAATATAAACATATATCTTAAATTGCTATTTAAATTTTAAACTAAGGTCATTCTGAAATCATTTTTAATAACTTATTCTCCACGGTGTTGTGCATGTAAGCAAGGTCACATTGGATATATACAACATTAAAATACAAACAAAATAATTCGTATATATACTGTATAAGTAGCTGAAGTTTTAATTAAATAATTTCAGTCAACTAAAGCAAATTCGACTCCCTTACATGATATGGTATATACATGATATGATATGGTAATAGTCATCCATTGTTTTGCACAATTGTAAGCACACACACACACACACACACTTATTCATATACAAACAAACTGCCCCCCCCCCCCACACACACACACACACACACTCACACACACATACACACACACACACGCACACACACACACATACTTATAGTTATATTCTTCATAACTTCTGATTGTAACTTTTTATAACTAAAAGTACAGCCATCAAACAAACTTACCAACTCATAAACCAACCACTCTGTCGTCATAGAGTACAGTCATACTCTCGAGATTATTAGATATTACAGCCGCTCTAGACATTGCATTACTGTACAATGCGTTATATTCCCCCTTTCAAAACAGTTATTTGTGTTTAGTTAGGCAAGGCTATTCAAAGTATAAACAAACCCCAGCAATCAAAAGGTAGAAACTATATGAGTATTGCATCAGTAAAGGTACATTTGATTCCATTCTACTTAAATTTGGACAGTGTTTCAGGTTTGAACTTAGGTATTGTTTCAAAGTACTTTGTTTTTCTTACATCTGTTTATCAAAATAAATCGTGGTGATAGGCAGAGGGAAGATGTTTCTACAGGGAAAATGTTGAGGCTTATATGTTCCTGGCAGTCAGAGCGACAGGGGGTTAAACAGATATATTATATTATTTGTTTACATAACACAGAAGAAGTAAATAAATAAGGTTGATACAAACAGGGTCCACACAACTAATGGTGTCCTTCTTCATGGGATTTTTTTTTTTTTTTTTTTTGTCTATCTGTTTAATGAATAGAGATGGAAAGCTACTCTGAGGACGTGATTTGTAGAGAGAGCAGGTTCATGAACGCTGACAGATGCTCCAGCCCCACAACGAAAGATACGAATATTTCCCTTAAAAGTATCTGTAAAACAATGCCAGGGATTCAAAACAAATTCCTAAATTTACCGAAGGACGTTAATTATTTGTATACCTCAATTTTGAATTCGATCAAGCTGTCCACATCCACCCCACAAAGCAAAGGTAAGTGAGCGCACACAACTTGTGTGAATAATGGCTAAATGTTCGTCACTGAAGAAATTACGAACTCTGTATAGAAATCCAAGTTTTTGCTTAACCCCTTCATTACCGGTGATATTCTTTATTATAGTCTTGCAACTATTAGACGATTTTATTCAGTTTAAAAGGGGCCTCCAGCAATTAACAGCACTCGAACTAACTTATTTGACCCTTTTTACTACCACAGATCTTTCTTAAGCAAGGTTCACACATTGGCGAGTCGGAGCGCAACTCCAACGCGAGTGATGACATTTTTGCACTCGCCAATGATTATCCCAAATTCGCCGACACTCGCCGACACTCGCACAGACTCGCGTGGACTCGCGGTGGACCGCGTACACTCGCGAACGCGGCCAAAAATTTTAGGATGACATAAAATTTGGAGAGTCAAGTGGGAGTAGGACGCCAACTCGCATAGAGTCGCGTAGACTCGCGTAAACTCCTGTAGACTCGTGTGACACTCATGTAGACTCGCATGTAGACATTCACAATATGTGTGGCGAGTCTATGCGAAACAAACACGAGTTTACGCGATATTAACGTGAGTCTATGCGAGTCTATGCGAAACCAACGTGAGTCTACGCGAGTAACGGTGAAACCAACGTGAGAGTACGCGAGTGGTGTGCGACTGCTGGCAACACCGCGCGAGTAGGTGGCACCACCGCGTCAACACCCCCTATAAAAAGGGACCGCCCGCGGTGCCTCCTCCACTCTCCACCGTGACCCCAGCAAGGATCCATTGACCCGGGCCGCACAGCGACCCACGCTGCCCTACCACGCTGCCTGCCCTACCACGCTGCCCTACCTGCCTGCCCTACCACGCTGCCTGCCCTACCTGCCTGCCCTGCTGCTCTGATCTTGGTTCTTATAAAGACCCCACCATCTGAGGAGCTACCGTGATTACCCACGTCACAGTAGAGGAACTTGTAGTCGGCGTCTACTATAGCCATGAGCACGATGGAGTGGAAGCCTTTGTAGTTGTAGAATTCTGTACCGGCATTTGGAGGGCATTTGATGGCGCAGTGCTTTCCGTCGATGGCACCAATGGTATGTGGGAAATCCCAGCGCTTGGCAAA
Organism: Paralithodes platypus; assembly: GCA_032716605.1. Classification (NCBI taxonomy): domain Eukaryota; kingdom Metazoa; phylum Arthropoda; class Malacostraca; order Decapoda; family Lithodidae; genus Paralithodes; species Paralithodes platypus. The sequence continues at coordinate 35,936,588 of CM064501.1, read as the reverse complement.
TTCACTGGCAACATCCTTCCACTCCGCCGGTGTCCTGGGGCAACGTATAACCTCCTCCTGGTATTCTGCAATGATGGCTTCGCATGTTGCAGGCACAATGAGGGAGATGGTGTTCCGGGCCACACGGAACGCGTACTGTAGGCTAGGATATGAGTCACCAGTGGCCAGGTAGCGGAGTGTGATTGCAATCCTCAGCCCAGGTGACAAAGCCTTCCTCCAGAAGGTGTCCTGCTTCTCTACCCTAGGCCCGACACGTGCCACCAACTCCCTAAACAGGTGGACGTCCACACGTTGGAAATTCCGGAATCCTTTGGGGTCCTCTCTCTTAAGCTCCTCCATAAGTTGTTCATACACACCGAACTGTGGCCGTCTCAGTAGCCAGCTCCTAGCCCAAACTCTCCTTCGTGGCCTTTCCCCTTGACGTCTTTCTTCAGCCTCCTTCTCCTCCAGCTCCTCTAGGTCTAGGAGACGCATCTGCATTTGCAGTATGAGCACAGATGCCGCTCTCCGCCTCCTGATGGACATGGTGTGTGGGTGGGTGGGTGGGTTGGGCTGTATCCTGCAGAGTAACGTCCGTCCGTGGTGGTGTTGCGTGGTGTGAACAATGGTGCCAGTGGGGGCCTCTTTATATACGTATCCTGACACTCGCCAACACTCGCACACACTCATGTTAGACTCCCATACACTCCTGTTAACTTCCTGTAGACTCGCGTTCATCTCGTGTAAACTCATGTAAACTCGTGTAAACTCCTGTGACACTCGCGTAGACTCGTGTAGACTCGCACTATTCGTACCCTGGAATTTGACCGTTATTTTTCAAATTTTGGCGGTGCGTGTTGGGGTCGTGTTACACTCGCCAACACTAGCGTAAACTCCTGTGAACTCGTGTAAACTCATGTAAACTCGTGTTATATTTGTGTTATATGCGTGTTTACTCGCATCAGCTGCTACTCGCGTTGGGTTCGGGCTCCATCAACGGCGATATGCGGCGAGTGTGACTCGCGTTGGCCTCGCGCTCCGACTCGCCTATGTGTGAACCTACCTTTAAACTGCACAAAATTGTCTAAATATAGCTAGAATAAATTGAAAAAGACGTCACCGGTACAGAAGGGGTTAAGCAGTTTTGGTTGGGAATGGGGTTACCCTAATTATGATACTGAAAACATTGGGAATATTTATATAATTGAATGTGATATAGAATTTGTGCGGATTCTGTCTGTTAGAGAGCCTGATAGATTTAATTGTATTTGCATTATAAGAAACTAAATGATTTTGGCCACATTTCGTAATTTCCATAGTCATTGTCTAAAGAGTCTGAAAAGGAACAACTTGAGATGGTTCGGCCATATGGAACGTATGGGAAGCGAGAGAATGACTAAGAGGGTGTACGAGAGCGAGGTGGAGGGACAGAGAGGGAGAGGTAGACCGAAGGAGAGGTGGAAGGATGGAGTGAGGAAATATTTGAATGAAGGCGGTGCTGGTTGGGAGGAGGGGCGTCGACTGACTGGGAACAGAGGTGCATAGGGGCGGTTCGTTCGTGGCCACCCCTTCGGGGATCACGGCGTCGGGCCGTGTTTATATGTATATATATATATGTATGTATATATATATATATATATATATATATATATATATATATATATATATATATATATATATATATATATATATATATATATATAGGCCTATATAAATACTATAAATATATACATTTATACATATATATATATATATATATATATATATATCTGAACTAGTGTCCTCGGATGATTTCATTCTGTTTTTTGGGTTGAAATTAGTTTGTCTCCTGCGGTTAATCTAGAGTTAAGGGGAGACTGACCGTTTGTTTGGTCCAATAATTTTTGTTTTTTTAGTTTCCTCCCTAGACCTCCATCAAGCTTAGAAAAAAAAACCCTAGACCCCCCTTCAAGATAAATTTGTACATTTTTCGGTAGACAAATTTCCCGGCCAAAGGCCGGTTCCACTTAAAGTTGCAGGTTTGCTATCGCTCGCCAGGAAATAATCGACACCTAAATGGCACGAAAGGTTCTAAAATTGACAATGAAATGTGGCCTAAGGTGTTAAAATCGCCAAACTAATGAACCAAACGTCTTATAATCTCAAAACTAGTGGGGCTAAACATTAGGGAGAAGGGGTCCAGAAAAACGGTCTGCCTCCCCTTAAATTACTGCTGTTACTCTAATGTACAACATACAACCACAATTACGAAACATGCGAACTTCAACTGTTTTATTATATGTAACGTGTATATCAATAAAAAGGTCCTCCAAATACTGTTAGGGGAGGTATTTAGTTTGTACCCTAGACCTCCATCAAGCTTAAAAATTTCACTCCCTTGACCCCCTTCAAGATAAATTTGTACATTTTTCGGTAGAAATTTTTTCCGGCCGAAGGCCGTTTCCTCTTACATTACAGGCTCGCTATCGCTCGCCTGGAAAACATCGACACCTAAATGGCACGAATGTCTAAAAATTGACAGAAATGGGGCGAAAGTTCTTAAAATCGCCAAACTAATTGGGCGAACGTCTAAAAATCTCAATAGCAGTGGAGTTAAACATGAGGGAGAAAGGGGTTAAGAAAATAAACCCTCAAGTGGAAATCTCCCCTTAACCCATACTGTAATTTGCATTATATTCTGTTAACTATTAGATGATTTGATTAAGTTTAAGAAGGACTTCTAACCATTAAAAGGCTAAACACTATCTCAATTCATCATTTGAGCTACCACAGATCCTTCCATAGCTGCATAACATCGTCTAATAGCTGCCATATTATAATGAAAAGGACGTCGCTGGTACAGAGTGGGTTAAGAATGTTGAGGAAACTTAAATAAAAACATATTATGCGAAATATAACTAAATAGACTCATTATACCGGAAATATCTTAACAAATTCTAGTTATATGTAGACGATGTTGTTGTTGTTACTATTAAAGGGCCTTCGGGTGGATGCCACCTGCTTGGCCCTAGAAGACTAACCGTCAGTGGGACCCTATACTATATCGGCAACATGAGTCGCCAAGAGGAAGACACATAAGGCACGAGAGAGCTGAGAACACACATCCGCATCCCGGACACCGTGGCCTAACAAGAGCCCTAAGCTGAACCCCCGAGACGACAAACGGCAAACCGAGTCCCTAAGTTTGACCCTGTGACTATAGAACCGCGGACACACCTCCACCAGATGCTCAGGGGTTTCGGGCTGTCCACACCAGTGACAGTCCGGGCACCGTACCATGCGGAGTCGGAACAGGTGTGCTGACAGCGCAGTGTGTCCAATACGCAGCCTGGCCAGCGAGACATCGAGTTTCCGCAGGGGGTGTCGACTCCAAGGCTGGGGGCACGAATCCCACCGGTATCTCCCCATGGTCGTCTGTAGCAACAGCACCCGTAGCTCCCTGTCCCAAAGACCGCGACTAGCCCGCCCGACAACCCGGGCATGCGTCCTCGCATCCATGTCAACCGACTCAACCTCTACCGAATCGTGCGCCAGCGTCGCCGCAGCATCAGCCACCGTGTTGCCACGAATGCCCGAGTGCGCAGGAACCCACTGGAGGACCACTTCCCACGGATGACCTAAAAAGTGAACCAGCAACACCTGGATGGCGAAGACAAGACGAGGATATGTAGCCGGGCGGGCCGCAAGGAGCAGATGGAGGGAGGCTTGGGAATCCGAGTACAAGACGACCCGTTGAGGCCGAATATGACACCACACAAACTCCAGGGCTCGAAGAATGGCAAACAGTTCCGCCGCTATGATGGGATGGTGCCCAGACAACCTCCAGGTCTGGCAGAGGGAGAGGTCCTCGTAGTAGACAGCCGCGGACGAGGAGGCCGGAGGAACGCAGGAACCATCCGTGAAGACACCGAAGTGCCCCTGATAACACGACCCCACCAGCTCAGCAAAATAGGCCCGGGCAAGTCCAGCATCCGTCGACGTCCGGTAACCTTCATGGAAGGTAACCCGGATGCGAGGAGTGAGATCAACCCACGGCGGGACCGGAGACACAGAGGGGTCGGGGAGGGAGAGGGAGGGTCCACAGCTATCTGCCGATAGTGGAGGAGGCTCCTCACCAGGAAAGGTTGACGCCGTTTCACAGGCCACGATGGTGCAGTCCTGGAGACCCCTGACGAAGCATGCAGGCCCGACAACGGGTGATGCCCAGGAAGAGTAGCAACTCGCCCCGCCCACCTACAATCCGTCAACACCCGAGACCAGGACAGAGGCAACGACCCACTTTCCGCTAGGAGGGACACGGTAGGGGAGGAACAAAAAGCCCCCAACGCCACCCTGAGGGCCGTGTTATGAATAGGGTCCAAGCGGCTAAGAACTGACGACGAAGCCGAGCCATACACTGCACTACCATAAGTCACCTTACTCTTGATGAAAGACTCATAAAAACACAGCAGATCATCCCGAGACGTCCCCCACTTGGACCCGGCTATACACTTCATTATACCCAGCCGCTTCATGCAAGACGATCGCAGGTAGTCCACATGATTCCTCCACGTCAATACCGGCCCATCCCAACGCAGACCTAAGAAGGTGTGTGACGTACGATACGTGAGAGGCTCACCCCCCAACGTAATCGTAGGCAGACCCGGGAGTTTAGTCTTCAACGTGAAGCACATGAGAGCGCTCTTTTGGGCATTGAGTCGTTGGCCCCAGTCCCTCGCCCACTCACAGAGCTCATCAACCGCCAATTGCAGAGCAGTCTGGGCCTGGAAGAGCGTGTCCGCTGAGCAGACGATGGCAAGATCGTCGGCATACACCATCGTCGTAGCATTACGGGACCGAGGGACATCAGACAACATGGCATTCAGGAACAGTGGACCCAAGATCGACCCCTGAATCACCCCACGGCGGACAGGGAAAGGCCGCGACGTAGAGGTACCAACCGCCACAGAAAGGGACCTCTCAAGCAAGTAGCTGCAGAGCCACGATAAAACCTTCCCACGTACACCAAGCATACCCAATTTGTATAGGACCCCGGCATGGGAAACCGAATCAAAGGCACTCGCAACATCGATGAACGCCACGAGGAGCACCTTCTTGTTCCGATACTCATCCTGGATGCGATATTCCCGCTGGAGGAGCACATCCACGGTGCCCCTAGCCGGGCGGAAACCATGAAGAACATCAGGAAGGAGTGCCTTAGTCTCCAGCCACCAAGTGAGCCTCTGTGAAACCATCTTCTCCATCACCTTACCCACCACCGACAACAAGCAGATGGGCCTACGTGAAGATGGCAAAGAGGGATCCTTACCCGGTTTAGGGAACGGAAGGAGGAGGGCCGACTTCCACAGAGCCGGATATGTACCAGTAGACCAGCTCCTGTTATAGAAGTCCAGCAACACATCAAACCCCTCCCGCGGCAGATGGGCAAGCATCTCATACGCCACATCATCGTGGACCACAGCCTTACCCTTGGGGAGGGAGTCCAAAGTGCGGTGCAATTCATGGGCGGTCAGCGGATCTGCAAGGCCGTCAGGATCAGGAGATTCAAGATGGTACGAAATAACTGACTCCAGCCGATCCACATCCGGTAGTTGCGGTGGGGCCGCAAACTGCACCCGATAGTGATCTGCCAAACAATCCGCCTGCTCCTGCGCATCGCCGACGAGCCGACCGCCAACAGTAAGAGGGAAAGAAGTGTCCACCCTCTGGCCATTCATCTGCCTAACAAAACGCCACGCCCTCTTGCTGGAGCTGGCAAACCTCAACGTAGGACAGAAGGCAGCCCAAGACCCACGCTTCGCCTTCAAGAGAGTGCGTTTGCACCGGGCATCCACCCTCCGTGCCTCCCGCTTGAACTCTACACAGGGATGACGGCGCCAGACAGACCAAGCCCGATGACGAACCCGGACCGCGACCGCACATTCCGCGGTCCACCAAGGAACAGTGGGCCTGTCCGTAGGGGGCCGGCCTGTCATCCGAAAGGCCCCACCGGCCGCAGCAGTTAACGCCCTTGAAATGGCCTCAGCACCCGAGCCCACCGACTCCGCGAGAGAGGGAGGATCCAAGCGGAGGCCACGTTGGAACTGTCCCCATCCCTCAGCACCGAACCTCCACCTCGGGCGGGAACGCGGAGGGGCAGGAGAGGAAAACCCAAAGACATCAATCAAGACTGGCAGATGATCACTCCCCATGTATGGACCCGTGGTAACCCAAGCACCTAAAAACAGGTCATTACCCAAGCAGAGATCTAAGGTGGAGGAGGACGCGGTATGCGGATCGACGCGGGTAGGGAGACCAGGTGGGGTTAAAAGGTCAAAGGAAGGGCTATCCAATAACGCTTCAAAAAGCGAGGTACCAGTACGGTTCCGAGATGCCCTGAGCACCAACGGATCCCAGTACGGGTGACGCGCATTAAAGTCCCCCATCACCAGACAGGGCGACGGCAATTGATTAAAATAATGTTGGAATTCCGGCAGAGCAATATTCCGACAAGGGTTATAACAGATGAACACAGTAGCCCACCCCTTCCGTAAGGCCACGCTCACCGCCAGAACCTCCAGGTCTCCACCAGCAAACCGTTGCAAACCGAACATCTTGCTTGGGACCGTATCCCGCACCGCTAGAGCCAAACCACCACCCCTAGAGTCCCTATCCGCCCGATACACATTAAAATGAGGGATCCGGAAATGTAACGTGGAAGAAAGCCAAGTTTCGCATAGCCCTACCACTATAGGGGCTTCACGTTCCACCAACAACCGTAAATCCTGAGTCTTACGGTGAACTGACCGAGCATTCCACAATAGAAACTTCTCCGATAACCTGGGCAACCCTAACGGGACACCAACAGAGCCAACAGTCTGGGTATCAATGCGAGACGAACTTCCTTGAGAGTACGGCCTGACACTATGCACTCCCAGAAATCCGTCACCAACGAGCCAAATGTATCAGGTACAGGGGGGGGAGGGGCAGACTGCTGCCTCACCGTCGGACTACCAGCACCAGACGCTAAAGGACCAGAGGTAGGCCGGGGAGAGACAGAAATATTATTCGGGCAAGGGGGAGGGAGCATCAGGGGGACTGGCGACGGAGCCCTGGGAGGAGAGGCATCCAACAACCTGTGCCGAGGCCGAGGACCACTACGACGGCGCAGATGCCTCGGGGACGATGGACGATGAAGGACCACTTCAGCGTCAGAGGAGGCCCCCTCGGAGACCCGAACCTCACGCCGAACCACCTCGTCCATGACCCCTACGCCAACACCACGAGGCCGAATCACAGCCAGGTCATCCGCCTGATCCCCCAACACCTCAAACCTGTTGCCCGTGACCACCGAAGCATACAGCCGGTCACCCGCCGCCGCCGACCTCGGCGGGAGACGCGGGCCAGCAGAGCCACTTGTAGACGATGTTGTGCAGTTTTAGAAGGATCCGTGGTAGTGAAAAGGTTTGAGGGTGATACTTCGAAGCCTGTTGATTGCTGGAGGCCATTTTGAACAGACTAGAATCGTGAAATAGTAGCCAGAAAATGGTATAAAAGGTGTCATCGGTACTGAAGGGGTTATATTTGAAGTATAGAGGGAAAAAAATTAGAAACATGACACTATTTGACGGGAATTGAAGTGTTTATGAACTTAAATGAAAACGCGTAGTTTGTGACATCTCCAACTCGCTGAATTCTAAAATAACAAGGGAACTGTTGAGGGAACTAACACCAGAACCGAATAACAAGGGAACTGTTGAGGGAACTAACACCAGAACTGAATAATTACGTTATGTTAAGGGGGGTCACAGGCATTTTTATCTTTCTCTCCTTTTCTCTCTTTCCCTGGCTTGTATCCGTTCGGCCCCATTCAGCAAGCTGTTTTAAAACGTTTATCCCCATCCAGGTGTCGACTTCTTCCTGGCGAGCGATAGCGAGCCAGCATTGTTTGGAGAAATCCGGCTTCGCCGGAGAAATTTTTCTATCGAAAAAATAAAAAAATCTAGCTTCCTGTCAAAACAAAAATATATATATGCTGGCTCGCTATCGCTCGCCAGGAAAATATTGACACCTGGATGGGGGTAAACGTCTTAAAACAGTAGGCTGAATGGGGCGGAATGGATACAAGCTAAAGAGAGAGGGAGAGAAAGAGAAAAAAAGCGAGGTGGGCTCCCTTAGCTTCTCAACTTGCATTTAATCTCCGTGTTCCACTGTGTTGTTGTTGTTGTTGTTCCCCAAGCTGCGTGGCCGAACAGCCCCAAGGCCCCGAGCAAGACCAAGGCCATAACCGAGTGCCCCCACAGATCCCTCCCAGCCGACCACATTAAAGCATGGGTGACCGAAGCCACTCCATGGCGGGGAACTGAGGAGGGCGACAGAAACGCCCGGGAAACCTACTAACCACTGTGTTGTTTGGAACTGTGTCGATTTTGTTTTCCCACGAAATGGGTCAGCTTCTAGGCGTATGGAAATACTGAGACAGGTAAGCCAACAGTAGTATAACCAACTCCTGAGCTGTAAGCTATATATATATATATATATATATATATATATATATATATACCACCAATCGATCAGGGCTAGACCCAGGTGAGGTTATAGGCATGTGATAAAGAGTCGCTGGAACTCCTGTTTCATTTGCTTGGCCTCTCTTACTGATTTTCTTTGTGCCTCATTAACACTGAGAGCAATCCAGCTAGCTCTCACAAACACCTCCTCCTCCTATCCACTTCACTACACTAAACATGCACACTTCACTTCATTCCTCCACACCAAAATTAAAACCAAATGATAAATTTTAGCCCAGCCTCGGAGTCCCCAGGGGGGGGGGGGGGACCATAAATGCCCCCTTACCGGCCCGACCTTCCCCTGACGACCCCACAAAATTACCTGGACCTCGGCCTGTTACTCTTTCTATTAATTTCTGCAACATTCGCGGACTTTCCTCTAATTTTCACTCTGCTGAACACCATCTCTCCTCCTACAAACCTGATCTTCTTTTCCTCACCAAAACACAGGTGTCTGATGCGACATCCAGCAGCCCCTTATCTCTATCCTTCTACTTTCTCTATCCTAGTTTCAAAGCCAAAGGCGGATGTTGTGCATATGTGCACAACAAACTCACTTGCTCTCGTGTTCCCGATTTCGACTCCTCTGAATTCTCAACTTTATGGCTCAAACTTTTCTGTCATTCTCTTACTAAATATTTCTGTGCTGTCTATCTTTCCCCTAACTCTACCAACTTTCCCAAATTCTTTGACTATCTAAACTCTACAGTGAACACATTTTATCCATTTCTCCTTTCTCAGAAATCTCCATCTTAGGAGATTTCAACGTTCACCACCGCCAATGGCTCTCCTCTCACACTACTGACCCACCTAGTGAACAAGCCTACGTCTTTTCTATCAAACTCTAGCTCTTCCCATGCTTTCTGGCATCTAGCCAAAAACCTCTCCAACAAATTCTCTTCCTCGTCTTTCCCTCCCCTTTCCCACTCTGATGGCACAACCATCACTTCTTCCTCTGACAAAGCTGAACTCTTTGCTCAAACTTTTGCCAGAAACTCTACCTTGGATGATTCCGGTGCTATTCCTCCCTCTCCACCCCCCTCTCTCCTACTTATGCCTAATATCCTAATCTCTTCTAAAGATGTACTTTCTACCCTCTCTGGGCTTAATACGAAGAAAGGCGTACGGTCCGGACGGTCTTCCTCCTATTGTACTAAAAAACTGTGCTTCCGTGCTGACTCCCTGCCTAGGCAAACTCTTTCGTCTCTGTCTATCCTCTAAAATCTTCCCTTCATGCTGGAAGTTTGCTCTCATTCAACCTGTCCCAAAGAAGGGTGACCGCTCTCAACCCTCCAACTATCATCCAATTGCTCTCATCTCTTGTATTTCTAAAGTTTTTGAAACTATTCTTGCTTCTAAATTTCTTAAGCATTTCTCTTCTCATAATCTGCTCTCAGATCGCCAGTATGGCTTCCTTAAGGGTCGCTCTACTGGTGATCTTCTTTCATATCTTACTAACTCTTGGTCATCCTCCTTTCGGGACTTCGGTGAGACTTTTTCTATTGCACTAGACATATCGAAAACCTTCGATAGAGTCTGGCACAAATCAAACTAGCCTCCTTCGGTTTCTATCCCTCCATCTGTGCCTTTGTCTCTAATTTCCTCTCCGGCCGTTTCATAGCTGCGATTGTGGACGGCCATCGCTCACTTCCTCACCCTATAAACTCCGGTGTTCCTCAGGGCTCTGTCCTATCTCCTATTCTCTTTCTAATTTTCATAAATTACCTCAACCTCAACTCCCATCCATTCATACGCAGACGACTCAACCTTACACTACTCCATTAGTTTTTCAGAACGCCCAAGCCAGCAATTCCTCGACGACAAACGGAATGAAGCCATAGAACACTTAAATTCTGATCTAACTACTATCTCCAATTGTGGCAGAGAAAACCTTGTTACCTTTAATGCTTCCTAAGCCCAATTTCTCCATCTATCTACCCGTCAGGAAGTCGCTGCGGACTATCCCTTATTCTTCAACAATACAAAAATTAATCATTCATCTTCTCTTAATATTCTTGGTGTCTCTTTTTCTTCTGCTCTCATTTGGAAGGACCATATTACCAGTCTTGCTAAGGCAGCCTCCCAGAAGCTGGGTGTGCTCAACCGCCTTAGGGGGTTCTTTACCCCTGCACAGCTTCTTGCTCTGTACAGGGGCATAGTGCGTCCTTGTATTAAGTATTGTTCACATGTGTGGGGAGGTTCCTCTCACACCGCTCTCCTAGACAATATTAAAAGGAAAACCTTTCGTATCATTAACTCCTGTCCACTCACCAACTCTCTGCAATCTCTCTCTCTTCGCCGCAATGATGCATCTCTCTCGGTATTCTATCGCTATTATAATAATCAGTGTTCTTCAGAGCTTTCCCAGTGTATACCACCTCCTTTACGTAGGGCACGTGGTACCCATCTTGCAACACAAGCCCACCCCTACTCTGTGCAACTCTCCAACCCAAGAGTGAAACGTTACTCTCAGTCTTTCTTCTATTCAACAGCTGAGCTCTGGAACTCTGTCCCAGAATCAGTCTTTCCCTCTTCCTATGACTTAAATTGCTTCAAACTCCTTGTGTCCAGGCATTTTGGCTCAAACGTCCCTTGATTTTGGCCCTGTCACTCTTTCAACTTTGGGGGAGGCACTCGCAGGCAGTTCTGCCTTTTGCCTCCCTCACTCACATAGAAAACAAAAATATATATATGGAGGTTAAATCACAATTAGGTGTGATCAAATAATGTAGTAAAACTTGCTAGGAAAATTGAAACAATGGAACACCAAGCGTTTGTCTATTTTCTCAAGACATGTTCAGATCTCCCCTCCTATTTTTTCCAATATTTACCCTCCCCCACTGCCTATAAATTGTCTCTCCCGCCTCAAATACGTTTAGTCACACTCTTGTACACTCATTCACCCCTTCTCGCTCATAAAGGCCTGGGAGATAGCTAGAATGTCAATATGCCTCAACCAGGCAGAGAAAGTACATCTATGTTGCGCTTGCTCCTGCCTCCCTTCCCCACCCCTACCGTCACAAATATATGATTTCACCCTTGAAACTTCCTCTTTACACCTATATATTCTGATTCTTCAATGTTCACATGCTTATTTTATAAGTAAGATATGCACAAATGAAACAGTAATAGAGCTTTATATGGTAGCTATAAATTTGTTTGTCCGACTTGCCCTATAAAGACGTTGCACCGGCGGCATTTCAAAACACGTGTCTGAAGGGTAAGACAATACACATGCAAACGGTTATTGGCTGTGGATATAGATAAAGTAAATAAGGAAAAGAGAGAAGAAAAACGGAAAATATAAAATGAGTAACACAAACAGGTTATGCACTTGGTAAGTGTAATAATTTTCATATGTACGAAACAGATGATATTCACCATACTTTTCTCTTCGTTTAGCTCCTCTGATCATAACCTTATCTCTGTTACCTGTCCTATCTCTCCATTACGGCCATCCGATCCTCCCAGCCGGCGGCGCTTGTGGCACTTTGGTACTGCCGACTGAGAATTTTTTTGGCAGTACTTTTTTTATATCCCCTGGAATTATTTTTGCTTTCCTGGCCTCAGAGTGTGCTGAACGCATAACCGAGGTAATCGTCTTGGCCATGGAGGCATACATTCCATTTTCTTTCTTTCAGTCTAATGCAATTTGTTTTTGGTTTACTCACGCTTGTTCTACTGTTGTTCATAATAAGGAGGAAGCTGGTGATGTGCTGGTCTATTAGAGTGAGAACTGAGCGATCTCTGCCATACCCATAGCTTAGTCTGACTGTTCCTTGTACTTATATATTTTCTAGATCTCAAGTGACGGCGTCTCTTCCGTGGATTGACCTCCCAATCTACCAAGATTGGAAGCCAAAGCGTCACATTTTTCCTTTGCCCCTCAACTTTTTCTTCATAATTTCTGAGGGGCACAGGGCCCTGGGTGGGTCTTTGGTTTCCCGGGCGTTTCCGCACCCTCCTCAGCTCCCCGCCATGGAGTGGCTTCGGTCACCCAGGCTTTATTGTGGTCGGCAGGGAGGGTTCTGTGGGGGCGCTCGGTTATGGCCTTGGCCTTACTCGGGGCCTTGGGGCTATTCGGCCAGGCAGCTTGGGGAACAACAACAACAACATAAGGAGGAAGCATTAAAACATTACCGTCACCTTCAAAATCAAGAATCTTACACTCTCTATTTTTCTGCCCTGAATCAAGCCAAATTGGTTATTCAACTTGCCCAAAACTCTCTCATCAATAACAAATGCTTTAAGCTTTTCAACTCTATCTTCTGGCCAAAAACCTCTTCAAAATTGTTACTTCCGAATGCACACGCACACACACCCACACTCACACATTTTTTCATATCTAAAAACGGTTTGTTCACATTTATTATAATAATCTATGTCACACATATATACCAATTATAACTAGCGATATGATATTTAAAATAATCTTTCACTACATATACACACGCACACACACACACACCTTTATCAGGACTGGTGGGAAACACAGTAGCGCTTTCATAGTCCTCCATTATCTCAGCACTCTCTATTTCCTCACATTGTCTACTTCTCCCTCTCTCTCACTCTGCTCTCCTTAACTTTCCTCTCCCTCACTCTCGTGTTCCACATATCATATTCATACAAAAGTTCCTTCAAAGAAACTCTCTGAACCTGTGGCACCACTCTCATCATTGGACATGGAAACGTCAAGAAAAGTGCGTCTAATGGCGAAGTCACTCAGGCCTTATGCGATCCGCGGCTCACGGCCCACGCGTGATTCGCGAAGAATGTGGTGGCCTGGCAACCTGGGCTGATTCCATGTGATCGGATGAGTGACTTGGTGTTCCTTCCATCATGACAACTACTAAGAGAGTGATTGACCATCCCACGATCACTGCTTGCGACTGGGGGGGGGGGTGTAGTACCAATATTAACCATCAAAGGCCTCATCACACCATTTTTTCTGGTGCGATATACACGATAACATACTGGTATGTCGCCTACAGTGAGTAATAATAATATGACATTTGGGTACGTCTGCCATCAGGAAAGGGTTATGAGAGGAATCAAAGCATGTCATTCTGCCGCTGCAAGAGGGTAAAGGAAGAATCAAATCATGTCCTTGGAACTATCAACCTATTACTCTAATATCTGTATTTTATATACTTATAGAAATGATAATTGACATAAAATAGCCAAACATCTCGAGGAAAACAACATCATAAATGATTCACAGCATGCCTTTCGAAATAGACCTTCGTGCCTTACAAATGCATATGATTTTTGCTATGATATCTTTAATATACTGTATATTATGATATTGAAAGCAAATATAATAAAAGAATGCGTCGTCGGACACTGAAAGGATTGAAACACTCCTCTTATCCACCCTCCCCATTGTCTTTATAGCCTGCCTTAGTGCCACTATCACCACACTATTAAGATATTATGTTCGAGAGAGAGGGAGGGAGGGAGGGAGGGAGAGAGACAGAGAGAGAGCGAGAGAGAGGGAGAGGAAGAGAGAGCGAGAGAGAGAGAGAGAATGGTACACATGACAATAGTTCCATCTGCTACAGGTCATACTTCGATTATACAGTTTTTATATTTAATCAGTTTATTCAGTGTAACAATGGCAATCTAAAGATACAGACAGAACTTGATGAGGGTTAAAGATTATGATCATCTGATTTATCGGATTTATATGAAACTAGATACCAGAATAGAAAGTGGTATTAATTACCCAACATCTGTTGACTTCCATGTCGCTCGCACCCTCTGAAATATACCCCCTTCATCTTTACAAACTAACGAAAGTCTACGGTTTGATATGAGAGGCACACAATTTCTTGCCGCAGCCTCCACAAACCAACATCACCCACTACACTACATGATAGAACATCCACACACACCAAGAAACATCAAAGGTACGTAAAATCCATCTTGCAACACAATCCCACCCCTACTCTGTGCAACTCTCCAACCCAAGAGTGGAACGACATTTCCAATCATGCTTATATTCAACAGCTGAGCACTGGAACTCTCTCCCTGCATCTATCTCTCCGTCATCCTATGACTTAAATTGCTTCAAACTCCGTGTGTCCAGGCATTTGGCTGGACTATTCCTTTATTTTGGCCCTGTCACTCTTTAAAAATATTGGGAGGCACTCGTCACAGGCAGGTTTGCCTTTTGTCTCCCTTATCCACATAGAAAAATATAATGTATATTTATATTATACACACACACACACACACACATATATATATATACACACACACACACACACTTTAGCAAGAGGAAGAGGAACATGGATGAAGTGATATGATAACGTATCTTTCTCTCTCTCTCTCTCGCTCTCTCTCTCTCTCTCTTTCTCTCTCTCTCTCTCTCTCTCTCTCTCTCTCTCTCTCTCTCTCTCATTATGAGCCACTGATCCCCAGGGCGTGGAATTGAATCAACCGCTCCAAATTAAGGGGAGACATACCGTTTTTCTGAACCCCCTTCTCCTTACTGTTTAGCCCCACTAGTATTGAAATTTTAAGACGTTGGTTCCATTTGTTTGGGGATTGTGTGACCTTTCACCCCATTTCTTTGTCTATATTAGGACCCTTTGTGCAATTTAGGTGTCGATTTTTTTCTGGCGAGCGATAGCGAGCCTGTAATTTTAGGAGGAATCGACCTTTGGCCGGGACATTTTTCTACCGAAAAATGTACAAATCTATCTTGAAGGGGGGTCTAGGGGTGTTTTTCTAAGCTTGATGGAAGATCTATGGAGGAAACTAAACAAATATATGAATAAATTAATAAATAGACCAAACAAACAGCCACTGTCCCCTTAAATGCTCAGATACAGCCTTCCAAGAAGCTAACGTACTGCAGTTAACTCTCATTAGCTTCATTACCAGGGGCAGAGAGAGAGAGAGAGAGACAGAGAGAGAGAGAGAGAGAGATAGAGATAGATAGAGAGAGAGAGAGAGAGAGAAAGAGAACATATATAATACCATCAATATAGCAACTATAACAACAATTTTCGTAGTCTAATCCTGTGTGTAAGATAATTATTAACCCTTTCACGCATTTCTGACGCAGAGGTTGCCAGATTAGCAATAAGCAATAGAGTTCTCTCACTATTTTAATTACCTCTCCAAAATAGTTTTCTGCCCACAGCTAACTCAAAGACAACTGCAGAGGTTGAAGTAACTAAACTAAAGGTTTCTAAATATCCCTGATGGTAACAAAGCCTTTAAAGTATCCCCAACAGGCTCAAAATCGCGTCATATGTCAGAGAGGGTTTTAATACGTTAATATAACTATAAAACTGACTATGCCCTTTCAGATATACTAAACACATTTATTTGTACCACATTATTATAATGTACTAAAGTTTGTATTGACGTTTTATTTTGGCCTCTTGACATTATATTTTGAAAAGGTGCTGGTGTAGTTTTATGCAAAAAGTCTCCATCATAAATATTTGGAAAATAAACAGAAGAAATTGTCAGACGAAGCACCAGAGAACATTATTCTCTTGTGGTCATATTTTTCCACTAGACCAAGAGATAAAAACCTGGCATTATTATTTGCAACAAACTGTGTCTCGTATTTTCTCATTTTGTTCTCAGTCATTATGTAGCATCGTGTTGTTGTTGTTGTTTTTTTTCTTCATGTGAATGAGGGAGACAAAAGGCATAACTGCCTGCAGCGAGTGCCTCCCCCAGATTTCAAAGAGTTACAGGGCCGAAATCAAGGGACGTTCGAGCTAAAATGCGTGGACACACGGAGTTTGAAGCAATTTAAGTCATAGGAAGAGGGAAAGACTGATTCTGGGAGAGAGTTCCAGAGCTCAGCAGTTAAATAGAAGAAAGTCTGAGAATAGCGTTTCACTCTTAGGATGGAGAGTTGCACAGAGTAGGGGTGGGATTGGGTTGCAGGGCGGGTACTACGTACCCTACGTAGAGGAGGTGGTATACACTGGGAAAGCTCCGAGGAACAATGATTTTTGTAGTAGCGATAGAATAGCGAGAGAGATGCAACATTGCGGCGAAGAGAGAGAGAGATTGCAGAGAGTTGGTGAGTGGATGGGAGTTAATGATATGAAAGGCTTTCCTTTCTATTTTGTCTAGGAGTGCGGTGTGAGAGGATCCTTCCCACACATGAGAACAATACTCAATACAAGGATGCACTGTGCCCCTGTACAGAGCAAGTAGCTGCGCAGGGGTAAGGAACCCCTTGAGGCGGTTGAGCACACCCAGCTTCTGGGAGGCTGTCTTAGCGACACTGGTAATATGGTCTTTCCAAGTGAGAGCAGAAGAAAAAGAGACACCGAGAACATTGAGAGAAGATGAAGGGTTGATTTTTGTATTGGTGAAGAATAAGGGATAGTCCTCTGGAGGTTCCTGACGGGTAGTAAGATGGATAAATTGAGTTTTGGAAGCATTAAAAACAACAAGGTTTTCTCTACCCCAATTGGAAATAGTAGCTAGATCAGAAGATAAGCGTTTTATGGCTTCATTATGTTTGTTTTTGAGGGACTGCTGGCTGGGGCATTCTGGAAAACTAATTGAGTGGTGTAAGGTAGAGTCGTCTGCATATGAATGGATGGGACTAGATGTACAGTTGAGAAGATCATTTATGAAAATTAGAAAAAGAATAGGAGATAGGACAGAACCCTGAGGAACACCGGAGTTGATAGGATGAGGAAATGAGCGATGGCCGTCCACAACCGCAGCTATGGAACGGCCGGAAAGGAAATTTGAGACAAAGGCACAGATGGAGGGACAGAAACCGAAGGAGGGCAGATTGGAAATTAAAGATTTGTGCCAGACTCTATCGAAGGCCTTCGATATGTCTAGTGCAACAGAAAAAGTCTCACCGAAGTCCCGAAAGTTGGATGACCAAGAGTTAGTAAGATATGAAAGAAGATCACCAGCCATACTGGCGATCTGAGAGCAGACTATGAGAAGAGAAATGCTTAAGAAATTTGGAAGCAAGAATAGTTTCAAAAATTTAGAGATACAAGAGATGAGAGCAATTGGACGATAGTTGGAGGGTTGAGAGCGGTCACCCTTCTTTGGGACAGGTAGAATGAGAGCAAACTTCCAGCAAGAAGGAACGACGTTAGAGGAGAGGCAGAGACAAAAGAGTTTGCCTAGGCAGGGAGTCAGCACGGAAGCACAGTTTTCAAGTACAACAGGAGGAACACCGTCCGTCGTCCGGACCGTACGCCTTCTTAGTATTAAGCCCAGAGAGGGTAGAAAGTACATCTTTAGAAGACATTAGGATAATAGGCATAAGTAGGAGAGAGGGGGGTGGAGAGGGAGGAATAGCACCGGAATCATCCAAGGTAGAGTGTATATTATATTATTATATGTGTGTTTGTGTGTTTGTGCTTTTTTGTTTTACATTATACTTCTATTAACCCCTGCTGTACCGGCGATGTCCCTTTCACTTTAGTTTGGCTACTATTAGACTGTTGTATTCAGCTTGGGAAGAACGTCTACCAATTAAAAAGCTACATACTATCTCAATTAATCCTTTTTGCTACCCTATATCCATCCTAAGCTGCATAAAATTGTCTAAATGTAGCTGAAATCACTGATATGCTGACAAATCTACATTACACTAATAAACTAGCATTCCACAACATCACTCACATCAGGAACTCCAAAACTCATGTAAGGAGGCCATAAAGCACCTATCTTATGATCTCTCTACTATCTCTAATTGGGGCAGAGAAAACCCTCGTTACTTTCAATGCTTCCAAAACTCAATTTCTCCATCTGTCTACTCGTCGCCCCCTTTCAGAAAACTATGGCTTACTCTTCAACAACATACAAATTAAACCTTCATCATTCTTGGTGTCTTCTTTTCTTCTGCTCTCTCTTGGAAAGATCATATTACCACTCTTTCTAAAACAGCGTCCCAGAAGCTGGGTGTGCTCAACCGCCTCCATAGGTTCTTTACCCCTGCGCAGCTTCTTGCTCTGTACAGGGGCACAGTGCGTCCATGTATCGAGTATTGTTCACACGTGTGGGGAGGATCCTCTCACACAGCACTTCTTGACAAAGTAGAAAAGAAAGCCTTCCACCTCATTAACTCACGTCCACTCACCAATTATCTGCAGTCTCTCTCTATCTCTTCGCTGCAATGTTGCATCTCTCTCGCTATTCTTCCGATATTACAATAATCAGTGTTCATCAGAGCTCCCTCAGTGTATACCACCCCCTCATCGTAGCTCATCGTAGAGCATGTAGCACCCGTCTTGCAACACAATCTCATCCCTACTCTGTGCAACTCTCCATCCCAGGAGTGAAACGTTATTTTCAAACTTTCTTCTATTCAACAGCTGAGCTCTGGAACTCTCTCCTAGAATCAGTCTTTCCCTCTTCCTCTGACTTAAATTGCTTCAAACTCTGTGTGTCCAGGCATTTTGGCTTGAACGCCCCTTGATTTGGCCCTGTCGCTCTTTCAATTCTGGGGGAGACACTCACTACAGGCAGTTCTGACTTATGTCTCCCTCACTCACATAGAACAAAATAAATACAATAAAATAAATATATAATATGAAATTTAAAAGCTCAAAGAAATACTGGATTTATATAATCTATGAAATTATTAGGTTCCTTCCAACAACCAACCATACTCCTAAAATCGATGAATGAAATTTACAAACACATGTGGCAGTCCGTGGATTCGAACCCAGGATGCTCACACCGAAAATCAACACCTTATACATCGCACCACGAAGACAGTTCAAAGACTACACATCAAAAAGTAATAATACCAGGTAGGCGGGTAGGGAGAGCAGGTTAAGGGGGCCCACCTCGCTTTTTTCTCTCTTTCTCTCCCTCTCTCTTTGTCTTGTATCCAATCGGCCCCATTCAGCCTACTGTTTTAAGACGTTTACCCCCATCCAGGTGTCAATATTTTCCTGGCGAGTGATATCGAGCCAGCATATATATATTTTTGTTTTGACAGCAAGCTAAATTTGTACATTTTTTGATAGAAAACTTTCTCCGGCGAAGCCGGATTTCTCCATAGAATGCTGGCTCGTATCGCTCGCCAGGAAGAAATCAACACCTGGATGTGGATAAACGTCTTAAAACAGTTGGCTGAATGGGGCCGAATGGATACAAGCCAGAGAAAGAGAGAAAAGGAGAATACGATAAAAAAAAGCAGGTGACCCCCCTTAAGAGAGCCCACGAGCTGGTAATCTGGTCGATTCCGTAAGCCCTGCCTGGTAGTTGAGGTGAACGAAAGGGGAGAGCATGAGACCAGGCAGTAGACTGGCTGGTAGACAGAGTGAGCCCAGCCAGTCTACCACAAGGAGAGAGGTAGAGAGAGAGACAGGCTAGCAGCAGGACGACCAACCCCATCAGGTAGAGCTGTATGAGGGTTGTTAAAGGGAGACTGACCGTTTGTTTGGTCTATTAATTAATTTATTCATATATTTTTTTAGTTTCCTCCCTAGACCTCCATCAAGCTTAGAAAAACACCCACTAGTCCCTCTTTCAAGATAAATGTGTACATTTTTCGGTAGAAAAATGTCCCGTGCGAAGGCCGGTTCCTCTTAAAACTGCAGGCTCGCCGGGAAATAATTGTCACCTAAATGGCACGAAAGGTCTTAAAATTGACAACAAAATGGGGCAAAAGGTGTTATAATCGCCAAACTAATGGGCCGAACGTCTTATAATCTCAAAACTGGTGGGGCTAAATATTAGGGAGAAGGGGGTCCAGAAAAATGGTCTGCCTCCCCTTAAGTCGGTATACCATCGTATCACATTAATCCAGAGTCTAGTAGGAGTAGCTGCATTTTGGGAGCTGTATTAGGGGAGGTGTGGTGGAGTGGTCTTGTCACTGGACTGGTAATCCAATAGTCCCTGGTTCAAATCCCGATGTATTAATGGGACGATATTGTTGGGATGGAATTTGTGCTGTACCTAGTATCAGTGCATTACCACAAAGCCCACCGACACACGTCAAAAAATACCCTCATTGTTCCCTGATTAAATAGCACTGTATAAATATTAAATGTAACACATATAATTGTGTGTGTATATTGTGACGTCTACCAGCGTTGGCAGAATCGCCTCTCGTTAGCCACTAGCGCTCGCCAGGGACATCGAAATGGGCTACAGTTATCCGAGAATGTTGTTCTTTCTTTCCTAGTAATCGGATTGTCACAGACAGTCCAGTGGTGGTCTTCGTTTTCGTCTGTGACAACGGGTTGTATTTTATATCAACAGTAGTGATAATAGTACCAGCGTGGGAATGAGAAAGACTTTCAGAGCGAGAAGGTAGTGGGTGTCTGAGTCATGCGTGCATTCCTGCCTCTCGCTCGCCATTGGCCGGCGTGTCTTGCTGTGTCACGTGACACCTGCTGTCTTGTGACGTCTCGGCCCGTGATTGGCCGACCATCGCGCCTTTGCGGGCTCCTGTGTAACTTACCTCCTCCATGAGGGTCCCCAGAAGCTGTCCTCATCAGGACAGGCTTGGCGCGCGTGCTTCTAACATCCCCTTGCATACTCTCTCCCGATCACCCCCTTTACCACTGTTTCTCTCACTCGATTCTCTCTTTCCATACTCTAACCTTTATTAACTGCACAACACTCCCCTTGGGTTCTGCATACGGTTTTCATAGCCGGCCCATTGTATTGCATGCGCCGTCCTCAGAGATATTTACATGTACTTAGAATAGGTTTGAGGGTTCTTAGTTAGTATAGGTTAAGAACTTTGTGTGTCTCCATTATTGATTTAGTGTTTCTGCTCTTTTATTTAATGCTAGACTGGGATAAGGTAACTAGTCGTTGTCTCAGATGTGTGTACGGTTTGCCTATACCTACACGACTTCGACCGGTCCTGTGGTAATCTGGGTTGTCTTTTCGGTTGCGTCCTTTGCGAGTGCAGCATTGTGTTGACTGAGGGTTTTGGCCTGTTCCGGTTCCACACTTTGCTGCCTCTTTGCTTGTCTTTAGAGGGTCGCCAGGATAGAACCAGATACTTGTGATCTGGATCTATCAAGAGAGCACCCTAGTCAATTAACGTAACTTAAAGGATGCAGTCTTAAGGACATCGCTAGGCTACGAGCCTGTCTTGCTCACCCCCAGTTCCTTACCTAGAGTATCCCAGCTAGACATTATTAATCGAGTAGACACTTGTTAGTATTTAATATAAGCTCTTTGATATGTATGCATTATTATTCACAGCATTTATTAGTCTAGGTTGTTGTTGAGCCGCACAACCATAGCAGACTGTTTCGTTGATGAGGAAGTACTTCTTTTAGTGTCGAGCATTGCTACCGTTGCGCATTTATAGTATTCTCGTGTCAGTTAACATTATATGTTCTATCTTTTCTATCTATCTATCTATCTACAGTATATGCTCAGGCCCAATCCCCATTTTGGGGGTAGCCGACTCAAGACAGAGCAAGAACAGGGAAAACACAAAAACAACATAAAACAAAAAATAAACACAGATAAAAAACACAAACTCTCACACATCCAGGTCACCCAGGAGAAGACCCAGAGACCAGGGTTACCAAGGTCGCTCCAGCACTCCCCCGGCCCCTGACCACCCGGAGAGGTTCCGATCTCGGCAGGCAGACATGCAGCGGAGCCAAAGCCACAAGCCCTCCCACCACACTTCCAGGCACACCCTTCATATTAATCGTCTCCACGGGCCAGGCGCCTGATGGACTATTATCTAGTCCAACTTGCGCCCGACCCCTTACTCCAAATGACCACGTGTTCACTCAACTATTCACAAACATTCTCCATTCACTCCTGTCCACCACCACTTCCCCTGCCTGATCTATAGTCATTCCTCTATCATCCAAAGCCTTTCTTACACAGTCTCTCCATCTCAATGGGGGTCTTCCTGCCCTTCTATCTCTCCCTGTACCTGACTCACATATTCTCTTTGTAAGCCTTTCATCTCCCATTCGTTCAACATGACCATACCAGCTCAGCACCCTTCTGTCCACTCTGGCTGACAAATGTTCCTGCTGCCCCACTCTCCTACGTATATCTTCATTCCTCAATCTGTCTCTACGAGTAACTCCACACATACTCCTCAAGCAGCTCATTTCCATCACATCCAGCCCTCTTTTCAATTTACACGTGTGGTGGCCTGCCTCCTGCCATTATATAGTTTAAGATACGAGCATCTTATGAGCATCAGACTTTCTTCAGAAGTTTCCAGGTCTATGCTGTAGGACTATACTTCACTTTCTTTCAGATAGGAGTGAAGAGTTTATTGTTGTTTAGAGTAACTGTATTGAAGCATCTTTTTATTGTATTAAATCTTGCAGTGATTTAATTGATCTTTCCATAGATTCCTTTTTATTCATTTTAACGTAACTTGCATCTTGTTTGTTATCAGGCTATACCAGTGTGGGTTAGCCTGAAGTAGAGTACATTTATGCCCAGTTAAGGATACCCCGCTATTGCAGATTAACCCTGGAGGGTATAGGTGTTTTTGTTCGCCGGCATATAAGTTCGAGGGTTTGGATCTAGCGTACCGTTGTTGCATAGTGCCCTATTACTAGTCCAATCATTAAGTGCCCTTGTTTTATTCGTAGTCCCGGTCGTCACAATATAATACAAAATACAATACCATAGTCAGTGTAAGTGGCACATTAATTGCAAATACAAAAAAAAACTTATAAACACACTTACTGAGAGAGAGAGAGAGAGAGAGAGAGAGAGAGAGAGAGAGAGAGAGAGAGAGAGAGAGAGAGAGAGAGTCAATGGGCAGAGAAATTACATATCAGGAATTGTATATAACAACAATAATTGCTTAACAATATTACGAGATAATTTCAGATTGGTAAAATTAGGTAACATGTAGTCCAATCAGTAATATGGGCATCATGTAATACATAACAACAATGGTAGGTTAGTGCATTACATTTTCACAATTCTTAATAATCATAGTACTCAGAAATCATAATTCATAATCATAACCAACTGCTGATAACAAACACAAGTTACAACAACCTCACCTCAACCATCACAACTCACAACAATCTGAGCTCACATTTAACACATTTCGCAACAAACTCTGCTCACATTAATCGCAAGTATTAAAGCCAGTTGTAACTCTGGCCAAATCTCTCATTACTAGCTTGGTTGCAGAGGATATGTAGGTGGTTGCGAAAAATTTACCGTAAGCAACTGGTGTGCTACTTTGGAGGGAAAATTGATTGAGTTTATGTAGCAGTGTGTGTATGAATATGTGTGGTTGGATTAGAAGAGCTATGCGGTTGGCCAAAATATAGTGGATATGTGGGTTGTGGATTTGTAGGATAGTAAGCGTGTTGGTGAGGAATTATGTTGATAGTGGTAGTATGTATTTTATGGGTGATTAGATTAAATTAAATTCAGTTCAATTTTTTATTTGAATAACATATATTTGATAGGTTTTCGCTTGAGGGTGGAACGTCTGGACAAGTTAAACAGATTATATTCAGACAATGTTTGGCTAATGTTGACAGTTTGACTTATACTGGATCCTGTAGTTTAACGAAATAGGGACACTTGGCAATATTTCTTACCGATTTGTGGCATGATGATAAACTACAATAGACTTTATAAGTCAAACTGTCAACATTAGCCAAACATTGTCTGATTATAATTTGTGTCCCTTGTTCAGACGAGTCATTTGAGACTAGTTTGACATCTCTATCACAGTATACAATTTGGGGCAAAAATCAGTGTTTCAGAACGCTAATGGAAATTCATTGAAAAGGGGCTTCCACAGGCACCAGTATGAAGATACAGATTCCCTCCACCCTTTAAAATGTTCCCATTTGGTCTTAGTATGAATGTAGAAAGTGCCTTAGCCACTGTACTAAAACGCGCTCGTTTAAAAAAAAACAGCTTTCTATAATACGGTACCTCAGAACATTTTGAAAACGATACCTCATCAGTTTGGCTTACCCTACAAAACTACTGTATTTCAAGTGAACATAGTACAAAAACCGACAAGAAAAATAATAACACCCTAGACAAGCAGTAATCAGAGTCATACGAGATATGTCAGCTCTAGCCTAGATAAACAGTAAATCAACTCACAAGCTTTCAGAGAACCCTTTTAGAATGTGCAACTATTATCTTGACTCAAACATTATCTGCAAATGAAGTACATAATATTAAACTGATTAACATTTAATAGCTCTTGTGCAATTTCTTGTTTCGGTCCTTATTACAAGTTATTATATGTTAGAGTTAAGCAACAAACTGTTCCTCTGTATATTTTCAGCCAACAGCTGCAACTATCAATAACTTGTTTATTATTATTATTATTATTATTATTATTAGGGGTTCGAGCCCTGCGGGGAACCCCTATTGTAATCATTAAATCTTCTTATTCTTCCAAATTATTTTTCCACGCAGGTTTATACGCAATAACTCCAGAACCGCTTTTCGGATCGGGACCAAACTTTCACATAAGGTGCGTTTTTGTATTGGGCACTTTCGATATGCTAAACATCTAAAATGACCGCCAAACAGGTCCGTGACAGCCGTTTTCCCGAAAAATTTCAAACTTAAATACCGTCTTTCCCACTTAAAGAAAATTATTGGGCTTTGGTATATGGACTCCACTAATAATGCTCCGAAAATGTTATAGAAAAGGTTTTGCTTTTTCACGTGGGTTTTTTTTCCGGCAATCTTGAAAAAAAATTGAATTCCACTTAAAATTCCACATCTTTAAAACTACGCCGATGATCAAAGCCATTTTTGTGTAGTTGGGTGAGACTCGCAATTCCGAACGTTTTGATACCAAAAGAATATAAATGGGTGGAATAGTTTGGCCGCAGCATTGAAAACTGTCTATTCTTAAATTACATTCAAACCGTATTCGGTACCCACACAACGTTTTCAGTCTCCAGTCTATAGGCTTCCACGCATCCCCTAGTTTTGCTTAATAACATAATCGATTAATCATTCAGATCCATAAATTTTTTTTTTTTTAAATCTCTCAAAATAGTTCGAGTCCCTACGAATTCCAACAATTATTTAGCCAACCTACCTATACATACCTACCCTACCAAATAATAATGATAATTAAAATTTATTTTTGGTGAATAGCAGAGTATTGGCTAAGGTTTTAAATAATTCCTCCCTTTGCCAAATGCTTTGTTTAATAACAAAGTTCTAGACCTTCAAAGTTTTGACAATTTTTGGTGTGGTGTGACTTACCTTTCCTCCTCTCTCAAACAGCAAGCAACGGTATCAGGGGTTCAAGAGTATTACATACTTCCATTAATCTATATATAGTCCGGTTTTTACGCAATAACTCCGGAACTGCTTGTCGGGTCGGGACCAAACTTTGACACAAGGTGCATTTTTGTATTGGGCAACTTTTGATATGATATCCAAAATGGTGGCCAGACACGCCCGTGGCAGCTTTTCACACCCAGCCAATCTCGTCCTATCTAATTTTATGTTGAACTCTATTGTTCTTGATCCCACTGTAGGACTCGGTAGCCTATTCCACATATCTACAACTCTGTTACTAAATGAATAGAGGCAGATCCCTTACACACCCAGTCTCTCTCTGTCGCTCGTTTGTTTGCACATCGGTACAAATGAGGCAGATCCCTTACACATGCAACTAAGATGAACAGGGGAATCTGCAGAGAGACAAGTGGCCCACAAAAGGCAGATCCCCTTCACATCCAACCCTTTTCGTCCATATGACTATCTGATTTTATCTTGAAATTCTCTATTGTTCTTGATCCCACTATAGCACTAGGTAGCCTATTTCACATATCTACGACTCTGTTGCGGGAGAGACAGATCCTTTACACAGCCAATATCTCTCTCTGTCTCTCTCTTATTTGCACACTGGTACAAATGAGGCAGATCCCTTACACATGCTACCAAGATGAAAATGGGAGTCTGCAGAGAGCCAATTGGCCCACACATGGCAGATCCCTTTCACAACCAATCCATCTCGTCCTATCAAATTTTATGTTGAAGCTCTATTGTTATTGATCCCACTATAGCACTCGGTAGCCTATTCCACATATCTACAACTCTTTTACCAAGCGAATAGAGGCAGATCCCTTACACAGCCAATCTCTTTCTCTCTCGCTCTTGTTTGTTTGCACACTGGCACAAATGAGGCAGATCCCTTACACATGCAACCAAGATGAAAATGGGAGTCTGCAGAGAGCCAAGTGGCCCATATAAGGCAGATCCCTTTCACACTCAAACCATCTCAAACGTTACCTGTTATTTACACTACTTACTGTACACCCATGTTATCATATACCTGCAACCAAAACACAATTGTAAGAAATAGGAACATAAGAAAATGGGAGTCTGTAGAGAGCCAATTGGCCCACACAAGACAGATCCTTTTCACACCCAACCCACCTCATAAAAACTCTCTCATCTATCTCTGTCTTCCTTACATTTATGACATCCTAGTCTCTCTCTCTCACAAATGAGAACATAAGAAAACCGGAATCTGCAGAGAGCGGATTGGCCCACACATGACATATCCCTTTCACACCCAACCCATCCCGCGGTCTCTCTCTCTCTCTCTCATATTTATTGCTATCTTCCTTACGTTTACGACATCCTATTCTCTCTCGCCATACTCTCTCTCCCTCAAAAATGAGAACATAAAAAAATAAGAAAACAGGAGTCTGCAGAGAGCCGATTGACCTACACATGGCAGATCCCTTTCACACCCAACCCATCTCGTTCTATCTAATTTCAAGTTGAAGTTCTATTGTTCTTGATCCCATTATAGCACTCGGTAGCCTATTCCACATATCTACAACTCTGTTACTAAACGAATAGAGGGAGATCTCTTATACAGCCAATCTCTTCCTCTCTCGCTCTTGTTTGTTTGCACAATCTGTTCCTTCTGTAGTTTCTCCATGCCTGATAAGTTAAATGATCTTTTGATATCTGTGACACAGCTTTTGTATCCAACAAAACCGCTCGAACCCCGGACAACATTGCTTGCAACTTTAATTATTATTTTTATTATTAACGACTAACTGATTATTGCTTTCAAACTCCCTTAAATTGTGATTATACAACGACATTAAGAAATCTAAATGCATCCATTGAATTTTGCATGTGTGATTTCTTCATATTTAGCCTGTTTCTTAGTTTCTCTCATAGTGTTCATCAATGTTATATTCGAGAAACGCCCATGGTACATTATTATGGAATAGGCAAGTAAGACTGTATGTATCCAAGTTGAGTTGAGCTCTTCTTAATTGTGTGTGCTTGGGCATGTGCGTGAGAGAGAGAGAGAGAGAGAGAGAGAGAGAGAGAGAGAGAGAGAGAGAGAGAGAGAGAGAGAGAGAGAGAGAGAGAGAGAGAGAGAGAGACACTACAGATTACTTACAGCTCTTTTATGTTATACCTGCTAAGCCTTTATATGTGGCACTAATATTAATTAAAACTAAGGGAGGAGGGAAGGCAGTAAGACCAATGTCAGTTATTCAGAGAGAGAGAGAGAGAGAGAGAGAGAGAGAGAGAGAGAGAGAGAGAGAGAGAGAGAGAGAGGGGGGGGGGATGACTGGAAAAAGAAAACAATACACTGTATATATATTGCAACAAAACCCACATACCTAATGACGTCTTTTATGCGGGCAGAAATAAAGCATACAATCGTCTTAAAAGCTGTGATGGTAAAGAATGACAATCTGATGGGAGAAAATGGATACAATTGACATTTACTGTGCTTGGATGAGGGTGGATTGGACTCGTCAGCCTTGGTCGGCAGCCTGTCTAGGGGAGTAAGCCTTATACAAATCAGTACTGCTTACCTAAGGGTGAAACAGGTTAGTGGATGGGTTAGCCGCACACCATTGTAGAAAAATAGTGCTAATAAGATACATAAAAGGCCTCAGAGTCGGCCGGACCCTAAATTGAGTGGTCAATCCTGTAAGTCCTTCAGTAAACTGGCATGGTTTGTCTCTCTTACAGGGCATAGGTCCGCTTGGGGGCATTTTGTGTATGGCCACCCTCTTTAAGGGGAATAAGGCGCCCGACAATAGATAGATAGATAGATGAGGGTGGTTTGTAATTATCAGTATTTCCATATTTACACATTTTATCACCCGTCTCCTTTTCCAAACATTATATCTCCCTCGTCCCTCCTACGTGGCCTTTCACAGAATTATAATTAGTGTCGGATCATACTTCACCGAGTTTAATCAGGTATTGGGGGGATACCTTAATATGTCATGGTTCAATGTGAGGAGGTTTGGTAATTTTTTTTTTTTTTTTTTTTTTTAAGAGACAATGAACGGAGGAAGGAAAAACACAGATAAAACAAAAAGGTCCATGTGCCTAAAGGCATCCTCCCTATGAGTTATACAGAGTTACGCAGATACTCATAGCACACAGACCTTGCAGTCCCTACTAGGTGGTCCGGCCTTAACCCTTCCACGCACGGGACGTGAATTTCTCCCTTTCTGGGCTACTTAAAAGCCTTTGTGACCATCAGGGGTTATTACAAACCTTTACTTTTTTATTTCAACCTATGCAGTTGTCTTTGAGTGAGATGTAGGCAGAACACTAATTTTGGAGAGGTAATTATGAGATTGAGATAATTATATTTCTGAATGCTAAACGGCAACCCCTGCGTCCACGCGTGTGTGAAAGGGTTTTAATACTACTGTATGTGTGTATGATAGAGAGAGAGAGAGAGAGAGAGAGAGAGAGAGAGAAAGGAAGATGATTCATTAATGCTAACATATACATTCAATTTTGGAAGCATCTTTAAGTGAGTCCCGTTAATTTTATTAACCCTTACAGTATCATTCTGTCCATTTTATTTTATACTGGCTAATAATGAAATATTTTAGTCAGCTTAAGAAGGGCCTTCAGCAACTAACAGGCTTCAAACTATTTTAATTAACCCTTTTTACTCTCACAAATCCTCCTTAAGCTGCACAAACTTGTCTAAATATATAGCTAGTATAAAATATATAGCTAGTATAAAATATATAGCTAGTATAAAATATATAGCTAGTATAAAATATATAGCTAGTATAAAATGAAATTACATCGCCGCTACAGCAGGGTTTAAGACTTCAGGATCATAGCTTAATAAAGAGTTAGATTCATGAGACTGTTATGGACTCTGGAATATAATGGCAACAGGAAGATTTGATGGCTGTATATAGTTGTGAAGTGGCTGTTATAATAATGCGGTGTAGCAGTCCTTTTGTTGGAGTTTTTATCACGTTAGAAGGGAAGAGAGAGAAAAAATGATATATGACTAGTAATAATATTCCTTTTTCATAATGTATGTATGTATGTATGTATGTATGTATGTATGTACTCAAGTACATACCCCATTGCTGAGGATGGCCGACCCGAAACAGAGCCCGATCAGAAACGACATACAAGGGTTCCAATTCATGGGGTCCGGGACCACTTTCGCATTTCCTTGCCCCTTTCTCTGTCTCGATGAGCAGGAGCATTGCACAAGGGGAGGAGGACTCCTAGCCCCCTGCCCCCAGAAGTTAAAGTAGCACAGTAAAAGAGACAGACAGACTAATGCATATCCATATTTACAGTATGTACACAAATAATGTGTTATTGTTGTATATTTCTATTTTATAGTGACAGATAACCTGACTGTGAAGGCGATAGTAGGGTTGGGTGGTGGGTAATAACGAAAGTGTTTGATGGAAGAGCAATAATGGTTTGCTGGTTTGCACAGGTACTCCACGGTAGCCCTGTCCGTTTCTTAAGGGGCCTTCCCACGTCAAGGACTTTGGGTACTGACTCTCTAGGAGTGTCAAGTCTGTGCTACTCCGTGAGAAATGTCACCGACTGCTTCCGAGTGGGATAAATACACTGAGTAAAATGGGGTAGGACAGACTAACACTCTGTCCTAGTCTGTGTCTTAACAGACTTTGTCAGGAGTGTGACAGAGTGCAGTCGGTTATACATGCCAACTACGTCAGAGTCATTACAGACTAAAACGGGGTAGAACAGACTAGGACAGACTAACACTCTGTTTTAGTCTGAGTTTGTCAGGAGTGTGACAGAGTGCAGTCGGTTGTACGTCGGAGTCATTACCGGGTAGAACAGACTAGGACAGACTAATACTCTGTCCTAGTCTGTGTCTTAACAGACTTTGTCAGGAGCGTGACAAAGTGCAGTCGGTTATACATGCCAACTACATCAGAGTCATTACAGACTAAAATGGGGTAGAACAGAGTAAGACAGACTAGGACAGACTAACACTCTGTGTGCCAATCGCCTCTCTGCAGACTTTCGTGTTTTTTTATGTTAATAGAGACGGCCACCAGTAGGTTATTGAGTATATTTATAGGTATTGCAGCATAATAACTGCAAGATAACCTGTTCAAATGTTATTACATGCGTGTATATGAGTTAGTTTGTTAGTGAGTTGGGCTTATAATTAGGGTTGGGTGTGAGAGGGATCTGCCTTGTGTGGGCCAATCGGCTTTCTGAAGGCTCCCATTTCCTATGTTCTTATGTAAGCCTACCTTACTTAGCCTAACCCTTTCAAGATCCGATTACCTATTTGTTTCCTTTTCTCTGGCTATTGTGAGATAGACATTATATCAGGAAACGATCTGCGGGAGTTTTGGCGGGAAAGGCATGACAGTATATGGAAGAGATAGATTGTGTTTGAAAAGGATCTGCCTTGTGTGTGACAATCACCTCTCTGCAGACTTCCTGTTTTATGTTATGTTAATAAAGCAATGGCAACCAGCAGTTTATTGATTTTATTAATAAGTAGTAAAGCATAATAGCTGCGAGATAGCCTGCTCAAATGTTATTATATGCGTGTATTATATACTATTGAATCTGTGTAACCTACTAATGTGTATACCATTGATGCTATTAAGTGACATGGCGGTGGTGAGTCGAGGAGGACGAGCTTGTGGCTGTTTCCACAGTCCTTATATCTGTAGACTGTGACTGTTCCGAGAGATAACTGCACTCTGACACAACAGAGTGTAACAGACTTGTTAGGAGTCACTAAGACTTGTTAAAACTCTGACAGACTTATTAGGAGTCGGTACCGACTCGATCCGACTTTTCACAGTCGGTACTCAAATTTCAAACAAGTTTGAAAATTTGATTGCCGGCCAGGGGTGTAACCGACTCATTGGTGGTGCTACAGACTCATTAGGGGTACGACAGACTATCTCCAGGACTCCATGGAGACTCCATACAGAGTCACTAGTCGGTTACAGTCGGTTCCACACTCCTTGATGTGGGAAGGCCCCCTTAGTCATTCAGGTGTGACTTTAACCTCATGACACAGGGACAATTGGCAATTAATTCTCCACTTTTGGTAATGTACAATATTGACGAAAATTAGTGGAGGGTGTGAAACAAGCAGTGTCCAAATATCATACTGATCCAACTGTTTGTTAATAAGTTATTCCCGAAAAACGATGCCACACGGCCTCTGAAAGCCATAGAAGTAATATTATTGACTGTAGTACTGCTAAAGGGGGGATGGTTCATTATGTATTCATTATTTTTCTAGTTTCCTCCCTAGACCTCCATAAAAAAAAAAAAAAAAAAAAAAACATCCATTAGATCCCCCTTCTAGATTAATTTGTATATTTTTCGGTAGAAATATGTCCCGGCCGAAGGCCGCATCTTCCAACATTACAGGCTCGCTATCGTTCGCCAGGGAAAAAATCAACACCTAAATAGCACGAAAGGTCTAAATATTGACGAAGAAATCCGCAAGGTCTTAAAATCGACTAACTAATGGGGCAAACATCTTAACATCTGAAAACTAATGGGGCTAAACATGAGGGAGAAAGTGGTCCAGAAAACCGGCCCATCTCCCTTTAAGTCACGCTACCCCTTCTACTCTTCTAGTGAGCACCCTCTTCCAGCCATACCATCCCAGCCGCTATTATTGCTAGCATCTTCTTCACCCCGTTCTTAGATGGGCCGGTATTCTGGACCACTTTCCCCCTCATGTTTAGCCCCATTAGTTTTCAGATGTTAAGATGTTTGCCCCATTAGTTGGTCGATTTTAAGACCTTTCGCCCCATTTCATCGTCAATATTTAGACCTTTCGTGCTATTTAGGTGTCGATTATTTCCCTGGCGAACGATAGTGAGACTGTAATGTTGGAAGAACCGGCCGAAGGCCGGTAAATTTTTCTACCGAAAAATGTACAAATTAATCTAAAAGAGGGATCTAATGGATGTTTTTTATAAATTTGATGGAGTTCTAGGGAGGAAACTAGAAAAATAATGAATACACGCAAAAATCGCCCAAAAAGTGAATCAATCCCCCCTTAAACTGCACAAAACCGTCTAAATATAGTTAGAATAGAATTAAAATGACGTCGCCGGTACAGAAGGGGTTAAGTCATGCTCCCCTCCCCCCCCCCCTCCCCTTCTACTCTTGTAACATTCCATTGAGCGCCCTCCTTCCAGCCATGCCATCCCAGCCGCTGTTATTTAACTGTCTTCGTGGTGCGATGTATAAGGTGTTGATTTTCGGTGTGAGCATCCTGGGTTCGAGTCCACGGACTGCCACATGTGTTTGTAAATTTCATTAATCGATTTTAGGAGTATGGTTGGTTGTTGGAAGGAACATAATAATTATTTACTATCATCTTCAGTGGTGATGGGCTGGTCTATCAGAGTGAGAACTGAGCGATCTCTGCCATACCCATAGCTTACTCTGACTGCTCCTTTTACTTATATATTTTCTAGATCTCAAGTGACTGCGTCTCTCTTCCGTGGTTTGACCTCCCAATCTTCCAAGATTGGAAGCCAAAGCGTCACATTTTTCCTTTGCCCCTCAACTTTCTCTTCATAATTGCTGAGGGGCACAGGGCCCTGGGTGGGGCTTTGGTTTCCCGGGCGTTTCCGCACCCTCCTCAGTTCCCCGCCATGGAGTGGCTTCGGTCACCCAGGCTTTATTGTGGTCGGCAGGGAGGGTTCTGTGGGGGCGCTCGGTTATGGCCTTGGCCTTGCTCAGGGACTTGGGGCTGTTCGGCCAGGCAGCTTGGGGAACAACAACAACAACAACTATCATCTTCACCCTTTTCTTAGCTCTACTTAAGGGAGCCCATACCTCGCTTTGTTTCTCTTTCTCTCCCCCTCTTTGGTTTGTATCCATTCGGCCCCATTCATCCTACTGTTTTAAGACGTTTAACCCCATGCAGGTGTCAATATTTTCCTGGCGAGCGGTAGCGAGCCAGCATATATATATTTTTGTTTTGACAGCAAGCTAAATTTGTACATTTTTCAATAGAAAAATGTCTACTGCGAAGCCGGATTTCTCCATACAATGCTAGCTCGCTATCGCTCGCCATGAAGAAATCGACACATGGATGGGGATAAACGTCTTAAAATAGTTGGCTGAATGGGGCCGAATGGATACAAGCCAGAGAAAGAGAGAAAAGGAGAGAAAGAGAAAAAAACAGGTGACCCCCCATAACTCTTTACTCCGAGAGATCCTTCGGTAACTAAGCAAAATACTCAGGCTATTAACAGAAAAATCTATCTATCTATCTATCTATATGCTCAGGCCCAATCCCCACTTTTGCTTTTTTTTATTTATATTTTCCTCTATTTTATAATTATTTTTTGTTTTTTACGTATTTTCTTGGGGGTGGCCGACTCAAGACAGAGCAAGAACAGGAAAACACAAAACAACGAACAAACACAGACAAAACACAAAATTCACACACATCTAGGTCACCCAGGAGAATACCCAGAGACCAGGGTCACCAAGGTCGCTCCAGCACTACCCCGGCCTCCTAATATTAATTATATTATCGGATTGAATGGATCCTAACTATCAACCCAAGTAATTTGTCTCTACCTCATTATTGGCTTTTTGTTGGAGCTTTGTTTTATGATAAGTAAAATCAAGGTATCGTTCTGCTTAGTTACAGTTTCCCTTGTACCCCTTCTCCCAATTCTCTCCAAGAAGCAATGTAATCTTGATTCCCCATTTCCCTCTCTATTCCTCCTCCATAGATGTGTGTGAATATTGTTTTTTGTTGTGTTTTGTCCCTATTCTTGCTCTGTTTTGATCCCTCCCCTGCAAAAGAAAACAAAAAAATAATAATAATAATACAAATATTAATAACAATAATAATAATAATAATAATCATAAAATAGGAAAAGTGGGGATTTGGCTTGAGTATATAGATAGATTCCTCCATATATATATTCCCTCCATATATATTCCCTCCATATATATATTCCCTCCATATATATTCCCTCCATATATATTCCCTCCATATATATATTCCCTCCATATATATATTCCCTCCATATATATATTCCCTCCATATATATATTCCCTCCATATATATATTCCCTCCATATATATATTCCCTCCATATATATATTCCCCTATATATTCCCTCCATATATATTCCCTCCATATATATATTCCCATATATATATTCCCTCCATATATTCCCTCCATATAATATTCCCTCCATATATATATTCCCCATATATAGTCCCTCCATATATATTCCCTCCATATATATATTCCCTCCATATATATTCCCCATATATATCCTCCATATATATTCCCTCCATATATATTCCCTCCAATATATTTCCCTCCATATATATCCTCCAATATATATTCCCTCCATATATTCCCCATATATATCCCTCCATATATATATTCCTCCATATATTCCCATATATATTCCCTCCATATATTCCCTCCATATATATATTCCCCATATATATTCCCTCCATATATATTCCCTCCAGATATATATTCCCTCCATATATATTCCATATATATATTCCCTCCATATATATTCCTCCATATATATTCCCATATATTCCCTCCATATATATTCCCTCCATATATTCCTCCATATATTCCCTCCATATATATTCCCTCCATATATATTCCCTCCATATATATCCCTCCATAATATTCCCTCCATGTATATTCCCTCCATATATATTCCCCCCATGTATATTCCCTCCATGTATATATTCCCTCCATATATATTCGCTCCATATATATTCCCTCCATATATATTCCCTCCATATATATTCCTCCATATATATTCCCATATATATTCCCTCCATATATTCCCTCCATATATATTCCTACATATATATTCCTACTACATATATATTCCTACATATATATTCCTACTACATATATATTCCTACATATATATTCCTACTACATATATATTCCTACATATATATTCCTCCATATATATTCCCTCCATATATATTCCCTCCATATATATATTCCTCATATATATTCCCTCCATATATATTCCCAGATATATATTCCCTCCATATATATTCCCATATATATTCCCTCCATATATATTCCCTCCATATATATTCCCTCCATATATATCCCTCCATATATATTCCCTCCATATATATTCCCTCCATATTCCCTCCATATATATCCATATATATTCCTCCATATATATTCCCTCCATATATATTCCCTCCATATATATTCCCTCCATATATATTCCCTCCATATATTCCCTCCATATATATTCCCCATATATTCCCTCCATATATTCCTATATATATTCCCTCCATATATATTCCCTCCATATATATTCCCTCCATATATATCCCTCCATATATATTCCCTCCATATATATTCCCTCCATATATTCCCTCCATATATATTCCCTCCTATATATTCCCTCCATATTATTCCCTCCATATATTCCCTCCATATATATTCCCTCCATATATATTCCCTCCATATATTCCCTATATATTCCTTCCATATATATTCCCTCCATATATATTCCCTCCATATATATTCCCTCCATATATATTCCCTCCATATATATTCCCTCCATATATATTCCCTCCATATATATTCCCTCCATATATATTCCCTCCATATATATTCCCTCCATATATATTCCTTCCATATATATTCCCTCCATATATATTCCCTCCATATATATTCCCTCCATATATATTCCCTCCATATATATATTCCCTCCATATATATTCCCTCCATATATATTCCCTCCATATATATTCCCTCCATATATATTCCCTCCATATATATTCCCTCCATATATATTCCCTCCATATATTCCCTCCATATATATTCCCTCCATATATATTCCCTCCATATATATTCCCTCCATATATATTCCCTCCATATATATTCCCTCCATATATATTCCCTCCATATATATTCCCTCCATATATATTCGTTGTTCTCCAGTTTCATGTCACCCACCATTTACTGCGCTTCCCTCCTACTGACATTCTTTTCAACTTTATTTCTTCTTTCATCACTCACTCTTTTACTTTCTCTCGTCTAAGACTAACACTGATGCTCTCGCTGCACCAACACCTGCCTCTTACCAAAGTTAACTCTGCTCTCAGTGTATAAACCTTAAGCATACACCTGGGGCCTCATTCGCAATTAAAGGGGAGGCAGTCGTTTTTTCTGGTCCCCTTTCTCCCTCGTGTATAGCCCTATTAATTATGGGATTTCAAGACATTCGCCCCATTAGTTTGACGATTTTCAGACCATTTGCCCCATTTATTTGCCAATATTAAGACCTTTCGTGCCATTTAAGTGTCGATGTTTTTCCTGGCGAGCGATAGCGAGCTTGTATATGAAGAGAAAACGGCCTTCGGCCGTGAACATTTTCTACCGAAAAATTTACAAATTTATATCGAACGGGGGTCTTGTGAGTGTTTTTTTAAAGTTTGATAGAGGTTTAGAGAGCATACTAAACCCCTTCCGAACCAGTAAATTATGCTGCACAATACCGTCTGAGCTCCCTTAACTCTGCTCTCAGTGCATAAACCTCAAGCATACACCTGGGGCCCCATTCACAATTTAACCCCTTCCTTACCGAGGATATATTTTGTGTTATTCCACCTATGTTTAGACGATTTTATGCAGCTTAGGAGGAAACCGTGGTAGAAAACATTGGATAATCGAGATAGTCTGAAGCATTTTAATTGTTACACGTCCTCCCTAAGCTGGATAACATCGTCTAATAATATCCAGATTATAATGACAAGAACAACTTGGTACTAAAGGAGTTAACACGCAAAGCTAATTAATACACGAACTAACATGTAAGCACACACACACACACACAACCACCCACACACACACAACCACCCACACCCACCCACCAACTCACACACACACACACACACACACACACACAACGACCCACACCCACCCACCAACCCACACACACACACACACACACACAACGACCCACACCCACCCACCAACTCACACACACACACACACACACGGGCTAGCTTGTCCTATTGTATTGGTAGGACTACAATGGTACCACCCAAGGCATGAACTAGGGACAAATGTAGTGGAAATTTTATTTATTTTTATTTTATTTGTTTTCTATGTGAGTGAGGGAGACAAAATGCAGAGATGCCTGTAGCGAGTGCCTCCCCCAGAGTTGAAAGAGTGACAGGGCCAAAATCAAGGGACCTTCGAGCCAAAATGCCTGGACACACGGAGTTTGTTGTAATAAGCCACCATAACATTTTAGTATATTCGTAATATTGAATATAAAGGGTCGTGCCGATTTCAAACAATATTACATATTTTTTATATCAACTTTACACTATACACTATGTCAAGCTGTGAGAACATTTAACTCTCTTAAGGGGGGTGACCTGTTTTTGTTCTGTTCTTTTCTATCTTTCTCTGGCTTGTATCCATTTGGCCCCATTCAGCCTACTGTTTTAAGACGTTTATCCCCATCCAGGTGTCAATCTTTTACTGGTGAGCGGTAGCGAGCCAGCATATTTTTTAGTTTTGTTTGACAGCAGGCTAAATTTGTACATTTTTCGATAGAAAAATGTCTCCGGCGAAGCTGGATTTCTTCATATAATGCTGGCTCGCTATCGCTCGCCAGGAAGAAATCGACACCTAGATGGGGATAAACGTCTTAAAATAGTTGGCTGAATGGGGCCGAATGGATACAAGCCAGAGAAAGAGAGAAAAGGACAGAAATAACAAAAAGCAGGTCACCCCCCTTAATATACAAGGCAGCGTTTCTTAATTTTAATCAGACTATCAGTAGACATATATTTTGCATAGGTAGACATTGTATCAGAGTGATGATCATATCATTTTTGCCCCTTTGATTGCTAGCGTTGAGTCCAAAACTGCATACAATCGTCAAATATTAAGCAAAACATAACGAAGATTCACGTCATCATATTCAGAAGTGGTTAACCCCTTCTGTACCGACGACGTCTTTTCAATAGTATTTTAGCTATTTTTAGACGATTTTGTGTAGTTTAAGAAGGATCTGTGGCAGTCAAAGGGTTAAGCGAGATAGTTCACAGCCTGTTAATTACTAGAGGCCCCTATGAAACTGAAAAAATCGTCTAATGGTAGCGAGGAAAAATGATAAAAGACATCGCCGGTAAAGAAGGGGTTAATGATATCACTCATGCACATCACTTGTCCCAGGTACTGTGCATATCTTAGCAGTTTTGCTTGGTGACTTCGACTGAAATCCCGGGGTCCAATCCTGCTTAGGCCATGGTGACTGTACAGTATATGCAAAAAGAAGTTCCTTGAGCATGGGTGCAACATTCCACCACTAAAGAGGACTTAGAATTGTCTACCACTATTACAGAGGACTTAACCCGAGGAGCGCGCAATTGAGGTGTTTAAAAGAGCCGTGTATGCAAAAAAAAAAAAAAATCGATTCAGACAGCATTCGTTATATCTACCATATAAACCATAATTTCTTCTCCATGTGCGTTTATTTTACTTATATGATGAACATATGAACAAGAAAGACCAGAAAATATGTGTAAACAGCAAATATTTAGTGAACAAATTATATATGTGGTGGGAGGGGGTGGATGGAGGCGAGAGAGAGCGTGCAACATAGGTCTGCTTGCTGGGCCTGCTTGAGGCACACCTGACCCTCCCAGGTTGTCCCAGCTGTCATCCGCGGATGTGAAGAGGAGGAGGGAGTGTAACTCACCATATTTAATACGGGGGAAGAAAGGAATGACGAAAATAAGAGGAATAATAGCCAATAATTTAGGAGGGGAGAAAGGGGGGGAAGGAGAGGGAGGGGGGGGGGACACATTTAGGGAAGAGGAAGGAGGTATTGGAGAACGATTATACTACCTAATCACATATTGCTTCCATTTGAGTACCTGTGCGGCATTTTTTTGGTATATTTTTATGGGCTGTCTTCTGTGAGGCCTATCGCGTACGCTATACAGATACTTCTGTGAAGCCTATCGCACTAATGGGTTAAAATCATCTTCCACTGTTACGGAGGACTTAGAATTCTTGCAGCCCATATCGCCATCCCAGCTCCTGATGCACCGTCGCTGCTGCCATATTGACTTCCGAGCATCATCATAACCACCCTCGGAGACCCGTGGTGGGACTACGCCCTTCACATAACTGTACAGGGCGTCCCAAAGTAGGTGTGCCAAACTTCGGGATTTAGTTATAAAATATATTCTAAGCGTAAAGTCTTCTATAACCCCCCCCCCCCTGTTACTACCCATGGCTCATGCAATCCAATCTTAAATAGATTTGAATCAGTAAAGACTGTAAAGGGTACTGGGTAGGAGTAATTACTGCCTGGTAAGGACTTACAGTACATTGGTGTGAATAGACATTATTTTATCAATGAACTATATATGGAGTCAATCCGTTTTTGTGTAACATTTTTGCTGGAATATAAATATTAATGTGGAACTGAATTAAATAAGTTTGAATGCTTAACATTGATACATGTGTGTTTGTAAAACTGAAATATGTATAATCATATTTTGTAAATTGTAAATTTTACATAGTTTATATATATTTACTTAATTAAATCATACTGT
This sequence comes from Paralithodes platypus, assembly GCA_032716605.1. Classification (NCBI taxonomy): domain Eukaryota; kingdom Metazoa; phylum Arthropoda; class Malacostraca; order Decapoda; family Lithodidae; genus Paralithodes; species Paralithodes platypus. The sequence continues at coordinate 35,896,228 of CM064501.1, read as the reverse complement.
TATCTTAGCATTGAATAATGTTACATCATAATTAGGTAACTGTTTTAGCAGTGCGTAATTTACAAATGACGTGTTTTTTAATTTATTTATTATAGTATTGACTATATTTGATATCCATTTCCAACAATATTTGGCTACATTTTAAAATGCTATCGTAAATTGAATAAACGTAGCATTTGTTTAACTTTGAAGGGCTACTCCATCAATTCTATCTATATCAATCTAACCATCCACATCTCTCCCACCCCCCCCAATGCATACGTGTAAATATGCATACACACTTGCATATACTGTAGATTGTGTATGTATACAAATATACACACACATATACATACAACATACACATGCACACACATACATACCGTAAGAGAGAGAGCGAGAGATAAACAGACACAGACATGATAGATAAGGGGTGAAGTTACTTACAAATAGGTCTCCAGTTCCATGCATGCATAGAATCACCCCAAACACCCCAAGGCAGCCCTTCAAGGCAAGAGCAGCCAATCCAGAGACTAGATATGACGCTCTGGTATCACGCAGCTACCAAGAAGCTGAAATGGGCTAAATCAGATGAACGGTGGCCCAGATTTACGTCATCTCCAATTTAGTCGCCTCTTACGACATGCAGTAGACACGTGAGACATATTGTTTTATTTCCTCTACCACTTGGGTAGAGGCCCCCCTAACCCCCTGGGGCTACTGTGCTATTATATGTTTTCACTTATGTCAGTTACATATTTGTCTCAAATCAAATAGCATTTTGCAGTGTAAGAGGAGTGACCAAACTAAATTATATTTCTCTCAAATGCCAATATATCCTTGTTTCTTTCTTTATATATGAAGTGTGAAAATATAATCAGTTTCTATGGAATGAGGGAAGGGACTAGCCAAATTGATGCTGTATAAACATAATCACTTATTGTGCTCCTATATCATAAATTAATGTATGTTGATTAAAACACATACTATTCATCAACATTGTATTTAATATTTCACATTCAGTCTTGAATTATTCTATGAACATCTAAGTACATACGTATACATTAAACAAACATACTGTGGCAAATAAGTATTTAATTCTGGATTGTTCGTAAACCAATGGAAACATTCTTTCGTCAAACTGGACTTTCCATTTTGCCTTTATGTACATTAGTCTTCTGTTCTTCTATCTGTCCGTTACTTGTCTTCCTACACTGCCGCTGCTCCATTGTCAACTCTGATGCCTTAGAGAAAGAGTTGAGCCCTGAAGAAGACATGTTCGTAGGGCTCTTAGGATTCGAAGCATGCTCAGGAACATCGCAAGGCAGTGGCGTGAAGGATGAGTCTTCTCTTCTGACTAATAAAGAACCCTGGGGGTTAAATAAGGGGTCAGAGGAGTGGACAGGTGAACTGGAAGAGCAAACGATGGGATGTAAGATATGGAGAGATGTGCAAGAGGTGTGAAGTGTTGGATCAGAGAGATGGATGGACTGGCGTGAGGGGTTTAAAGATAGTTGTAGGGGCAGGAGGGAGGAATCTACTGTGTGAGGGCATGTAGGGAGGTGGAGGCAGGAATGAAGGTACGGTTGTAGCTCTGGCCGGCTACAGCTTGGAGTTCTGGGCACCAGCGCAACCTATGGATGATAATATAATTGTCAGCTCATTAATTGTGTAACTTTTTTATTGAAAAGTTCATTACAATTTGTAGTGTATTCTTTGACGATAAATCTCTTTGTTTTCCCTTTGAATAATATATATTCGTCTATGCTTGACAGCAAATATTTCTTGGACATTGATATATATATATATACACACACACACACACACGCACACACACACATGCACACACACACACACACATGAACAGTTAAAATCAGCTACGATGTTAAATATTTAATATTATTAGCACATAATTAATCTTGCTAAACACTTACCTGTGCGTTCTGGTGATGGGAGTGGTAAGGCACAGTAGAAACAAGAGCAGAGTGGGTGTGAACTGTGGAATCCTGCAGCTGTGAGAGACTATGGCTGTATCTGTGGACAACTGCACACTGCACAGCTTCTTGAGTGTTGTGGGTGGACAGCTGGTCAGGGTTGGTAGTACACATCAGCTGGGTGTACTCTGTTTCACTCTCTAACGGGATGTTGCTGCCGTGAAAGACTGATTGTATGGATGACGGGGCAGCAGCTGATATTGTGGCTGGGTTCCCATAACCAATGCCACCACCAGGATCTACAAATATAAGATTTTATATAACCTGGAATAAATAAATTACGTACACTAAATCATAAATAACATATTACTACATGAATCATATATATATATATATATATATATATATATATATATATATATATAACACTAATTAGAGGCAAGATTCCACTTCTAAGCTACAATAAATACATTTCATATGATTGTCTGAGTGGAATTAATGTTTGGAGTACTATTTTTAAAGTATAAGAAGGCCACAAAAGGCAAAGTTGCCTGTCAGAGTGTCCCCCCACAATCTTAAGAATAACAGAGAGCCAAATTCAAAGTATGTTAGTAAAACTATCTGGTCACACACATATTGAAGCAGTTTCAGTCGTATAATGAGGGAAAAATGAATCGAGGGAGAGAGGTCCAAAGTTTATTTAGGACAAAAGGGACAAACCCACAAATTTACTATTGGTCCTGTAAGATGTAATTATATTTGTTTCTCAGTGGCGTGAGAGGGACCAGCACAGGAATATTTTGTTGAGAATTATTATGTTTTTTACACCAACCAACTTCACATCTAAACTCAATTAATGAAATCAACAAATACATGTGGCACTCCGAGGATTCGAACCCAGGATACTCACATCGAAATTCCGCTCACTATGCATTACGCTATCAAGACAGCAAAGTTTGTGCCAGAGTTGAGTATTCAGAAAAGTCTACATTGAGAACACAGGAGTAAGAGAGTTTGTTGTCTACATAAACACAACATTCACAAATGATTTGGAAACTAAGTGTGGGGAGCAATAGGGAATCAGCGTTAAGGGAGCCCACCTCGTTTGTTTTCTCTTTCTCTCTCTCTCTCTCTTTGGCTTGTATCTATTCGGCCCAATTCAGCCTACTGTTATAAGACGCGTACCCCCATCCAGGTGTCAATATTTTCCTGGCGAGCGGTAGCGAGCCAGCATATACTGTATATATATTTTTTGACAGCAAGCTAAATTTGTACATTTTTTGATAGAAAAATGTCTCCGGCGAAACCGGATTTCTCCATACAATGCTAGCTCGCTATCGATCGCCAGGAAGAAATCAACACCTGGATGGGGATAAACGTCTTAAAACAGTTGGCTGAATGGGGCCGAATGGATACAAGCCAGGGGAAGAGAGATAAGGAGAGAAAGATAAACAAAAAGCCGATGACCCCCCTTAATAACTAACCTGGCGTGATAGGAATGAGGTCTGGGTGGAAGTGGGGAGAGCAGTAGGGCAGCAGTGGGGTGTCTTCCTCCTTGTTGACCACAGACAGACTCTTGGAGGGTTGTGGAGGAGGTGTGGGAGGTCTGGAGGGGCAGGACCGATGTTGTATCATCACCACAGTAACGATGATCACTCCGATGACTATCAGTACACCCGCCACCACACCAGCACCCACACTTACCCCAACGGGCAGACTCCACCCTTCATCCCTCTTTAGGGTCGGTTCTGTTATAAGGAATTGCTAGTGTCATACTATAGTCTATTTGCTGTAAGTAGGCGAAAAATCCTGACCTCTAACCTCTGTAACTAAAATACGACTAGAGTAATCAAGTTTATATTTCTACTATTTAGGAAGAGTCAGTCAAGGAATAGATGTGGACATATACAGCCAGTTTGCTCAAGCCCTTTTTGAGTTACAGAGGATAAAGGTCATGGTTTCTCGCCTACTTACAGCGAATAGACTATAGGTGTCTACATTTCGCTTTGACCAGAGTATTATATTTCAAAACACGTCATGTCATGAATATTGTAAAATATAACTTAAAGTATAATATATTTTGTTTACTAGAAACATAATGTGGATTGCATAAAACAGTACAGTATATGTAAAACTGTATAACCAATGCCCTTACAAGTTAGAATATTTGTTCATTTATCTTGTAATAATAATAATCGGTGTCATAACTCACCTGTACTAGCCTGTAGAGTGTTAAAGGTCACAGTAATAGTAATATGAATCACTGTATTAGCCTGTAGAGTGTTAAAGGTCACAGTAATAGTAATAGGAATCACTGTACTAGCCTGTAGAGTGTTAGAGGTCATAGCAATAGTAATAGTCATCACTCACCTACACTAGCCTGTAGAGTGCTAGAGGTCACAGTAATAGTAATAGGAATCACTCACCTGTACTAGCCTGTAGAGTGTTAGAGGTCACACTACCCCGTAGAGTGTTAGAGGTCACAGTAATAGTAATAGTAATAGGAATCACTCACCTGCACTAGCTTGTAGAGTGTTAGTGGTCACAGTAATAGTAATAGGAATCACTGTACTAGCCTGTAGAATGTTAGTGGTCACAGTAATAGTTATAGTCATCACTCACCTACACTATCGTGTAGAGTGTTAGAGGTCACAGTAATAGTAATAGTCACCACTACCTACACTAGTCTGTAGAGTGTTGGAGGTCACAGTAATAATAATAATAATAATCTTCTGGTTACTTATATAGCGCCCGTATCTCCTCCTTCGAGGATTCACAAGCGCTTGGCTCTCTTTAGTCTACCAGAGACCAGTACCCATCCCCCTTGCTCATAGGGAGATGGTAACCGCCGGCTGTATCCCAGAAAACTTTTCAATCTGAGCGGGGATTGAACGCGAGACCTTCAAGGTGGGAATCAGGCAAGCTATCAACTGAGCCAGCCGGGCAGCCGGTGACTAGTAATAGTCAGCACTCACCTTCTCACTCACCTTCTTTGTGCCTCATTTACACTGAGAGCAATCCAGCTAGCTCTCACAAACACCTCCTCCTCCTATCCACTTCACTACACTAAACATGCACACCACACTTCATTCCTCCACACCAAAATTAAAAAAAAAAAAATGATGAATTGTAGCCCAGCCTCGGAGTCCCCAGGGAGGGGGACCATAAATGCCCCCTCACCCGACCGACCATCCCCTGACGACCCCACACAATTACCTGGACCTCGGCCTGTTACTCTTTCTATTAATTTCTGCAACATTCGCGGACTTTCCTCTAACTTTCACTCTGTTGAGCACCATCTCTCCTCCTACAAACCTGATCTTCTCTTCCTCACCGAAACTCAGGTGTCTGTAGCAACTTCCAGCAACCCCTTCTCTGTATCCTCCTACTTTCTCTATCCTAGTTTCAAAGCCAAAGGCGGATGTTGTGCATATGTGCACAACAAACTCATTTGCTCTCGTGTTCCCGATTTCGACTCCTCTGAATTCTCAACTTTATGGCTCAAACTTTCCTGTCATTCTCTTACTAAATATTTCTGTGCTGTCTATCTTTCCCCTAACTCTACCAACTTTCCGAAATTCTTTGACTATCTAAACTCTACAGTGAAACACATTCTATCCATTTCTCCTTTCTCAGAAATCTCCATCTTAGGAGATTTCAACGTTCACCACCGCCATTGGCTCTCCCCTCACACTACTGATCCACCTGGTGAACAAGCCTACGTCTTTTCTATCCTAAATGACCTAGAGCAGTTAGTTCAGCAACCCACCCGTATCCCGGATCGCATCGGAGATCGGCCCAACATTCTTGACTTGTTTCTAACTTCTAACCCTTCTTCTTATACTGTCGATCTTTTCTCTCCTCTGGGCTCCTCCGACCATAAACTTATCTCTGTCACCTGTCCTATCTCTCCAGTACAGCCACCCGATCCTCCTAGCCGGCGGCGCTTGTGGCACTTTGGCGCTGCCGACTGGGAGGCTCTTCGGCAGTACTTCTTTGATTTCCCATGGAATGATTTCTGCTTCCATGGCCGAGGACCCTCGGAGAGTGCTGAACGCATTACCGAGGTAATCCTATCGGGCATGGAAGCATACATTCCATTCTCTTTCTCTCAGACTAATGCTAAAAATCTTGGTTTACTCACGCCTGTTCTACTGCTGTCCGCAATAAGGAGGAAGCATTCAAACGGTACCGACACCTTAAAACTCAAGACTCTCATTCTTCATATGTTTCTGCCCGGAATCAAGCCAAATCTGTTCTTCGACTTGCCAAACACTCTTTCATCAATAATAAATGCACTGAACTATCCAACTCTAGCTCTTCCCAAGCTTTCTGGTATCTAGCCAAAAACCTCTCCAACAATTTCTCTTCCTCGTCTTTCCCTCCCCTTTCCCACTCTGATGGCACAACCATCACTTCTTCCTCTGACAAAGCTAAACTCTTCGCTCAAACTATTGCTAGAAACTCCACCTTGGATGATTCTGGTGCTATTCCTCCCTCTCCGCCCTCCTCTCTCTTACTTTTGCCTAATATCCTAATCTCTTCTAAAGATGTACTTTCTACCCTCTCTGGGCTTAACACTAATAAGGCGTACGGTCCGGACGGTGTTCCTCCTGTTGTTCTCAAAAACTGTGCTTCCGTGCTGACTCCCTGCCTAGGCAAACTCTTTCGTCTCTGTCTATCCTCTATCGTCTTCCCTTCATGCTGGAAGTTTGCTCACATTCAACCTGTCCCAAAGAAGGGTGACCGCTCTCAACCCTCCAACTATCGTCCAATTGCTCTTATCTCTTGTCTTTCTAAAGTTTTTTGAAACTATTCTTGCTTCCAAATTTCTTAAGCATTTCTCTTCTCATAATCTGCTCTCAGATCGCCAGTATGGCTTCCTTAACACCTTACGAGCGGCCTATGCGGTTTATTTATGTGTACCGCACAGCGGGGTGTTTTTAGCCAAAATAGGGCTGTTTACGTGATCATTTTCATGCCTAAATAAGACCCAGAACGTAAAACAAGTACCTATCCCTGAAAGGGCATAAACAGAGCTTTCGAATGACACCATAACGATCCTTGTATGATGGATAGTTTTCTTGCAATAACCGTGCAACGCGAGTGCAAAAAGCAGGTAATTCGGTACTTTCAGTACATAATTGAGTATGTAGCGAGTGAGAGAGGGAGGAGGGAGCTGAGATTTGTGTCAGTAGGTTCGCCGCGGTGGTCTGGAGCAGTCATACGCTCGCTAGTCTCCTGCCACCACTTGTCTCTCTCTCTCAGCCACATTACGTGCTGAAATTGCCACTCGACCTATGTCGAGCGCCGCCACATAGTCCAGCTTTATTTAACTCGACTTATGTTGCTCGCCGCTAAATAAGGGTTAAGGGTCGCTCTACTGGTGATCTTCTTTCATATCTTACTAACTCTTGGTCATCCTCCTTCCGGGACTTCGGTGAGACTTTTTCTATTGCACTAGACATATCGAAAGCCTTCGATAGAGTCTGGCATAAATCTTTAATTTCAAAACTACCCTCCTTCGGTTTCTATCCCTCCATCTGTGCCTTTGTCTCTAATTTCCTTTCCGGCCGTTCCATAGCCGCGGTTGTGGACGGCCATTGTTCACTTCCTCACCCTATAAACTCCGGTGTTCCTCAGGGCTCTGTTCTATCTCCTATTCTCTTTCTAATTTTTATAAATGATCTCCTTAACTGTACCTTAATTCCCATCCATTCATACGCAGACGACTCAACCTTACACTACTCCATTAGTTTTTCAGAACGCCCCAGCCAGCAATCCCTCAACGACAAACGTAATGAAGCCATAGAACTCTTAAATTCTGATCTAAATACTATTTCCAATTGGGGCAGAGAAAACCTTGTTAACTTTAATGCTTCCAAAACCCAATTTCTCCATCTATCTACCAGTCAGGATCTCCTAGCGGACTATCCCTTATTCTTCAACAATACAAAAATCAACCCTTCATCTTCTCTCAATATTCTTGGTGTCTCTTTTTCTTCTGCTCTCATTTGGAAGGACCATATTACCAGTCTTGCTAAGGCAGCCTCCCAGAAGCTGGGTGTGCTCAACTGCCTTAGGGGGTTCTTTTCCCCTGCACAGCTTCTTGCTCTGTACAGGGGCATAGTGCGCCCTTGTATTGAGTATTGTTCACATGTGTGGGGAGGTTCCTCTCACACCGCTCTCCTAGACAAAGTTGAAAGGAAGGCCTTTCGTATCATTAACTCCCGTCCACTCACCAACTCTCTGCAATCTCTCTCTCTCCACCGCAATGTTGCATCTCTCTCGCTATTCTATCGCTACTATAATAATCAGTGTTCCTCAGAGCTATCCCAGTGCATACCACCTCCTTTACGTAGGGCACGTGGTACCCGTCTTGCAACTCAATCCCACCCCTACTCTGTGCAACTCTCCAACCCAAGAGTGAAACGTTACTCTCAAACTTTCTTCTACTCAACAGCTGAGCTCTGGAACTCATTCCCAGAATCAGTCTTTCCCTCTTCCTATGACTTAAATTGCTTCACACTCCGTGTGTCCAGGCATTTTGGCTCGAACGTCCCTTGATTTTGGCCCTGTCACTCTTTCAACTATGGGGGAGGCACTCGCTATAGGCAGTTATGCCTTTTGCCTCCCTCAATCACATAGAAAAAAAAAAAAAAAAAAAAAAAAAAAAACTACACTAGTCTGTAGAGTGTTAGAGGTCACAGTAATAAAAGTAATAGTCACCACTCACCTACACTAGTCTGTAGAGTGTTAGAGGTCACAGTAATAATAGTAATAGTCACCACTCACCTACACTAGTCTGTAGAGTGGTGTTAGAGGTCACAGTAATAATAGTAATAGGAATCACTCACCTGCACTAGCCTGTAGAGTATTAGTAGCCACAGTTCTGGTGAGGACCTGGAGGTGTGTGGGCCGTGAGGCACCTCGATGGTTGACTCCCGCTACCCCCACCAGGTAGGTTGTGGCTGGACGCAAGCGGCTTACGGTAAACTGCGGTGACACCTCCGTCATCTCCACTGTTGGCTGTTGCGACCCCAGGGGAAACATCTGGTGGTGGGCATATCAGAAATACAATGATTATAATTGTCTATCTATCTATATACTCAAACCGAATCAATTTTTGTTTGTTTTATTTATGTGTCTTATTTTTTTGTTTGGGAAGGGGGGGGGGGGACTCAAGACAGATCAGTAATTGTAACTTTCAATTTTTCATTGAGTTGCATTATTGACTACCATTAAAGCAGTATAATTATGATATAATAATCATATAATATACTGTAATATAATATAAAATAATAAAATATTATATTATAATAAAATGTATAAAACAAAAAACAACATTGAATTACAGTATTTGACATCCTTTCAAGAATAATGTTTGGTTTCACAAGAATGCACAGTTTAAAAGTGAGGTGGGGCAAAATAAATGTACTATTAGCCTTGTAATAGGCTATGTAACTATTTTTGTATTGGTGGGCTTTTAGAAATTTATGGCAGACGACAGAGTATATCTATGTATTTGAGATGTTTTTTGGTCAGTTAAATAGTCTAGATTCGGATAAAATATAGTAATTCCGACATTTGCTTGAAATGACAACATGTTAAGTTAACTTGAACCTTAAGGGAGACCACCTCGTTTTGTTTTCTCTTTCTCTCCCTCTCTCTTTAGCTTTTATATATTCGGCACCATTCAGCCTATTGTTTTAAGACGTTTACCCCCATCCAGGTATCAATATTTTCCTGGCGAGCGGTAGCGAGCCAGCATATATATATTTTTTGGTTTGACAGCAAGCTAAATTTGTACATTTTTCGATAGAAACATATCTCCGGCGAAGCCGGATTTCTCCATACAATTCTGGCTCGCTATCGCTCGCCAGGAAGAAATCGACACCTGGATAGGGATACACGTCTTAAAACAGTTCGCTGAATGTGGCCGAATGGATACAAGCCAGGGAAAGAGAAAATGGAGAGAAAGACAAAATAAAAGTCGATGACCTCTCTAAAATAATGAAGACAGTACCTGAAGAAGAAATGTCTGAGTGAGGCCGCCATCGTCTCCCGGTAGACAGGTGACCTTGAGTGAGGTCAGGGTCACATTTATGGCCTGGCAGTTGTGGGGTGGGTCCGGCTTACCTGAGTGGTATCGAAAATACACCATAATTAACATTCTGGTTACCTAAAGTCAATACAATGATCTATTGCTACCAAGAATATACTGAAAACGGTCTCATTTTTCATATAAAATGAGTCTTATAGTTTCTCAAAACAATGCTACCTACTTTGCATTTCTATAGGGATGATCTTTTATACACATTTAAGAGTAACCTCATAAATACAATAGCATAAATTTAATCATATAGAGGAAGCTCCCTTGAAATTCTACCCTTCACCTGTGATACACTCACTTAGATGACATATATATAAGTGATACGTGATAGACTAATTGGACTTTAGGAATGCATGTCTGACCTGCTGGTAGTATATGGAAGACACAAGGTTGGCTCTGGACCCCTACACTGTTGTTGGCCCAGCAGAGCAGCGTACCGTAGTCCAACTCGTTCATGGGGGAATAGTTGACACGGGACTCGGTACTCACCACCACGAACCTCGAAAATATATATAATGCGTATTTTATATAATATTAATTACATTTGGACTTAGTGACCTGGGGGATAGCAGTCTTTCAACTATTTAAACCTAATTATTTATGTTTAACAATACTGTTTTCCTTGTAATAATCCTAGAGCTCTAATTTTAGTGGCCCAAATATGTCAAATATTTCTAAAAATGATATTCAGTCATGCAATTGTTTTGGGGATATAACCAGTCACTAATGTATATCTTCTTAGTAAAACATTTACATCGACATATTCGAGTGACGTTCCTTGCATAATATAGTATTACATAATCAAAAAAGTACATTATTCAAAGAAATATAGAAAAGTATGGTAGAATTTGCAAAAAGGTTAGAGTAATGATTGATACAAAGACATACAATGTGTTATAAAGCAAATAACCATGGAGAAAATGTTATTTCAAAATTCATCCTTGTATAGTGCCTCAGCATTGTGCTGCTGCCTCCTTCTCTGTCCTCATATCTTCAATCCTTACATTTGGAAACCCATTAACGCCATCAGACAGTACACTAGGACCATATGGCTGGGAGAGTGTAGATTGCAGAGAAGGGGTGTTGTTGTTGTTGTTGTTGCTGTTCCCCAGGCTGTCTGGCCGAACAGCCCCAAGGTCCCGAGCAAGGCCAAGGCCATAAATGAGCGCCCCCACAAAACCCTCCCTGCTTACCACTAATATAGCCCGGGTGACCGAAGCCACTCCAAGGCAGGAAGCTGAGGAGGGTGCGGAAACGCCAGGGAAACCAAAGCCCTACCAAAGGCCCTGTGCCCCTCATCAATTAGGAAGGGAAAGTTGAGGGGCAAAGGAAAAAATGTGACGCTTTGGCTCCCAATCTGCCAACCTCTAAGTTGGCAGTAGGGAGGTCAATACACGGAAAAGATGCTGTCACTTGAGATCTAGACAATATATAAGTAAAAGGAACACTAAGAGTAAGCTATGTGTATGGCAGAGTTTGCTCAGCTCTCACTCTGATAGACCAGCCCATCACCACATGACTAGAACCCAATCTTCTCACCATCAGCTAGGAAAGGCATTAGAAAGCCACCTTTGGTGGGGGGATAGCTCCCCTATTTCAACTCCTTTTGGGGTTGTGCACCCGCCTGCTTTGTTCCTGTTGATGTTTTGCTACTGTTCTGTTACTACTGACTGCTGTTGACTCTACACCTACAGTACTTACTCAATAAATACCAGGCTGATTATACGTGTATTAATTATGACTTCCCATTAGGTCATTAAATCATAATAGGGTGGTGGCAAGCGAATAACCACTACCGTTATTACAAGTATAAGGTTACTATTGGCTACCAGAAGAAAGCTACTAAGATGGTGTGTGTTTATGGTCTGTATAGATCAAGATGGCGACTGTTGTAAACAACCCGAATTTACCTCAAGTGTTCTAGCAAGATATACAGTGATCTAAGTGCCTTATAAACACCAGACTTCGCCAATGGACAACAGAAGGTACAGAGAACGAATAATTTGATGTCAAAGTGAAATATTGAACTTTCTTATCCAGTAATCTTAAGGGGAAAATTTACATCAAACTCTACCAACCCCCTTGACAAAAACAAATCCAACTCGCGCATGCGCAGAAGGATCAGTGACGTCATCAATTATAGACTATCTATTCACTCTCATTATCGCTCACCACCACTATGGAACGGGAAGAGATACTGACGCTATTGGACACGCAGCGAACGTACTTTAATGACACCACGGACCGAGTACAACGCCAGTTCACCGCTTCAGTGAAGGATACGGAGAAGAAAATATGTGATGTAATGTAATAGCCAGTCTGGAATACACCCAAGCCAGGCTGGATGAAACAACAGCTAAACTAACTACTACAATCAAAGACAAACACGAAGCTAATAACATAATCAAGCACTTGATGGATGAAAATCAAGTTTTGAGGGAACAACTAGATGACTGCAAGAATCGGATCGACTACATCGATGATCAGAGTAGGAGGAACAACCTACGCTTCTCAGGCATTCCTGAAAGTGATGGGGAAAATTGGGAACAATCTCAACTGAAAGTGACCAAGTTAATAACTGAAAATCTGGACATACAGGACATTGCCTTTGAACGAGTACACCGTGTCGGTCAGCCAACACCTAAAGGACCTCGAGACATTGTAGCAAAATTCAAGAGTTATCCTGATCGTGACGCCGTGTACCGAAATCGCAGGAAGCTGAAGGGGACAGGGATCTTTGTGAACGAGGACTTTCGTGTATCTACCATCGAAATCATCTCCCAGCCATGTTTGAAGCCAGAAACAATGGAAAAATATCATTTCTGAATTACCGGACTCTGGTCGTGAAGGAGCCCCACGGTGTGGGTGAGGGAGCCAGGCGTCGTCAACGCTTCACCCATACACAGTCTACCACCCGCCACCACCACCACCACCCCTCCACCATCTCCACCCCACCCCGGACAACCATCCCACCCCGCACCACTACCTCGCCCCACACCGCCACCTCACCCACCACAGCCAACCCACCCCGGACCATCCACCATCCCCGTCAGCCACCATCCACCCCACCACCATCTCCCCTGATCTCCTACACCCCCACCCCCACCCCCACCCCCCGAGTCTCTACTGCTGCACTAACACCACGACGTGGGGAGTTTGCCTTCCCACCCACCCTCCATCAGCGACCAGAGGGTAGTGACCTACCCGTGGGCCTAGTGCAGGGTGGCCCTCCTAACTCGGCCCCTCATGGTAGGCCCAGTATCGCAGGGGGTCAGGTGCCGCCCTTGGACAAACAACAGCGCACAAGAAATCGACCAGACAGATACACAACTAGGTAGATTCAACATTGAGACTATATTACGTTTTGATAAATATAGTACTATTTTCCATTCATGCCTTATAATGATGTATTTCCCTTTCATAATCTCAATGACCATCAATTCCTAAAGATAAATAATGATCCTTTAGAAAATAATGATATAATACCCTTTGATATTCTGGACAATCTTGCATTCAATCATGTAAATATAAATGAAGATAGGCATGACAATGAAATAGACCCTGATAATTATTTGGTAAATTCGCTGAACTATAAATTCCCTTCATGTAATTATCTCTTTCCTAATACTCCTCAAGCTCAGCTCCCAGCTCAAAATAGCTTTAACATAATGTGTTATAATATAAATAGTGTACCGCTACATTTTGAGGAATTTTCTGAGAACTGTCTGAGTCCTCTTGCATACAATTTTAATGTTATCGGTTTATGTGAAACCAAATTAACCAACGAAATTGAGCAATTGTACACAATTCCTAATAATGAAAAGATTACTAACAACTATACACGCAACAGTGGTGGAGAGGCGATGTTTATAAAAACAGGATATAAATATACCATAAGAAACGATTTAACTTTTCAGTACGATAGCATTGAATCTGTGTTCATTGAAATTCATAATAAGGATTCAAAAAATACTGTTGTTGGTATTATATACAGAAGGCCCCATACTGATTTTGGTAGTTTTTTTTTAGATAAATATAACACTATTCTTTCAAAGGTGAGTGAACAGAATAAACTGTGTTATATTGCAGGTAATTATAACCTTGACTTATTGAAGAGCGCAAATGATAATTGTGTAGACAATTTCATTTCCCTATCTCATTCAAAATTGTTCTTTAATTCAATTATTAAACCTACAAGAGTGACGTCAACAACGGCTACTATTATATACCAACTATGGCCAAACAATGTCAGCCAGCACATAATGAGTGGCATAGTTTATTCTAGAATAACAGATAACTTTCCAGTATTTGCATGTTTCCATACTAGTACAAAATCATCACTAGAGCAAGCTGAAAAAGAAGAACAAGATATTACCTATAGAAACTACAGTACTGATAACATTAACCAATTTAAAGAAGCAATAGAAGAGGTTTCATGGGAAATAGTTTATAGTTTAAATAACCCCAATGTAATATATAGTAATCTTATGACAATATTTACAGCTTTATTTAACACACATTTTCCTATTATTACAAAACGAAATAAGGTAAATCATCTATATAAGCCTTATATAACACCGGAAATACAAGAGATGATCAAATAAAAAAATAAATTAGCGAAACAATATGCCATAAAACCTATCACGTTTGGAGAGAGATACCGTAGGCTTCGTAATCAAGTTACGACCTCTATACGAACAGTCAAAGGAAACTATCATAAACAAAAGTTGGAAGAAGCTGCTGGTGACGGTAAAAAGGCTTGGAATATAATTAACTCAGTTCTAGGAAGACAAAAATACAGCAAATTAAGTGATGCATTTATTCATAACAACAATGAAATAAAAGAACCAGATGTAATAGCACACCAGTTTAATTCATACTTTGTCAAAGTCGGGAAAAATCTATCTGAAAACATTAGAGTCAAATGTTTCCTTTAATTCATACTTAACTAATCCACAAGCATCAACATTCTTAATGCCTCCAGTTACTACAGAAGAATTACTAAATACAGTTAGCCAACTGCGGGATTCCTCTCCAGGCTGTGATGGGATACCTATGAAAATATTACGAATCGTGATGCCTTCTATGTCACAAGTTGTTTTATACCTCTGTAATATGTCCTTTTTCACTGGTATTTTTCCCGATCATCTTAAAATTGCGAACGTGTTACCAATATATAAATCTGGGGATAAGACGCTATTTAATAATCACCGGCCCATATCAGTTTTACCTGGTATGAGCAAAATATTAGAGAAACTAATGTATAATAGACTAAATTAATTTTGTTTATCGAACCGTATAATTTCTGATGCCCAGTATGGATTTAGGTGTGGCAAATCAACGGAAACTGCGCTAATAATATTTAGTAATGACGTACTTGCAGCCTTTGATGATAGACTGTTTACAATTAGTGTATTTTTAGATCTGTCAAAAGCCTTTGACACAGTTGACCACCACATTCTATTAGAGAAACTCAAACATTATGGTATAAGAAATACTACATTCAGGTGGTTTGAATCTTACCTTAAGGACCGTAAACAATATGTAGAATATAATAATATTAAATCTAGTGAACAATCTTTAGCCTTTGGAGTTCCACAGGGGTCCATACTGGGCCCATTATTGTTTATTATATATGTGAATGATTTAATTAACACAAATGTACTATTTAAAACAATTATGTTTGCAGACGATACAACACTTTATGCCAGTCACAGCAATTTAAATACTCTAGTGCAATCAGTGAACAATGAACTAAATAATGTCTATTGTTGGATGACCGCAAATAAGCTAACCTTAAATATCGACAAAACAAAATATATTATTCATCACAGAAAAAAGAATGTTCCTCCAAATGTAGATTCCATTAAAATAGGAAATTCAATGTTAATAGAAGAGCAAAATATAAAATTTCTTGGTGTTGTAGTGGATAGGCAATTGACTTGGCAGTCAGATATACAAACATTAACAAACAAGATAAATAAACAATGTGGTATATTATATCTAACTCGTAACTGCTTTCCTTCGGAAGTACTTAAACAACTTTACTACTCCTTGGTGTACCCTTACTTGTCATACTGTCACACAGTTTGGGCAACCGCAGGTCAAACTAAGATAGAGAGAGTCAAACTAGCGCAAAAGAAAATTATTAGGACAATCACTTTCAAAAGAAAATATGATCACACAAATGAATTATTTATATCTCTAAGGCTTTTAAAATGGGAAGACATAAACATATATTGCACTGCTATCTTTGTTTATAAAGCCATTAATAATTACAATCCCATAAATATATTTAATTTTCGTTTAAATGAAGGATATACCTTAAGAAACACAAGAGATTTAGAAATTCCATTATTGGCATCAAATCAATCTCAAAAATCGATTCATTATCATGGTGTAAAGGTCTGGAATGCACTGTCTCGGCATATTCTGGATAAACCCTCCCTGTCTAGTTTTAAGATGTCCCTCAAATCATTTGTATTGAGTAAATATTAAAACATCCGTCAAATTGTAAGTTACTTTTGTGCTGAGTATGTTTATGTAGTGTAAGTTTATGGGTGCGAATTGAAAGAGTATATATTATATGTATGTACAAATGTAAATTAATTCGGGTTAAATCAAGGTGCCTTAAAGAGAGTTTTCTCTCATAAGGCTTAGCCAGTTGACTTCCATGTATTTAAAATCTGAACTTATTGTATATCTGAAGGCTAAATAAATATATTTGAATTGAATTGAATATACGTCGTCGAGGTGTCCCCCGACTGGGTGCGAACATGATATATATGCTAGGACATACTACCACACCCACTAAAAGTCTGCCACGGCTGGGATCACACACCATGTTTCTAATGTTAACTCTCACCTTCCACGAGGCACATCAATGGCCTCAGCGGTGTTGTTAAAGATCCACTTGAAGGTAACGAGTGGAGGGTTGGCATCCACCTTACACGACACTTGGGCATTCTCCCGTATGGCCACCGAGTGTTTGATCCGGTCCTGAACGCCACACACCGGAGCAACTAAAGAGAGATATTACGTTTTTGCTTAAAGTAAATATTATATATACAGCCATTCAAAGAATGTTAACAATTTACAATCATTGGTATGCGAATATATCGGGAACAAATGTTTTATGGCTACACATTGCCCTATAGTAAACAAAACATGTAAGTGAGCGTTTAATGTACGTACATGTGTTATTTATGATGTTCAATATTTATTAATCTATTTGACACTTTGCATACAGTAATAAACCAAGATTGTTTTGATATTGTTTTGACAGGCTACAGTCCCGGGGTTGAGACATAGAAAAATAAAAAGCATGGTGGCAGCTTCTGATATCTGATCATATTCATCTAAGATAGTACTAAGAAAATTATTGTCTTTGGCAAGTACCATGATGCCTCTGCCAAAGATCACATGACAATGTTATCTGCCTAAATGAGATATGATGTTCATAGTAAGAACAACAAACGGAATCTAGTGAGTGTGTTGTGTAGCTTTACTTTAGGAGAAAACATGAAGATGGAGATTAATGGAGAGGGTGTGTATGGTCATAAATAAACAAACATCAATATAATCTCCTATGTCCTTGATGCCGTCAAATGTGGCGTGAATTGTATAGTAAGCGACGAAACAGATGTGCTTTGTCTCCTCGTCTATTGTGCAATCCATACACAAAGCGAGAGGAAGCTCAGGCTTGTAAAGGAGGGTGTCGATATGGACGATATTGAAGAGGGTGTAAGAGTAAAGGATGATAATATTTTGAGTGATTATGCTCATTTTCATTATCTGAATGTTGAGGTAGCAGTCTGATGTTTTCAAAACTAAATTTGTATGTATATTTGCCTGTCTGCTTGTGTGTTAGTATAAACTCTAGTAATAGCAAGAAACATTATTAACTTAAAGCCAATATCTGACAATTGTATGTATATTTGCCTGTCTGTTTGTGTGTTAGTATAAACTTTAGTAATAGGAAGAACAATTATTAACTTAAAGCCAATATCTGATAACCCGCTGCTCGATACATGGGCGCACTGTGTTCCCTATACAAACCAAAGAGCTATGTGGGGATGAAGAACCCACAGAGATGGTTGAGCACACCTAACTTCTGGGAAGCTGTCTTAGCAGGAGTGGTGGGAGTTATTCGAACCAGAAAATATAGCCTAATATATACTTTATATGACTTTACTTCAATTGCCCCACCTCTCCCTCCTGTAAAAAAGAAAAGAAAAAGGTTGTAAGAATCCCTATTCAAGATAAGCATCCTTGAGATGTGTTGTGTTTCGGGGAATGGGAGAGTGAGGTATTAAGGCGTACGGAGGCAAGGTGTTGAATGGCTAAGTAAGGATTACTTACATTGTGTGGCAATATTATTTTGAATAATATAAAAATCCTAGGTGATTTTTGACAAACTGTAATCGGATTTTAGGATTTCTAGGTTTTCATTACTTTCACACTTCAATGAAGCATATTTTACTACTAAGTATATTTTTAAACCCCACACTTTCCTGCTCTTCATGGTGCTTTTTTATAGTTAAGGGTGGGGAAGGGGAGGGGAGGGGGAGGGCCTTTTTAGTATTAGGGGGAGTGGGAATAGAAGCTGGTTTATGTACTAAATCAAATGGAAAGAAACATATATAATGGCCAAAACACACTAAATATTAAAGTATTAACCTGGCAGCTACGTTAGCTTGGTTTGAAAGACCCACCCGTGGTGCGAATATAATAACCGAAAAGGCGAAGTTTGCCCATCGTAATGTAATGTACATCAGCCTGCTTGTATCACACCTACACATCCCACTGCTAAAATGTATTACACACAAATGATGTGGGTGCGCTGTGGGCAATGGTCGGGAGTTGCACGGTTGTTGCACATAGGTACCCAGGCACCATTGTTTTGGCCTAGTGTGCAGAGGAGGAGAAAGGGGAGGATTTACATAATATCCCTTATATTTTCCTTATAAAGCAATATTTTTGCACCACAGGTATATGTGAAGAATTAGGACCCAGATATTAGATGTAAGGGAAGAATAATAATAAGTACATTTTTCAGGTCAGGTACGAGCAGGCCAGAAGTGAGAGAGAGAAGGAGAATTGGTGGAACTTTTCCTCCCTCCCTCCCTCCCCTTGTTATTGAATAGTATTTGAAAGCTTACTTTCATTGCAGGGCCCTTCCTATTGAGTCATTCGTATACATATCTACTAAATGGGATGCACGGGGTATATTTAGGGTTGAGGGACGGTCCTAAAGTCCTGTCATCGCCTCCACAATATTAATGGTGTGTGTGTGTGTGTGTGTGTCTGTATGTGTGTGTGTGAGTTGTACGTGTAATATGAGGTTTTGTATCGAAAATTGACATGAAGGCCTATTCCTCAAGCAATTTGTACCATGGTTTTGGTACGAGGTAAGGAAATTCACATTCGCCCAATAATTTATTCTGAGAGTAACATCGTCGTGTATAGGTTAACAACTGGAGTTGAACATCAAAACAGTCACTCCACTGTAGCACCTTTATTTTGGACAACATTCTTCCAAGTTGACTCATTAGTCATCAGTTGGATACTTCCAAGATTATGGAACACGTATTCAGCCAGTCGAACCACAAATTCAGCTTATAACAAGAGACAGGGTAATCGAGATTATTTATTTCATTCAGTCGGTCTCCCATGGGAACTGAAGGACTTGTATGTGAGTCTGGAATCCACTAACAGTTATATTAATATATTAATTGACCAATTATTATAATCATCATTTATTATTAGTACACTATACAGTATATCTTCAACACCAGTTTGACTCACATTTAACATCAAGGTGTAGCGGCGCCGAGGGAGTAGTAGCTCTGGTGTTGGTGGCGTGACAGGTGTAGTTACCCCCTCTAGTTCTCGTCACCTGCTGTACCACCAAGGACATGTTGGACACAAACACGCCACCACCGCTCACTAACTCCACACCCTGCACATGGAACAGATTTTGTAGAAATGACACAATGGTGACAGTTGTAATAAGGATATACTGTATATTAGGATCAATTGTATTAGGACACATTTTCGCTTGACAGCTTTTACAGAACTAGTAGATACATTTAAAAAAAAAAAAAAAAAAAAAAAAAAAAATCTTCATGTGATACTTAATAATAACAACACTTTTTCCAAAATAAAATAACAATTCTAGTACATTGACGCTTTTATTTATTTTTGTCTTGACCAATAGATAAACCAATAGATATATTAAATGTTCCTGTCTATCATTACGACTGCCCCCGGTCTTCCACCTCGCTTTTTTTCTCTCTTGCATTGGCTTGTATCCATTCGGCCCCATTCAGCCTACTGTTTTAAGACGTTTACCCAATCCAGGTGTCAATATTTTCCTGGCGAGCGGTAGCGAGCCAGCATATATATATTTTTGTTTTTGACAGCAAGCTCAATTTGTACATTTTACGGTAGAAACATGCCTCCGGCGAAGCCGGATTTCTCCATACAATGCTGGCTCGCTATCTCTCGCCAGGAAGAAATCGACACCTGGTTAGGGATAAACGTCTTAAATCAGTTGACTTAATGGAGGAGGTGTAGTGGAGTGGTCTTGCCACTGGCCTGGTAATCCAAAGGTCCCGGGTTCAAATCCCGATGTATCAATGGGAAGATATTATTGGGATGGAATTTGTACTGTACCTAGTATCAGTGCATTACCACAAGCCCGCCGAAACGTCAATAAAATACCCTCATTGTTCCCTGATTAAATAGCACTCTATGAATATTCCCATATTCAAAATATGCTATAGGGGTGCAATGCCTGGTGAGTTATCTGCTCAACAGGTGGCGTTGTGTGTGTGTAAGTGTGAGAGTCCGAGCGTAGGGGGTGAGACAGTGAAGCACGGGAACGAGGTGGCTTCAGAGATGGGGTCGTTTCGGGCCATGAGTCAGCACCGTGCCTCATGTGAAGGCAAGATGGCAGGTGCTCGTTGTACTCTACGTGCTTCACATGTCTCACTCCCTAGACTGGAACAAGACCTCACGGGCTTCACTGTTCATTGTAAAGCGGTGAATGTTAAGGCTCTCAGCCTATGCCCGAGAGGAAGTAAGTTGGAATATAGAAAAAACAAAAAAAAACAAAAAAAATGGATACAAGCCAGGGAAAGAGAGAAAAGGGGAGAAAGATAGAAAAAGCCGGTGACCCCTCTTAATGAGACACTCATTAAGAGTCGGCACACGAACACAAAAATTGCCAAGATACGAACATTTTATCCTGAATCAATTTAAATATGTCAATAATAGTATATTCGATTTCCGTAAAAACGATGGGAATATCATTAACGAGTATATTTTTTATTTATAAACTTTATATTAAATGTTTATTGATGAAAAACAAAATGCTGTTTTTAATAGTTGCAATCATATATTTCTAGTAATATCCAGGTTTTAAATAACACGCAATGTTACCTTTTTTTTATGTGAATGAGGGACACAAAAGGCATAACTGCCTGCAGCGAGTGCCTCCCCAGATTTCAAAGAGTGACAGGGCCGAAATCAAGGAACGTTCGAGCTAAAATGCCTAGACACACAGAGTTTGAAGCAATTTAAGTCATAGGAAGAGGGAAAGACTGATTCTGGGAGAGAGTTCCAGATCTCAGCAGTTGAATAGAAGAAAGTCTGAGAATACAGTTTCACTCTTGGGTTGGAGAGTTGCACAGAGTAGGGGTGGGATTGTGTTGCAAGGCGGGTACTACGTACCCTACGTAGAGGAGGTGGTATACACTGGGAAAGCTCCGAGGAACACTGATTATTGTAGTAGCGATAGAATAGTGAGAGAGATGCAACATTGCGGCAAAGAGAAAGAGATTGCAGAGAATTGGTGAGTGGATGGGAGTTAATGATACGAAAAGCTTTCCTTTCTACTTTATCTAGGAGTGCAGTGTGAGAGGATCCTCCCACACATGTGAACAATACTCCATACAAGGACGCACTGTGCCCCTGTACAGAGCAAGTAGCTGACCAGGGGTAAAGAACCCCTTGAGGCGGTTGAGCACACCCAGCATCTGGGAGGCTGCCTTAGCGAGACTGGTAATATGGTCTTTCCAAGTGAGAGCAGAAGAAAAAGAGACACCTAGAACATTGAGGGAAGATGAAGGGTTGATTTTTGTATTGTTGAAGAATAAGGGATAGTCCTCTGGAGGTTCCTGATGGGTAGTAAGGTGGATAAATTGAGTTTTGGAAGCATTAAATGTAACAAAGTTTTCTCTACCCCAATTGGAAATAGTAGCTAGATCAGAAGATAAGCATTTTATGTCTTCATTACGTTTACTTTTGAGGGACTGCTGGCTGGGGCGTTCTGGAAAACTAATTGAGTGGTGTAAAGTAGAGTCGTCTGCATATGAATAGATGGGACTAGATGTACAGTTGAGAAGATAATTTATGAAAATTAGAAAGACAATAGGAGATAGGACAGAACCCTGAGGAACACAGGAGTTGATTGGATGAGGAATTGAGCGATGGCCGTCCACAACCGCAGCTATGGAACGGCCAGAAAGGAAATTAGAGATAAAGGCACAGATGGAGGGACAGAAACCGAAGGAGGGCAGTTTGGAAATTAAAGATTTGTGCCAGACTCTATCGAAGGCCTTCGACATGTCTAGTGCAACAGAAAAAGTTTCACCGAAGTCCCGAAAGTTGGATGACCAAGAGTTAGTAATATATGAAAGAAGATCACCAGTAGAGCGACCCTTAAGGAAGCCATACTGGCGATCTGAGAGCAGATTATGAGAAGAGAAATGCTTAAGAAATTTGGAAGCAAGAATAGTTTCAAAAACTTTAGAGATACAAGAGATGAGAGCAATTGGACGATAGTTGGAGGGTTGAGAGCGGTCACCCTTCTTTGGGACAGGTTGAATGAGAGCAAACTTCCAGCAAGAAGGAAAGACGTTAGAGGAGAGACAGAGACGAAAGAGTTTGCCTAGGCAGGGGGTCAGCACGGAAGCGCAGTTTTTGAGTACAACAGGAGGAAAACCGTCCGGACCGTACGCCTTCTTAGTATTAAGCCCAGAGAGGGTAGAAAGTACATCTTTAGAAGAGATTAGGATATTAGGCATAATTAGGAGAGAGGGGGATGGAGAGGGAGGAATAGCACCGGAATCATCCAGGGTAGAGTTTCTGGCAAAAGTTTGAGCAAAGAGTTCAGCTTTGTCAGAGGAAGAAGTGATGGTTGTGCCATCAGAGTGGAAAAGGGGAGGGAAAGACGAGGAAGAAAAGTTGTTGGAGAGGTTTTTAGCTAGATGCCAGAAAGCTTGGGAAGAGCTAGAGTTGGATAGTTCAGTGCATTTATTATTGATGAAAGAGTGCTTGGCAAGTCGAAGAACAGATTTGGCTTGATTCCGGGCAGAAACATAGGAAGAATGAGATTCTTGAGTTTTAAGGTGTCGGTACCATTTGAATGCTTCCTCCTTGTTGAGGACAGCAGTAGAACAAGCGTGAGTAAACCAAGATTTTTTTGCATTCGACTGAGAGAAAGAAAATGGAATGTACGCTTCCATGCCTGAGAGGATTACCTCGGTAATGCGTTCAGCACTCTCCGAGGGTCCTCGGCCACGGAAGCAGAAGTCATTCCATGGGAAATCAAAGAAGTACTGCCGGAGAGCCTCCCAGTCGGCAGCGCCAAAGTGCCACAAAAGCGCCGCCGGCTGGGAGGATCGGATGGCCGTACTGAAGAGATAGGACAGGTGACGGAGATAAGTTTATGGTCGGAGGAACCCAAAGGAGAGAAAAGATTGACAGTATAAGAAGAAGGGTTAGAAGTCAGAAATAAGTCGAGAATGTTGGGCCGATCTCCCAAGCGATCCGGGATACGGGTGGGTTACTGGACCAGCTGCTCTAGGTCATTTATGATAGAAAAGACGTAGGCTTGTTCACCAGGTGGATCAGTAGAGTGAGAGGAGAGCCATTGGCGGTGGTCAACGTTGAAATCTCCTAAGATGGAGATTTCAGAGAAGGGAGAGATAGATAGAATGTGTTCCACTTTAGAGTTTAGATAGTCAAAGAATTTGGGAAAGTCGGTAGAGTTAGGGGAAAGATAGACAGCACAGAAACATTTAGTATGAGAATGACAGGAGAGTTTGAGCCATAAAGTTGAGAATTCAGAGGAGTCGAAATCGGGAACACGAGAGCAAGTGAGTTTGTTGTGCACGTATGCACAACATCCGCCATTGGCTTTGAAACTAGGATAGAGAAAGTAGGAAGATATAGAGAAGGGGCTGCTGGCAGTTGCTTCAGACACCTGAGTTTCGGTGAGAGAAAGAAGATCAGGTTTGAAGGAGGAGAGATGGTGTTCGATAGAGTGAAAATTAGAGGAAAGGCTGCGAATATTGCAAAAGTTGATAGTAAGAGTGATAGGCCATGGTCCAGATTTTTAGATGGGTCGTCAGGGGAAGGTTGGGCATGTGTGGGGGTATTTATGGTCCCCCCCCCCCCCCCCCCTGGGGACTCCGAGGCTGCGTCTTTGTTCATCATTGTTTTTGTTTAATAATTATGAAGGAGGAAGTGTGGTGTGCATGTTAAGTGTAGTGAAGTAGATAGGAGGAGGAGGAGGAGGAGGAGGAGGAGGAGGAGGAGGAGGAGGAGGAGGAGGAGGAGGAGGGGTCTTAACATAATAGTGTGTTATAATACTGACAAACTGGCATTAATCTTACTGCCTTCCTTCCTCCTCTAGTATTAATCAATGTTAGTGCCACGTATAAAGGCTTAGCAGGTAGAACATAAAATAGCTGTAGGTAATCCGTAGCGTCTCTCTCTCTCTCTCTCTCTCTCACTGGACACTAAGCCTCCTGCATCATATATACAGTATTATACCTAAAGGAGCGCTCTCACACACACACACACACACACACACACACACACACACACACACACACATATATACTGTATATATATATATATATATATATATATATATATATATATATATATATATATATATATATATATATATACAATATACAGTATATATACTGTTCTTACCATCAATAACACCCCAATGTAAATCAATGAAAGCATGTGATTCTCCCAGGTTACGAACCCAGGATATCACATACTGAACTTACACGTTCTAACCATTACACCATCAAGACAGTTTTAAGTACAGCACATGACCACGATTGATATCGACTTATCGAATACTGGATATAATATAATCGTGTACTGTACGCAACTGAACTATGAATACCCTAATGTTTCAGCGAGATTAAGGAGGGGTGACCTGTTATGTTTTCTCTTCTTTTCTCTCTTTCTCTGGCTTGTATCCATTTGGCCCCATTCAACCTACTGGTTTAAGACGTTTTTTTCTTCATCCAGGTGTCGATTTCTTCCTGGTGAGCGATAGCGAGCCAGTATTGTATGGAGAAATCCGGCTTAGCCGGCGAAATTTTTCTATCGAAAAATGTACAAATTTAGCCTGCTGTCAAAGACATTAGAGATATGCTGGCTTGCTATCGGTCACCAGGAAAAAATCGACTCCTTGATGGGGATAAACGCCTTAAAACAGTAGGCTGAAAGGGGCCAAATGGATTCAACCCAGAGAGAGAGAAACAAAAACGAGGTGGGCCCCATTAAAGAACATTTTATGGGGCACAGATCACATAAGACCGACCTCGCTACGAAATATTCTTGAATCTTATATAATGATGAAGTGGTAAAGAGTGTGAGCTTAGTTAGTATCAAGTAAGATGACGAAGAGAGAGAGAGAGAGAGAGAGAGAGAGAGAGAGAGAGAGAGAGAGAGAGAGAGAGAGAGAGAGAGAGAGAGACTGCATGCTAATTATGATGAATATGTCGTTGTTGTTGTTGTTGTTGTTCCCTAAGCTGCCTGGCCGAATAGCCCCGAGTCCCTGAGGAAGGCCATGGCCACGATCGGGCTTTCCCACAGAGCTCTCATTGAGTGTAGATTATGTTGTTGGCGTAAGTGGTTGTGTGAAATGCAGTCTTCTATGATGTGTTTAATGGTATGGGGTGCTGTGTTACATCCCGGGCAGGCGTCGACAACGGAGTCATCCAGTCTCTTCTGATAGCTCAGGAGAGCTGGATGGTGTCCGCATCTCAGCCTGGCCAGGTGGACTCTGTCCTCGCGAGGGAGGGAGGATTCGGAAGGATGGATTTCGGGAGGTCGTGCATGCAGCTGCGTGTTGTCTGTGAGTGAGTGGATGGATTGGCGAGAGATATGAGTATGGATGTGCTTCTGGAAGTTGGTTCGGGGTGGGCAGGGAGGAAGAGAGGACAATAATTGTGTGTGATACCATGTGGGTGTTGTTTTGATATTTCTTGGTGTCTGTGGGTGTGTTGCCATGTAGTTTAGTGGGTGGTCTTGGTTCGTGGAGGCTGCTGCCAGGAATTGAGTGCCTCTCATGTCCAGATGGTCTTTGACTTAGAGGATTTTGGTTTCTTGATGTAGATGATCTGTGGGTGCAGTAGCTGTGCAGCCTGTAATGATCTTCAGGGCTTTGTTTTGAATAGTCTGTAAGGTCTTATGATGTGTTTCAGCTAGGTTAGAAGCCCAGGCTGGGCTTGCGTATTCCATCACCGATCTTATGTATTGTTTATATACTGTGGTGGTAGTTTCTTTGTTGTGTCCAAATTTTGTGTGAGCAAGTGACCTGAGGGCGTTAAGTCTGGGTGTCAGTTTCTTTTTAATGTTTGTGGTGTGCTGTTTGAATGTCATATGAGTATCATATGTTACTCCTAGGATTTTGGGTGTGTGTGTATGTGTTAGGGGTGTGTTGTTTATGGTGAGTTGAGGGATGTATTCGTGTTCACCTGTCCAGCTTGTGAGCAGGGTTGCGGTGGATTTGGCTGGGGCTAGATTAAGTCTGTTTGTAGTGCACCAGCCATGTAGTGTGTTGAGATAGGGTTGAAGGAGATCTGTTGCTCTTCTTGGGTCATGGTGTGTGCATGTGAGTGTTATGTCATCTGCATAGGAGGCTAAGTTTATTTGGGGCGTATTGGGTGTAGTTATATCGTGCATGTACAGATTGAAGAGTGCGGGCGATAGGACGGATCCTTGTGGGACTCCGTTTGGAAAGTTTCTGATTTTAGATGACTGACCGGCAAAAGATACGTGTGCACATCTGCCTGCTAGGAAGTTGGCCAGCCACCTTTTTGTGTTGTTGTGCATGTTTGTGTTGTAGATTTTGTTTGTTAGGTTGTGGCGGGGGATGGCATCGAAGGCTTTACTAATGTCGAGTGTGGCTAATAGTGATCTGTGTGGTGGTCTAGCTGAGTTGATGCCGTCAAAAGCTCTTTGTGTAAGGTCTGTGAGAAGAGTGTTTGTGGAGTGAAGTGGCCTAAAGCCATGTTGTGTTGGAGCTAGGGGTAGGTCGGGTGTAATTAGTTGTAATACTAGGCATTCCATGACTTTGGAGGGGGAGCAAAGGAGTGTGATGGGGCGGTGCGAGGAGGGTAGCGTGGGGTCTTTGTTGGGTTTGGGGAATGTGATGATGATACCATGCTTCCAAATGTCTGGTATTGTGTTGTGTGAATAGCTGTAGTTTGATATGTTAGTGAGTGCTTGTATGCCTTGTGGTCCCAGGTGTCTGAGGTGTATGTTGCTTATGTTGTCTAGGCCACAGGCGGGTGAGTGCTTGAGATTGTTGATGATATGCTTTGTCTGGTGATTGGTGAAGGGTGTATAGTCAGGGTCTGTGGGGAATTGTCTCTTACGTCGGATGACACGTCGGTGTCTTTGTGAGGTTTTAGGTGGCTGACATGTGAGAAGTGATTGATGAGAGTGTTTGCTTGTTGTTTACATGAAGGAGTAGAGTCTGTTGTTGTGATTGCAGCATGTGATTGTGTTGTGTTGCTGTTGGAAAGTGTGATGCTGTTTAGTGTTTTGTAGAGTTTTTTGGGGTTTGTTTTGTGATCAAGTGTTTGTAGGAAGTTATTCCAATTTAGTTTTTGTTGTTCTTGTATTTTGTTGTTAGTTTGGGTGTTGAGTGCTTGAATTTGTTGTGTGATGTCTTGTGTGTGGGGTGCTGGGGAGTGTTTCAGTGTGTCGCGTTGTCTGATGAGGTTTTGAATTTCTGGTGTGAAGTTGGGGTTGTGTCTTTTTCTGTTACCTCTTGGAATGTGTTTCTTGTCAGCGTTTTGGATAGTTTTATTGAGTATGTGTACAGCATTGTTGATGTTAGTGATGGGTGTACTGTTTAGAGTTGTGAAGTGTTGTTCTGTCTCATTTGTAAATGCTTCCCAGTTAGCTCTTTTATAATTGGTGTATGTGTGTTTGTGGCTAGCTGGGGTGAGTCTGGTTTTGGTGGTGATAATGATCGGAATATGTCGTTCAACTGGATGGCTTGGGAGCTAGAGTCTATTCGCTGTAAGTAGGCGATAAAGCATGACCTCTAACCTATGTAACTAAAAAACTACTTAAGTAATCCAGCTAATATTTCTACCATTTGGGAAGAGTCAGTCAAGGAATAGATGTGGACATTTACAGCCAATTTGCTTTAGCACTTTTTGAGTTACAGAGGATAGGGGTCATGATTTAATGCCTACTGACAGCGAATAGACTATAGTATTTCGTAGCAGCTGTTGTGTTCAGTACATTTGTGTATAAGTTTAAGTGACATTCCGTATATTTAAATAAGTCAATTAAGTTGCCAAGTGAACAGGTTCTTTAGGTTATGGAACCAAACAGTCTTAACCCTTTGAGTACCAGCGACGTGTGTTATACTTTATTGTAGCTATATTTAGATGATATTATACAGCTTAGGAAGGATCTGTGGTAGGTAACAGGGTTGGTTGAGATAGTTTGAAACCCTATTACTGCTAGAGGTCCTTCCTAAGCTGTACATAATCGTCTATTATTTGCCAGATAATGATGAAAAAGGACGTCCCTGGTACTGCCTGGGTTAAGCATAGGATATAAATAGATTAATCATAATTATTTATGTTGCATCTTAGTTAAGGGAGCCCACCTCGCTCTTTTGTTCTCTTTATCTCCCTCTCTCGTTGGCTTGTATCCATTCGGCCCCGTTCAGCCTACTGTTTTAAGACGTTTACCCCCATCCAGGTGTCAATATTTTCCTGGCGAGTGGTAGCAAGGCAGCATATATTATTTTTGTTTTGACAGCAAGCTAAATTTGTACATTTTTCGATAGAAAAATGTCTCCGGCGAAGCCGGATTTCTCCATACAATGCTGGCTCGCTATCACTCGCCAGGAAGAAATCAACACCTATATATGGGGATAAATGTCTTATTAAAACAGTTGGCTGAATGGGGCCGCATGGATACAAGCCAGAGAAAGAGAGAAAAGGAGAGAAAGATAAAACAAGCAGGTGACCCCCCTTAACTTCATGGCCGTGACAGCATAATAAATATGTTAATGAGTCAACAATCTCAAAAACACAATTTGTTAGTTTGTTGGTCTTGGAAATGATATTTTTATGTCAAGGAAAGTTTTAAATAATATTCAACTGTCTCACATTATCCATAAATACTGTACATATTTATTTAGACAACTATTTGAGATTGCTTAAATGAGATGTAGGCTACACTACTTTAATAATTCTAATTAACTTATATATATATATATATATATATATATATATATATATATATATATATATGTATATATATATTTTCTTTAATACATACGAGGTTGAAAGAAATGGCAATTTCTGCGTTGGAAATTTTATTATTCAAAGTTTCCAGGTCTCTGATGAGTTTTCGCTGGGTGGCAGGAAGTAGATGAAGGAGATGAGCAAAATTCATGGTGGTACAGGGTTACATTACAGTACATGAAGATACAGGATATACGACGCGTTTCACTGGACAACCAGCATTATCAAGTAAGGAAGGAATGATATAAAAGGTAAACAGGAAGGGTATATATAGAGGGTGGAGGATCAGAGGAGGCGGAAAACAGGGGGCAAAAGTCTGCTATTGGTGGAAGGGTAAACTAGGAGAGAAAAAGGGGGTAACCGCTTCACGCATGCGCACTGGATGCGGGATGGTGGTCGGTAGGTGGGGTCGAAGCTGATTGGCTGCGTGTCGAGGGGCGTGGCCTAAGTTGTGTGGCGCCTGCAGAAGACGAAGCTGAAGGAGGTAGCGCGGGGGGCTGCGTCAAGGGCACCGGGGGGCGAGGAGGGGTGTTAGGTCCTGTAGGGTAGTGCCTTTTGGCAGAAGGAAGGATCTGAAGGTCCAGAGTTTGGTTGTTGATGTTGGGATGTAAGGCTTGGATATATAAAGCTTCGAGTATAGGTAATCTCCTTGGGTCACTTTCTTTATCGAGTATGGTGGTGTGTTTCTCTAACTCGTTGCGTGTGAGGTGAGGGTGGTTAGGGGTGAGATAGTGGTCTTTGATGGCTCCAGCCTGAAGGTGAAGAGTTAACCGACGTGAAAGACGAGTCTGCGTCATACCAATATAGGAATGAGGTCCACAGTCCTCATAATTACAGGTATGTTGGTAAATGACGTGATCGTCGGTCATCGGGCTCTTTATCTTGGTGGAGGCTGGTTTGTTGCGGAGAACGAGGTTGGAGGTCTTGGGGGATTTGTAATAAATTATTAATTTGATTTTGTTTTCCGGGTTGGTTGGGTGGACATGCTTGGAGATTATTTCTTTTAAGACGGCCTCGTCATTTTTGTGTTCAGAGGACATGTAATTGCGGTAGAAGATCTTAATTTCATTGGGCGGGTCAATGTTGGGAGGGCTTTGGGTGTACCATTTTTCAAGATGGTGGTTGATGGTGCTGGAGATGTCGGAGTTGGAGTATCCGTTATTTACTAAAACTTGGGATAGTCTTTCTAGTTCCTGGTGGGTGTCGGCCCAGGTATTCCGCAACAAACCAGCCTCCACCAAGATAAAGAGCCCGATGACCGACGATCACGTCATTTACCAACATAACTGTAATTATGAGGACTGTGGACCTCATTCCTATATTGGTATGACGCAGACTCGTCTTTCACGTCGGTTAACTCTTCACCTTCAGGCTGGAGCCATCAAAGACCACTATCTCACCCCTAACCACCCTCACCTCACACGCAACGAGTTAGAGAAACACACCACCATACTCGATAAAGAAAGTGACCCAAGGAGATTACCTATACTCGAAGCTTTATATATCCAAGCCTTACATCCCAACATCAACAACCAAACTCTGGACCTTCAGATCCTTCCTTCTGCCAAAAGGCACTACCCTACAGGACCTCACACCCCTCCTCGCCCCCCGGTGCCCTTGACGCAGCCCCCCGCGCTACCTCCTTCAGCTTCGTCTTCTGCAGGCGCCACACAACTTAGGCCACGCCCCTCGACACGCAGCCAATCAGCTTCGACCCCACCTACCGACCACCATCCCGCATCCAGTGCGCATGCGTGAAGCGGTTACCCCCTTTCTCTCTCCTAGTTTACCCTTCCACCAATAGCAGACTTTTGCCCCCTGTTTTCCGCCTCCTCTGATCCTCCACCCTCTATATATACCCTTCCTGTTTACCTTTTATATCATTGATTCCAGAACTCTCACCAGAACCAGCTCTGAGCTCCCATCCTGAGCACACCTACCTCACCTCTCTCTCTCACAACCAACCATTCACCATGAGTTCAGCAACTCCCATCCTTGCTGGACTTGTAAAATGGTTCAATGTGAAGAAGGGGTACGGCTTCATCACCCCTGACGACGGCACCAAGGACATCTTCACCCACAAGGGCGCCATCAAGAAAACAACCCCCTTAAGGCTGTGCCCTCCCTTGGTGATGGAGAAAGGGTGGAATTTGTGGCAGTGGCTGCTCCCAGAGGTCCTGAAGCCAGACAGGTGACGGGACCAAAGGGCGCCGCTGTCAGGGGCTCCACTCACACCAGGGACCTCCTGAAGGAGGGGCAGAAGGAGTCAACCAGCAGGAGACCCACCAGGCCGAGCCCAAAATCCAATACCACATCTTTTTCCATCATAGATGTGGTTATTAGGACGGCTATGGCTCTGGCTGGAGACGACACCTCCCTCCTGCAGCAGATTCTGCCCGCCCTCCTGAAGGAGAACAACCTCCCTGTAATATCCATCCCAGCCAACCTTCCAGGGAGCCACCAGAGAACACCGAGGCAGAGGAACACACCGGCTCCAAAACTTCTCCTGCCTCGCCCTCTGAATAGGAAAAACTGCCCACCACCACCTTCAGAGGGGCCTGCACCATCACCACCAGCACCCACCAAGCCTAAGGTCCTGACTCTGGCTCCCTTCATCGACCTTTTAACTGAAGAGGACAAGACTCCAGCACCACCTATGGAGGCAGCAACTTCAACACCGAGCCTGCAAAAGAGGAAAGCTGAGGAGCTGACAACAACTCCGCCAGCACCAGCAACTCCAACTCCAACAACACCTCGGACCACCTCAAACCTCCAGCCTGACACCTCCGCTCAACCACCACCATCTCCACTACCATCTATGCCAATGGTCTTCGACGAGCATAGGGAATTAAATGCAAGAGTGAAACGAATGCTCCGAAACTTCACCTAATAATAGCAAGGTGGTCAGCCCACCATCTTTCATCTCTCCAACTCTTCATACTCACCACTTTACCTTCAACTTCAACCTCTACTTTCTACACTTGTGG